>JAZDUH010000157.1:8390000-8730000 GCA_036419115.1 Scarus forsteni | reverse complement strand
GTGGAGGCAAGCGCTCTTCTTCTTCAGTTCAGAGAACAGTACAGTCACCCAACATGTCTTGAGTGACTCAGACTGTCATGGAGGAGTAGCGTGAGCGGACCATGATGGAATATTGGTGAAACTAATGAGTTTTTGGACAATTAATGCAGTTTTAGGAGCGGCGCCGTATGCCCTATGTGCTACCATTATACGGATGTCCGCCGCTCGTTTTTGGATCCAAATATCTCCTGAAGCACTGTTTGGATCAGGAAAGCCTTCTGGGTGAGAATATTGTTGTTCTTCATTCTATAAACAATGTGAAAGCTGCAGAAACCAAACTTAAACTTTAAGATTCAGAGAACTGGTTGATCTAATGCTTCACACATTCCCTTCATTAGAGAAAGTCAAGATTTGCCAAATTTTCACACCTTAAGGATAGTGTTTCATGCTCCTGATCGCACATAGCAGTGTATTTAGTTATCAGGTGAGCAAAAATGTTTTCAAAAGCGTACTGGTTGTGGATGGGATAATCATTTAAAGCAGCCCTATTCAATTAGTGGCCTGTAAGCAACCCTGAGTGGCCCGAAATCAACGGGATTGGGGCTTAGGCCCAGCGAGAAAAATAGAAAAAACTCTTACAAACACTGAGAAGGTCTTACAAAAATTCCAACATTATTACAGACATTGAATGCAACACATTCTGAAAGATTCTGAAAGCAAGTTACTTTTATGCAGCCTCAAATGTGACCAAAAAATTCTGTTTTTAATCTGCACTTTATGTTCATACACATCCTAACATGTGCCTGTATTTACCTGTCAAACATGCTGAAGTTGTCTGTTTAAAGTGTAACATTTAAAGAAACAGTACGTCAGCAGAAGTTTAGTTTGGTTTAGTACTGCTCTTTATTAAGTTTTGCCCTTTTGGATGTGGCCATAAATGAATAAACTCTATCATAATAAAGGCAACAAAAACGTAACATATACTTCTGTGAACTAAACAAAAAGAAAGCCTGAAGTACCAGGATTAATCTCTTTTCACCATCAGCACATGTCTAAAAAAAACTGTTTCCCCCGAAAGCTCCAAACAAACCTACCAATGGGACATCCTACCATTACCTTGTCAGCAGTTTCAGTCCATTGACTCAAGCTGGAAGGCTCAGTGCAGAAAATGTAGAATGAATGCAGCGTTATTAAACAACATGGCTCTGGCAGCTCTGACTGACATAATACTACAGAGTAGGCCCGTCGACCAATCAGAGCAGGCCAAGGGGAGAGCGATCTTAAAGTGACGGGAGTCGATCATGGGTATTAGAGGGTTTGCTGAACATTAGTGACTTTAAATATACTCTAGCAGCCATTTAAACTGTATAGATGTACCTGATTTAAGCTAGAATATGGGGTGTTTAAGCGTTTGTCTAAAACTGAGTCCACATAAAGTGTACTTACTCCCTCACAGCTCCAGAGCACCACCTCAAATTTCAGCCCACACTTGTACCACAACTCCTTCAGCCCCTGTGACGTTCATTTGCAGTGTGGGTGCAATAACCGTGCGCCGATCAGTCGTAACACAAAGCCAATGTAATTACTTTTATGGCAGTGCAATGTGCTGGGAGCCTGGTAGCAGCACTATGCACATCAGGTGGGAATACCATAAAACGATTAAGAGTGTTAAAGAGACCCTCCTCTTTCTAAACCAGTTAAAGCCAGGGGCAATCATGTCTGGGATTGATTGGCACTGCTGCATTTCTGCTCCGGATGACAAAAGGAACAAGAGGACTGAGACGGAGGGAGTGAGCACCCACGCAACTCTTTTTCAATAGCAGAACGGAGAATCACCCGCGGGTAAATTACAGTCCCAATATATTTCACAGGAGGAGAAAAATCCCTCCAGAGGATCAGAAATGTTGAATATTCCCAAGTTTTGCCTGCTCATGTGACTGTTAAGAGAGGAGGGAGATACCCTGAAGGAATCTAGATAATGGAAGTATTAAAATGTTACAGTAAAATACAAGAAGCAATATTATCCTCTTCTAAAGCCCTAACTTGAAGAAAACGAACCCCTCTTTTCCCACAGTGGTATAAATGAGAGCAATAAAGCCAGTGCAGTGCTGCTGAGAGAGCGAGCATCAGTCATCCTGATGGAATTAGACCGTGAACCCCCCCACAATGTTGTGAAAGAGGAAAAACAAAGAACATGTTACTGCCAAAATTAAAGGCTAAACAGAAATGTTTGAGAAAACACTTCCTCACCACACACAGACAAGTGCAAGGGTGGAAAACTGCAGAGTGGATTTAGCAATACAGCAGTGGAGGTGTTATTATGTCGGGTCAGCCTGGGGTTTGGAGTCCAGAACATTCAGCTGCATGGTGCAAATGACCAGGCTGTTACCATGTGGCTGATCAGAGTCACATATCTAAACCAGATTCTGATGTCAGAAATGGCCAAAAAAAAGTGATCGACTCAAAACTGTTTAAGCTTGATAGAAGTTGTATTTGGAGTGTAACACATTTGAAGATGTGGTTCATTTTGTTGGAAAATAAGTCATCTTGTGTGGCATTGACAGGGGATGGGATGGTTGTATAGTTTGATCAAGTCAAAACGTGATCACAGTTACACAATAATCTTGACTGTGCTGCAGCTTGACATCTAACACCTATAACCTCCACCGAGGAGGTAACGTTTTTGCCATAATTTATCAGTCTCATTCTTTGATTGCGAACAGAATAACTCAAAAAGCTATAATGTATGTCATGAAATTTTCAGGAAATGTTGGTCATGGCAAGAGAAAGAAGTGATTTGATTTTGGTAGTGATCTGGATCTGGATGTAAAACTTGCTGACAGTGCAACACAGGGGAGTTTTCCACCTTTTTGATAACTACTCACCTGTCAATGTTGGAAATGCCTTGGCAGAAGTCTGTGATCTCTGCACTCTCTCTAGTTTGTACAGAATAACTCCAAAGTTAGAAACAAAACTGGATGACATTATCAGGATTTGTCATAATTTAAAATTCATTTCCTTCAGGTTGTGATTACTAAAAAATAATGTTTACAATCCTTGCCAGTAGAAGTTTTTGATAAGAATAAAGCATGAGCTCACATATCTCAGCATGTGGGTTAATATCAGTCTTTAGGTCCCTGGATGTCCTGGTCTTGATAAACTCTTGTGAGGCCTGGACACTAACAACAGACCACAGATGCCAACTGGACATTCCCTTTTCTATTTTTTGGATATTGTTGGCAGGACCATGTGTTCAATGCTGCACATGAAGGTGGGGATAGTAAGTGTCAACTGCTAGACCTCAACAGGCACCTGCTGCACTACCCTGAACATGATCCAGTTCAGTGCATACTGGGTGCCCAGGACCCAGTGGGTTGGACCAGGCCAGGATGGGCGACAGTGGCCCGGTTTACATCGGTAGTTTTCCTCAATCTGCTTGAAATCAATTGGATTAAGTGAATCTGATTCGATATGCATATATGATCTTTGTGTAAAGAGATCCATGTTAAATCCTTGTTTGCATGGCCCCAGCTGAATCCGATTGTATTGTTTTTTTTGACAAGTGCAGAAGGTCACTCTGCCACTACCTGCAAATGTGTAAGAGAAGAAGAGGTGCACTTCCTGCTTCCTGTTTACCTCTAGAAAGATGGATCCACGTCGTGTTTTGTTGGGGTTTCTATCAAAAAGTTTGTTTCCTCCACCGTCCAGTTCTGATGTTTGTTCGCCATGTTTGTTTGAGCACGTCACTACGTTCCCAGACCGAACAATCCTCTCTATCAACCCAATCCGCTCCACTTAGCCATTTATATGAAGCATGGAGCAGGTTTATCAATCGGCGTACACTACCTCTTACAATCCGATCCGAAATACAATCAGACCCGGGTGAATCCAATTGGCTAAGGTGTTTTCTAATCTGATTGACCTTTCAATCTGATTGTAAATATGATTTTTTTGACCCATGTAAACAGGGCCAGTGTGCTTTGAGGACGGGTCAGCTTGGGGGATTCCTGCAGAGACCTGGTCAATGACTATCAAGAGGCTGGAGCAGTACAGGGTCTGGGTTGACACGGTGAAGACCCAACTCAGCTTTATGACCCCCTACCTGGCCTGACCTGATATACTTAAACAATTCACTTCTTCATATACCTCAAGGGACACAACCTAACACATGCTGCATTTGTTTGAACTACCAATACAAGCGTAGATTGTTTTTATTGCTTTAATGGTCCATGACATTTTTACTATTACTGATTTCTTTTCTAGAGAGCTTGTAAAGCTGGTTTGTCAAAAAAGGTAACATGTTCAGAAAACAATAATTGTAGTTATAAAAGCAGCTTCATTCTAACTTTGATAATGTGTAAGTCTTATTCAGAGTGGCATTAAAAATCCATAAATCAAAATGAACATGATGTATTTCCACCTGTGAATGGACATAAATCAATGCATCTGAATATTGCTCATCTTCCCCCTTTTTCTGATCTATTCAATCTATTTGACACGCTCTTGCATCATAAAACCATTTCCCTGCCATATTAAACCTTGCAGTTTCTCATGTGCATGCGCTCTCCTGGCAGAAACTGTAAGTGGGGCAGCTGTAGGTGAATTAAGAAAAAGGACACTGGCTCCTTGAGGTTTGCAGCACATCACTCAGATGAAGCAACAAAATGTAATATATGCATGGAGGGAGGTAATTGAATTTCAAAGACACTTTCTCCTGTTTTCCATATGGTCCACTGCTATGGCCAAGGTATGAGTCTAATAACAGCCAATTACTACAGCAGAGCCTGAGTGTGAGCCCCTCTGATAAGAAAAAGGAGCGTTTAAAAAACCATCAGAGGGTTCCTATGGCTGAAACCACAGGGGAGCTACAAAAGGTTACAGGTAGACCCTGACCATGTGTCAGAATATCAAAGCATAAATCCCCTGTGTTATGTGTTATTATAACAATTTGGGGAGATTACTGAAATTATGGTTGACACAAATGACAAAACAGAGAAATGAAGGGTGACTTTTGAAAGACTCAAAATCTCAGGTGCTGGATTCTATGTGTAAATAATTTGGTGCCACATTCACACTTGAGGTTATATATGCAATCTGAGAACATTTTACACAGTGTGGTTTCTGGTAACAGTATGTCCTGGTACCATATGAAGCAAATTAGCATTAGAACCAAAATTAGCACATTTTAATTGCTCCCTATTGGACTGACCGAACAGCTTGCTCACGATGCATGGTGCAGCATCATGATGAACAGTTTTACTCTGGTGCTTGTCCCTGTTACTCGTATTGACATGGATGAAGGCTTCCCGTAATTTTCTTTTGGTCAATTCATGCTGCTGTTTAAAGCTGTAACATTAATGCTGTGACACTTTGCCTCCACTGTAGCCAGGTTTACATGGAGCCTAATATTTCGATTAGAATTGGGTTAGAAGCCCAAATTGAATAAAAATGCTCCATATAAACACCTCAATCTGAATAAACAGGCCAAATCCGAATGGAATTTCATTCGGTTGCACGGGGTAGTATATTCCTCTTCCCAAACCGATTAAAAGTACAATCCTGTCGTGTAAACGGTGAATCGAATAGTTGTCGTGCTGGGTTCTGTCTGCACGTGCTTAGTCTTGATGTAAACGAGCAGTGACGTTTACTCACTTGGAAACATGGCGCCCTCTAATAAGAGCACACAGCACTGGTCTGCGTCGGAGAGTGTGTTTTTAATACAAACTCTCAAAGAACTAAACATTATCGCACGATTAGACTGGAGGAAAACAAGAAATACTGAACTACTGAATTAAAAAAGTCCACGAAAACTCAGCCGGGATAGATCAAAACGTCCAACAAATAAGGAACCGCTGGAAAACTCTGAGGGCTGGTTACCTTAAAGGTGCGTTCACACCGGACGCTACTTGTACTACCTCGCCGATCACTCTCCATTCAAAGTCAATGTACAGCCGCGATGGGGCGGGGCTAACCGTCCCGTGATGCGACAGCTGCGTACAAGACGATCACTTTACTCGTCGCGCAATGTCAAAGTTAAAAAAAGTTGATCTATTCAGGCGATGTCGTGTGTGGCTGTGCGGCAACAGCCAATCAAGGGTATGTGTACGTGTGATGGTACCCGAGACAGATAGTTATTCATCCGGACTACAGGGCGGATGAGTTCCATCTAGGCGGAACTAATGTCAGTGAGGACATTAGTTCCGCCTAGACGGACTGTGGTAAACTCACAGATCATGCTGCTGCAGGGCATCAGCTGCAGTGTTTTGTGGTTGACAAGTGAGTGAAAAGGATACAGCTGGAATAATGTTCGCTTATACATCCTATTATATGATAAATGAAATGATCGCGGTAAAACTCGAGCAGACGTGACGTCACCGAGCAACGGCAAAATGAGGTTTTTATGGACGCGCGACACTACGTCAGTGGGTGACGAGATTTTGGTAGCTGGGTCGCTTGCAGTGTGAACGCAGCATTAGACTAAACAGCACAACCCTCAAATCATACATGAAAACACCTACTTACCGCCATCATTGATGAATCGTGTGATGTTTAAATAGATCTGAGCATATCATGTGTCTGTAAAACAGCTGTTCCGATTAAAGGTTGTGGCACATGTAAACACCAGATCGGAATAGATCACGTCACATGTAAACAGTTCACCTAAAATCTTCAATCAGAATGAAAAAAAGTCTGCATGTAAATCTGGCTTGAGAATGTCACACACACAGAATTGACCCTTTGCTAAGTCCCGTCTGTTCCTGTTGCTACACCTGTCAAGCTTTCCCATCTAGAATATGGGGTACTGTTACTAACAATCACAAGTACAACAGGGTTCTTGTACAGCAGGTTAAGCCCATGTATATCAATTGAACTTAAATGAAAGTTAAGTAAACTCTCCTTATCGTTGTTTTTGCCCATTTCTGGGCATCTGTTCACAAAATGCTAAAAGATATCTATATGTCACAACTGTTAGTATTTCTTCAGCCCAAAAATTACATTATTACAATTATTATAATATATTATACATTATCATAATTATTATTGCATATTGCTTTCTTGACAGGTCTTTTGTGTATAGTTACAGTTGCCATTGTAGAATTAGACAGTAGCCATTTGTGGAAGGGGCTTAGCAAAGGGTCAATTGGGCGTGACTTGATGCCATCTTTGTTCTGTCTCCAGAGGTAGTAACACAGGTTTGATACTGGAGAGAGGGACACAAGGACTTCACTTGAGAAAAGAGTGCCTTGAATGACATGGCAAAGATGTTATGGCCTCTTGGAATTAACATGAATTTCCTGAGGAGCAAAGGTGACAGAGCTTTATCTGTCTCTTCTGGACTTGCTTGATTGTTTTACTTTATCAAAATAGTGACATACTTGTGATTTCTGAACGTTTCCTATCTTAAACTGTGGTATGCCACTAGGACATGCTGTGATAATATCATAACCACATTAACTTTAATTCAAAGAATGAAAAAATATGAAGGATAAATGGTTTTAAGAGATAAAATTTTGATAAACAACCATAAATGTCCAAAGGCACTCCTTGAAAAGCCTTCCTGAACTCAGTGTTGCCACCTTGGTTTCATGGGAAAATCACACTTCCGACATCATTTACTGTGCTGTTGTAGAGGTAAACAAACATAATGCAGCATTATCGTCGAGCCCTATAATTGAGAGCATGCCCAGTTATTAGGAGACAAAGGGAGATGTGACCTGTGCACTCCTTTCCCACACTATCCTGCCATTCTGGCGAGCAGTGCCAGCTGGAATGTGCACAACTCTGCAGAACCCAGTGAATGCACAACACTCGTAAATATCCCAATGCAAAACAGAGTTGTACATTTTTATTGGATTTATCAGCCTAAAAAGAGTCTGGAGCACAGAAGATTTAGTTCATGAGCTCTCACTTTATCAGTTCATCGATAAATCACAGGGCTGAATTTTCCAAATGCACACAAAAAAACTGGGCAGAGCTACAGTGGAAAGAAACATTAGTAAAAAGAGTTCATAGTTAAATGTACAAAAATCACAGCTGCATGTGCAAAACGACCTTGTGTGGAGAAAAAAAGCACAAGGACAGTTCATAGTATCTGCTGGAAAGGACATGATCTCCAACACACTGGTGTAAAGTTTGAGACATCATATATTCATACAACTTATCACCAAAAGATGTACCAATGATGTGTTTGAATTAAAAATACGATGGTTTACAAGTGTGATTTACAAAATAATGTGTCTAGTTTTAAACTAGATAATAGAACACAGTGAAAAGCCATCCTGTAGTGTTACAACAATATTTTAAAGTACATATTACACAGAGGTGTGAGCAGTTACAAAGAGAATATTACATTGACCCGAATATGAGAAAACCCAATTATAAGATGAAGCAGTTCAGATCAGACCAGCTTTAAACTTGGTAAGCCTTTTAAAATAACAGTTCTGAGTAAAAACACTAAATACAACCAGGCAGGTTGTTGTTTTGATCACCTGTTTAAGAAAGTCCTGTTCTTTAAAGGAGACATATCATACTGATGCATGATTTAATACTTACATATAATATAATAAAATTGAAAACAAGACCTTACACCCCCTTAATTTTCAAAAAATGAGATATTGTATTTTTTCTGATATCCTAGAATGAGATTTGATGCCTCTGAAAATAGGTCATTGCGAGATGTCCGCGAGATTTCAAACGTTGTGATGTCACGAGGTACCTTTCTTTTTATTGGAGTAATCCGATAAAACACTTCCTCCTCTGTGATGTCCGTTAGCCACAAAACCGTCACCGAGGAACACATCCGTCCAGCAGGGGTTTATAGTTCCCTAGCTCGCACTCACTCATTACCTGCTCTGGCCTGTAGGGGGACTCAATATGCGCTCGCTACTTTGAGCCTGCCGGAAAATACAGTAGAAGAAGAAGGACAGGCTGGCTCAGCCCCCGATAGAACTGACCAATCAGAGCACAAAGGGCTGTGACGTTGCGAGGTAACTTTAGGTCATCCTCAGATCCGAGCATTTCAACAAGACCTTGTTAATGGCCTAAAATGAGGATATTGAGAACGCTATTGTGGGGCAATGAAGGAACTAAATGACTTGTACTGAGGGCAGAAATGCTTTACAGGCATCCTAGTCTGGCATAGTGAAAAGGACAAACAAGCATGATATGTCTCCTTTAAACCTCATACATGAATTTTCACATTTCAATATTTTCTGCACAGGAATGAGCCATAATCTGTGCATCTATGTGAACAGATGATGCAGTTTGTTTTCAAGGTGAAATATAGAAATAAATGCTTATTTTATCAACAGTGACTTAATTTGAAGTTAAACTCTTATGACTTTTTAAGACTGGACATGTGTTGGCAGCCTTACTACTTGATCACAGGTTTAGCTGCAGCTCATGAGAACTTTGGTATCCTTGCTGTCACAGCCCCAATTACTCTTCACAAGTTTGACCACATCTTTGACCACAACGAATGATTTAGCAAGAAGTGTATGTAGTTTATATATGTTATTTATTTTAAACCAGAAAGCTCGAAAGTTGTGTTTGAATTCATATTTGCCCTTTTTTTTTACCAAAAAATGTAGAAATATCCCTTTTAGAGAGAAACTTATTAAACAATCACAATAAATCCCTCTATGAATCATGAATGAAAACCTTTAAATTAAGTCATACTATGCGAAATAAGCAAACCTCTCAACTGAGATGCATGAACTGGTTTAACTCTAAAGCACAAACCATTAGTGTAACTGTACTGGGTTTATCTTGTCTCTGACTTTTGCAACTGGTGTTTAATGTCTTGCTGTTTGACCATCATGTCTTGATGTCTATTAAGCAAGGATATGATTAAAATGAATTAAAAGAAACAAAGATTTCATCCCTATGGAGGATCAGATGCAGCTCTTTTTCCCTACAGTTATTACATAATAAAGTGCGGGATGTTTAATTAGTTACTGTGTCAATTTACAGCCAAATTAAAGAGTTGATAAAAAGAGAGTGAGTGCTTGCGTATTAACTGGGGTTAAGAAACAAGCGGATATCTCTTTTCGATGATGTGTATGATTGATTATACTATAAAAGTATTTGTCTCCATCTATGTAAAACTGCACCATGATATAACAAAGATTATGGAGCGATGACTTGCACTGTTGATGCTAAAATACTCTGCCAAAGTAAGGTTAATATGGTTTTTAATCTATCATGTACCTTCAAATTTTGGCGTGTGCATCAGCCTGACAGCCCAGACTCACTGAAATGAAAACTGAGACATGGAGCAGCCAATACACAGCAGACACACATCCAATTTGAAATGGTTGTTCATCATGAGCAGCAGACTCTCTATGCAGATGAGTGGCTTTGTCTTTAGTTGTGAGGGTACAGAGCTTTGCATAACAGTCTTTAGCCTTTTAATAAACAACTTTTCTTATTTCTAGGTATATTTGAAAGAAAAAAGTTATATATTCGGGTCAATACAATAGTAAAATCTTTTCTTGAAGATGTAAAATCTGCATCACCTGTCTGATTTTACAATGACTATTATAAGAAAGCATGTTAAACCAAGAACACTTGAGTTGCAGTGCAAAGAAGCACAAAGGACTAAAATAAATACTAAAAATATGACAACCTATTTCATCATTCAAAAAAAAAACATTGAAGGCTTTCAGATTTTGTTCGTTATTATTACCCTTTGTTGCTTCAGAAAATCCTCCTATTAGCCTGTAAGGCTTTGACTTGAACACATGCTTGCTAAAACATATATTTCACATTTAAAACTGTAAAAAAGGCACAGTTGAAGTAAACGGGGCTAAAGCTGAGCCCCACACACAGAAACAATGTGCAGTCCATGGAGTGGTGTGAGGGTCCACGTGGATGAGTGACAGACAGGATGGTGGATGAGTAGAGTGGGTTGTGACAGGTGGGTGGGGTTAGTGATGGTTTGGTTCAGGAGGTGTGCGGACTCCTGCATGCAGGTGGATGAATTAGAAGGTGAGGGAGGTGTTAGCATTAGCACAAGTAGCCAGGAAGGCCCGTGGAGGTTAACCCTACGGTGGGGACAGAATGACATCATCAGTCTTGTTCGCTGCCGGTGGTAGTGGGGTTAATACCATGCTCCTGTTAGCCACAAGTGCTGGTGCTAACACTGTTAGCTTCCTCCTCAGGCTAACACTGAAACATACGTGTCCACAGTCTTGGTCTGATAGAAGTCGTTTCTTGACATTTACAGTCATAGTCTAGAAATCTTCTCTGGCCCATTTGTGCCACCGCTTCCACTCATTTTCAGACACTCACCCACGGCTGCTCGAAGCTGTACGTCCTCCTGCGGTCGTCGGGGTCTTCAGGGACGTTCTGGGACTGCTGGAACTCCTGCCTCAGCCTCTGTATCCGGTCGTGATTGCTGGGAGTTAGCCGGTTACTATGGGAGAGAAGAGAGAGAAAAGAGTGGGGGGATAAGATTGATGAGTGTGAGAGGTCTATTGTGAAGAAGTGACCTGGTTCCATCAGCGCGGGGTGGAAATGGTCCAAAAGACGGAGTTATTCAAAACCCAACGGGCTTTGTACACATGCAGATCAAATATACTGTTGAGCTGGGTAATATGGCCAATAAATAATACACCCTGGAATGCTCTATAACACCTGTCTAAATAGAAAAATGTTTTATATATAAAGTATCTCAAGTGTGAGAAAAAGTGAGAAAACCCCTCATATTTCTACAAATATTTAATTATATCTTTTCATGGGACAGCACTAAAGACATGACACTTCGATACAATGTAAAGTAGTGAGTGTACAGCTCATATAATATTGCAAATTTACTTTCCTCTCAAAATAACTCAACACAATCATTAATCACTGATACCCGAGGACGAAGACTGACCTGTGTGTTCTAATTTCTGATTTCTTGCAAAGGAAAAAAACTGCACCTGCAAGATTTTGTAGAAATGTCTCAAATGTTTGTATTCTGGGTGGTGTGTGGCACTGTTTGGCATCTAAAACTCAATCTAGGCCTGTCACAATAATCAATAAATCAATTAACCGCACAATAAATAAAAACGTCCTCAGTAAGTTTGCCTTGCTCGATAAACTGACACGTGCATGCGTTTTTGTTTTCCTCCTCTCTTTCTACCAAAGAGGCTGAATGAGAAGATGGGTCACTCTGTCCGTCTTTCATAACACCGGGGTGCATCGGTTCTATAGCGGATTTAGCGGATTTATAGCAGAGTGAGCATCTGTCAGACATGCGATCTTTGTGGGGGAGGCAGGGCTGCTTGCGCGTACACTCTGAGAGAGCTGAAGTGAGCATCCTGAGGAGCAACGAGGAAACAAAGCTGATATGAATGATGGCGCGAAAGATACGGTTCTAAAGCAGGCTGCCACGGGCCCAGTGTGGGAATGTTTTGGTTTTAAACAGAATGAGAAAAAGTGTGAGCTCATGAACACCAACGTGCAGATATGTTGCATTTGTTTGAAAGTAGTGGCAACGAAGAAGAAGAAGGGGAGGTGCAGCGGAGCCTTCGTCCTGACAGTGCTTACTGAGGCATTTGGTCGGCAAAGTAAATATAAATAAAAGCGCAAAATACTGCGCTATCAGACAGTGTCATCGCTACATTGCAAAAGAAATGCAGCCCTTCTATACAGCTGAAAAGCCGGTAATGTTACAAATGTTTGACAGACAGTTCAGTGACTACATGTCACAAACAATTCAGGAACTGCATAAACTCCCTTTTATTTATTGTTTTTATTTTTGTGTGTTTTTTTTTAAGTTTTGTTTTTTCTTTACAGAGACAGGGTCTATTTTTTATTGTTTTTGATTAGTATAATAATTTTTATTTACATGCAATTTACATGCAATTTTTCCTAAAAGAGAGTCCATTTCATTTTCATTGGGTTTTTTCTCTTTTTTTGTTTGTTAAATTGATTATATTGTTTATTTTATTTAAAAGATCTTGAACTTCCAATTACAGTTAAATGCTCTTAAGAAATAAAGTAAATTTCTTTTGATATGGTGTACTCACTTTATTATGACATATATTATAATTACATTAATGAAAAAATGAAAAACAAAACAAAATAATATAGACAAGAATATCGTTTATCATCAATAATTCTGGGAGAATTATTATCCAGCAAAATTTGTTATCGTGGCAGGCCTAACTCAATCACATTTGTCAGATTCTACATATTTGCAATTTGTTGACATTTATAAATGAGTCATGAGGTGCACTGAGAATAGAGGAGGCCCACAATTGGCCTCCAGACCACCAGTTGGACACCCCTGCATTCGAAAAAGCAGGAATGCACAACCTCTGTTACCGTGAGGGCCTCATAATTTCATTTTCACTTCTTGAAGGCCAAACAAATGCTTTCCAAGAAGACAATCATAACTATAAATTACTAATCATAAAGAGTCAATCAACATTTTATTCTGTTGCAGTAAAAATTTAAAGATGTTTGACTATAAATCTTTTAACAATATTTATTTCCCCAGCCCTAGAAAAGCAACCCAGATATGTTCAACCCAGATAAAACATAAAAACATGATAAGTGAGGGCAGAGCCAAGAGGAGGCCTTACAGCACAACCAACAGCAGCATGAATCAAACTAATGTGCCTCTGATGTATTATTCATAACAATGAACAAAGACTAGTGATGAACGGTGAGCAGTACTACAGCACACAACACCATGTATCCCCCACCCCACCCCTTCAGGCTTCATATCATTCAACCAGTGCTCTGCTATTGTCTGCCGCAGCCCTGCCGTGCCAACATCAAACAATGCAGCCTTGAGTGCAACTTTCTCATGGTCCACTAAACAAATGCACTCAGAGCTGGTCATTCACAGCTATTTGTTCAACAACTGCGACTGTATCACACGCTGTTGAGTCAACGATGTAAAGTTATCAAAGATTCATCTCTTCAGAGATGGGTATTATTACCAGGATGTTTAGTGTTTGTTTTGATATCACCATTATGTCTTCAATCCTACATCAGAAGATTTCATTCTTCATATCAGTGAAGTTTTACATTCTGAGAGAAAGTAAGGCAGGAGACTAACTTGCTGTTTATTCTTCCACTGAGAAGTCTTGTCCATAGTCAAATGTCCAGTACAGAAGCAGTAGCCTCGGGGTTTAGCCGTGCACTCTATGTCCAGAGGGTGTTTTCCTCCTTACAAATGGTCTGGTTTAGATCCAGCCCCTGACATCTCGCCTGTATGTCATCTCCTTGTCTTTATCTCTGCTTTGCCAATAATCAATTGTCCTGTTATTTACGATAAAGGTAGAACAAGGCAAAAAAGTCACTGCCATTTGTGCTGAGTAGAGCTCTTTAAATGCTACTCTCTGTTATTTCTATGGTTCCAAAATGCACTTGAAATGATGATAATGTCACTTCCCAAAAATCAAACTTCATATGTTTTTGGAACATATACGCAAATATTTGACGATATTTAAAGCCCAGCCCCATCACATCAGTGGGCCACATGACAATCTTACCCTGGAAGAACTTTTTTTTTTTAGTATCTCTAAAGGGGAGGCCTGCCGAGTATGACACTGACAACAGGGCTGGACTATGGTGCTCTTATTTCCCCCACAGCACTTGGGTGGAAGGCCCACATATGGTCCCTTGAATTTGTTGTGGATCAGGAGCAGACCAGCTGCTTAGCACATTATAGACATACAGCCCAGTTGATACGTTATACCGTGGCATCGGCATTGTGGAACCTACAGTGCTTCTGCATATCATTACTTAAATGTTTCCTTGTACTACTCCGAGTGGTTTTGCCTGTCCTCCATTTTCTCCACTTGAAAAACTGAAGCTACCCATTACAATTACACAAATGTGCATGATTAAGGACTTTTTTGATCAGTTTGTTTTTCCTGTCCTCTCTGCCTGATAACTCAAGCCTCGCCTAAACAACTAACAGTAGATGTCACTCAGAATTTTTCCAACTTATTCTACGATCATGGGGTCTGAATTATTGTCCATGTTTTGGACTAAACTGAGCCAAACCCAGAAAAAAAGTCTGTTCTTGCTGGCTCTACATCTCCCTCTGCTTCAACACATCTGCTCACATGATACAGCTGCTTATGAGCCTCTCTGTTATGAGGCTATGACCCAAAGCTTTTGGGTCATACATGTACTAGCTATCAGGTCAACTTGGTACTAAAAAGGCCAAGCGAGTGTGTTTCATATCATGGAGATTAGCAGGATCACATATGACAGCTTCCTGGTCTTTAACAAGGCTGACCGGCTCTGGCTTTTCCATTGTGTGTGTCTGGAGTTAATAAGTGGATCGGTCGGCAGAGCTGCTGTGTTTTACTTTGCATCGTTATAAACCAGCTATATGGGTTTTTTTTGCAATGGATGAAATGACTGAAGGCAGTTATTGCAGTTGTGTTAAACAAGATGAAGTCATTCTTTGACCTTTAAATGAAAATGATGTGCTGTCTATTCAAACTGTTCAGTTACTGGCATCAAATGACAAATACAGAGGCAGACTTTCATTTTATGCGGTGTATGGCTGATATTTAATCAACTTTCTCAGCATGTACAGATGTGACTTATTGAACTGACAATGAAGATCTTAACAGCTGGCAGCCAAAGTTTTAAGAACTTTAAAAATTAAAAGATGAGCTTTTGCTGCTCTTTTTCTTTTAGAGATTCTGAACATGTGCACATTTCCTGTGTCAGGCTGAATTTATAACAATAAAAGCCACATCATATGTTTTTGCCAGACTGTGTGACCACACATATGATGTTTCTAGTCAGAGGGTCACAGTTGCAACTCTGTGAATATGTCCCAAAATCTAATTGTTGCTGTGCTAACATGATCAAATGTGAACGCTAAAAAAAAAAAGAAAAAAGGATGTTATGGGAAATGTATGCTTTCAGTTCTAATCTTGCTTGTCACATTATAGAGGTAGTTCTAATGGTCCTATGATCCTCCATACTAAGGCCAGGCTATGATGTATTTTGCAGAGTTGTGCATAAAAGAGACCAAATCCACAGATGTGAGTTAGTATCAAGCATTAGATACCATTTCCAAGAGTGGGATATAATACCTGACTTATGTGTGAGCACAGAAAGATGTTTTTAGCCTCTGTGTATCTGTTTGTGTTTTCAAGCTGTATCTGAATGTGTGGTTCAGTTCTCTTCTGAGCTGTGTTTCACTCCAATGAAAGCACAAGATTTTCTGGTTTTGCTTTTAAAGGAGCAACACTAATTCATATTTTGTGCTCCAAACTTCATCAGTGAAAATGCTTGTTGAAAGCTATGTGTTAATTCACCTGAATCCATGGTATTGCCAGCAACTCTTAGTTACAACACTCATTTGGTCTACTTATATCTTTTAAAGTCTTTTAGTCGAACTTTATGGGACAGCTGTGTTTGAAAGCTTACTCTTTGGTCAATCTATGGAAGGTCAAATAGTTCCAGTCAAATATATGCCTTTTAAAGGTATGGCCACACCGGACGCAAATTCCCCAGGACACGCGTCAAGATTACATACAAAGTCAATGCAAAGACGCCGAGAGGGCGGCGCATT
Organism: Scarus forsteni; assembly: GCA_036419115.1. Lineage (NCBI taxonomy): Eukaryota > Metazoa > Chordata > Actinopteri > Labriformes > Labridae > Scarus > Scarus forsteni. Next base: position 8,713,478 of record JAZDUH010000157.1, on the reverse strand, counting down.
GGAGGCGTTTGGCGCGGCGCATCTGGAGCGTTGGACGCGTTTGGCACAGCGCATTTGGAGCGTCCTGCGCGTTTGGGGCGTCAAACGCCTCGACGCTCGAGTTGAAAATGGTGAACTTACGACACAAATTCGTGTGACACTGTGGCACGGCAGCCAATCAGCGATGACATTCCCTCCCCCCGACGTCATTGGTTTGATGACGTGTGACGCTCCGGCCACCGGCTCCTGCTCAAACTCCTCTGCAAGATGGAGGAGAGGTTGATTGTTGTTGTTTGCCATCATCCGGAGCTGTACGATTCGATGTGTGTACTCTACAGAGACCGGAACAAAACGGAGCAGGCTTGGGTGAAAGTCGCTGAGGAGACAGGTTTTGAAGGTAAGTTCTGTAAATATTCGTTTCCAGCTGGATTTGCCTGCACGGGTCATCACTGAGTCCGACAAGCTCCGGCTCTCTACTGCGTCTGCGCATTGACGCAAGTCGCCCCTCAGCTTGTCAAAATGGTCCAGCGTCCAGCCTCGGGCATTACGCGCGTTTAAATTTGCGTCCGGTGTGGCCGCGGCATAACTTTAATCCAACCATGACGTGCAGTGATATGTCAGAAATGTTGTATTTTTGGATCTACTGTGATAGCTGTAATTAGTCTAGTTGTCCCAAATGATTTTATATATGATAAACAAAGCAGTAGTGTTTTAAGACCTCAATTTTCACCCAGGAGGAAATGACATCTTCCTGTTGATCTCACTGACCAATCCAAGGCACCCACTAACTTACTTTTTTGCTCACTTGATACATAAATTTACAGCCTGGCCCAGCCTAAAACTATAGTACATCACCACCATTATTCTTTATTTAGGTTTTACAAAGGATTTCTGTTTTGTAAATGTTTGGCTGTGATGGCTAGATAACTGGGTCAGAGCTTATGGGGTTATACTGTATATCTGCACGCCAGTAAAGGGTGGCAAGTGGTCATGATTTTGTGCCTGATCGGTGTATTTCTCTTCAGTGCATATTCCGTGTTTCACAACAATTCACAAGATTCACAACAATTACCAAGTCCCATGGGGTAAGTTACGTACTCAGAGACACATGTTTTATCTTCTACAACTAATGAGAACAAGTCAAAAACGAATCCCAAGCCATCACTGGCTAACATGTGTGGAAAATTGGTCTGATTGTTCTGTTTAAAAAATGTGATAGGGCCTATAAAAACTGAATAGGGGCCTAAACTCAGATAAATTGTTTCTAAGCTAAAACACATTTCCTCTCCCGAGGAAGTTGCTCAACCTCCTCATCAGAAGTACATCATTATTAAAGGGACCTACAGACCCATCTTACACACCAGAATACTGCCCAAGAGAGAACAGAGAGGAGAAACTTAAGTAAAGGGATCAAAGATCTCCAATCTTCTGCTCTGACAAACCACTGTAAATCAATCAAAGAAAGAGCAACACAGCAGTGCAACTATATGGCCAAAAAACCCCAGAGACTGTGAAGAGATGAGCTTCATCCGGACAGGCTCACTCAATATCTGGCACTGCTGTAAGAGGCTGAAAGGTCGCAGCGTGGCTGTTGTTGAATGGAGCGTCTCTGGGACTCAATAACAGGACTGTGGCTTGCTGACTGAGCTCGCCTGCAAACACTGTTTACGCTGAGATGCACCCTGCCTTTCATGGTCGGGCGTGCCTCCTGAAAAGCTGTCTATCTCAGCTTTGAGCCTTGGCAAGATGCAGCTCTGGGAAGATGTAAAGTCTGCATCATGGACAGGTTATGACCCCAGGATGCAGTAATAAATATTGCTAAGATACAGCACAGTAAACAGATAATTAAATATTTAGGACTTTTTTAAACAAGAGCAATCCTCTGTGCCCCGAGAGAACAGCACTAATGTAGGATTTGAAAGGACTTCTTAGAGGTGGACCTTCATTTCTGAACCCCAGAGCCCCCATATCTTCAAAATATGTATCCCAACACAACACTTTTAAAGGACACAAAAGCCAAAAAAGTGTCTGTTTTTGCATCATTTAACAAACAAGAGGAAGTTGGACCCAACTCCAGACTAATAGGCTCTGTCAGATTCGTGCTGTCATTTTAAAATCCTGCATGACATTGACGCCACTTCCACGGATTCCAATCAAAGCATACCAGCAGATCGAGGGTAGCCTCTGTGGTGCACTGCACAGTAAGTGGCAGAAGCAGCTGATGGACAGAGTCCTAATCCTGTGGATTATAAATGAATGCCCTCATTCACACAGGCTGCTCTTCCCATGCCAATTGGAGCTTCCTTCAGACCTACCACCAACTGCATACAGGCATAAATCTAAGAATGATTCTTCTTAGACAACTCTGTGACTTCTAGAGGGTCATTTTGCCCTTGAAAATGCAAAGCTGAGGGTGTCCGCAAGGGTTTTAGGCCAGGAAAAAAAGAGGAAAGCAACAGCTGTATTCCAGCCAAAGAGCCACCAGCTGGTCCACTAAGACCATCTGAACATGCAGAGCCCAGAGAAGTGCTAAGGCCCCCTCTGTGGAGAGATTCAAGTGGATCTTGTATCTGTTTTGTGATGAGGGTCCTCCCGGCGAGTGGTTACAAGTGGGGTGACCTTGAGGGTACAAGAGCAGCATTGTTGGTTCTCACTTCAAAGTCACAGATGAAAGTATCACCCCGAGCATGAAGCACTGTGTGAAGGACTCTTGACAAAGGCAGCCGAGACATGTCAGGGAGTCTTAAATCTGATTGGAGTCTGTCTCCACCTCATATTAAAGACCACCGCATGCAAATTAACTGTTGATTCATTCAATTTACACCTCACTTTAATAGTAAAGAATTGTACTCTGTGATATCTTATCTGTTTCATTTGCCAATAAGCCTTTTTAATAATAATCAACTTTTTAATTAAAAGCCACAGTCTTAATTAAACATTTAATCAAGGCTGGGTAGTCATGGGATTCTCATCTCCAATGTGACTGATGTACTGACGAGCCTGCCAGCCTGTTAAATAAACATTTACTGATGGACTGATACACAGAATAATAAAGCAAGGGTGGCACTAGGGTTGACAATCACCTCTTGAAACATCAAATTGTCCCTTATTTGAAAATTAATGTTGTGTCCCTTTCTGAGCCAATACAAAAAATTTGTTTCAGAACACGCACCTTCTCTTTCTCTGATTGAATAAACCAGGTCAGGTTCCTGGGCTGACTTGTCCATTTTGAAGAAATAAAGCTGATCAGAAAGAGAGTGAGGCAGGTTTTCTCCTTTCAGAACGCAGGAAGGGAGTTTGTCGGCTCTCTGAACACCTATCTCTACGCCAACAAAGCGAACCGCGGCAAAAATGAGTCAGTTGTAAGGTGTGTTGATGAGTTTTCTTTGGCCTACCGTGGCCTGGCTGAAAGGCAGATGTGTAAACAGCATGCTTCCAGCCTGAGGAGAAACACACCTAACTACAGCACTCAGCAGAGCCATATGTTTGTGCTGTAGCCCCAAGCATCTTCTGAGACACTGAAACGGTAATAACAGCCTCAAAGTCCTTTTTGATTAAAGTCTCATTCATTAGAAATCACGAATCCTAACGTTCTTTTTTGAATCATGAGTCTATGGCAGTCCATCAGCCTGTGAGCAAATGATAATAAAAGCCCAAACTATCTGAAAAACAAATTGGTTAGCACTGGAAGTTTATAAGTTAGATAGGGCTGCCAAGATTAGTCGACTAGTCACGACGACGACTTATTTTATAATCGACGTCGTCGTTTTAATATTTTTTAAACCTTATTTTCCCCTCAAAACTGCCGCTGTACTTTCAGCTGTCTCGTCTGCCGTTCTGTCCTTTACGCACATGAGCAGAAGTGGTATCCGGGGTCACACGTGATGTCACCGGAAGTGTTATGCCCAGCAGTATCAAGGCTAGCCGGCTACGGTGCTCGAAAGTTTGGGAGCATTTTTCCAAAATAAAGGAGAAAAGTGTGCAATGCAAAATCTGCAAAGCAGAAATGGCCTACCATGGCAGTACGACGGCGATGCACGAGCATCTGAAAAGAAAGCACGTCGTGGCTGATTTATTTTCGGACGAAGAAGGACAATCTCGGTAAGCTAATTGGCTAGTTAGCTGCTAACATTAACGTCAGCAGTGAGCTATCTACTTCATAGCGATGTGTTTGAATAGAAAATGTGATGACGCTAATGTTTCATAATGCTGCTACAAGCTGCAAAGTTCATTAAAAGTTGAATGAACTATCATCTACACACTTGAAGCTGGAAACTAATGATGTTAGCTGTATGCTGGTACAATAAGCTGCAATTAATGCATGATCCGATTAGTCGACTAATCGCAAAAAATAATCGGTGACTAGTCGACTATCAAAATAATCGTTTGTGGCAGCCCTAAAGTTAGAATGGTGGTCAGAAATACACATACATTGACTTTGGTCTGATAATATTCCATCAGAGTAAAACACATCAGCAGAGATTTCTGTTACTTTTGCTCAATATAAAGAGTTCAAGCTTTCATTTCATATTTGACTGATACAGTGTTACAAAATGTGTATTTTTTTTCTTTATTTTGGTATTACTGTCCTCAATCTTTTAAGTAGGGATGCAAAAATTATAGTTTTTTTTTTTTTTTACCAATCTCCAAAGTTAAGCTTATAATGCTGATAATGAGTCAAACAACAGACATTTTTAAAAAAATATTTCAAGAACAGCAAGGCCACATTCACACTACATGAAGAAGCAACCACAACAAGCTTTTCTGCCTTTATGTGACCCATATCTGATTTTTTTATGCCAGTCTGCACATTGCAAATCCAAATATTTCAAATCAGACCCAGGCCACATTACAACGTGGTTCACATCATGAACATATCTTTTTTTCCCAATGTTTTAATGCATTGATTCCTTTTTTATTTTTTTGTAGCATTTTATGATTTGTTTGGTAAGAATTTGTTTCTGATTTAGTGTGATTTACCTTTGTTTTATGAATTTTTCCTCCAACCTTTTTTTATTTTTTTCCCCTCTGATTTACTAACGTGGTTGTAAATTGTGCTTTTTTTAAATCATGTTTTCGTGTTTGTTTTAGAATCAATGTGTCTTCTTGTTGCAGTGCTACCTACTTTGATAATGTGACTGTGAGCTGTGTTTTTTTTTTGTTTAATCTCATTTGTTGGTGTGTTTCTAATTTTCTATGTACTGATATGATTTTTGAATTACTTTGTTTTGTTCTGGTGTGTATTGATACGTTATGCCTTCTTATTTGTTACAATGTTTTTAAATTTCTATTTGTTGTTTTTATTGGTTGTCCCTATGTCTAATTTGACCTTCTTTGGTGTTTTCCTATTTGTTGTGTGGATGTTTTTTTTTTATATGCTGTAATTTCAAATCAAATCAAACTTTATTTATAAGGCACTTTTCATACTTAGAGCAACACAAAGTGTCTCACAGAGGCTAAAAACAGCATAAGAACAGAGACCCCCCCCCCAATACAGAGACATATCCACACACACACCTGCACACACACTTTCATACTAGCTGTAAAGAGAAGGAAGAAAGAGAGACATCGCTGAGCACCGAGGACTGAGGTAAGGAATAAGCTACCTTTGGGGGCCATCAACACTGAGGAGGGCTCCCAGCCCACGAGGAGCGCAGCTAGGGACTTCCCCGCCCCGCACAGAGACGAGGCCCCTGCACTGTGGTGCAGGGGCCTCTGGCCATGCAGGCAAAGCCGTCCCCCGGCAGCAGCCCCACAAGTGGACCAGGAGCAGCTCCCAGTGTGGAGAGCCCCCATGAGGAAACACTGGAGCTAAAAACCATCATACTAAAACAATAATAACAATATAAGAATAGAGATAAAACAACATAAAATGGATAAGTGAAATAACATAAAAAGTTAAGAATTAAATATGATAAGTATTTTGACTAAAAGAATAAATAAGATATACAGTAATACAATAAAACAATAAATAATAAAGGAATAGATAACTTGATCAAATCAATTAAAAGCTTGATTAAAAAGATGGGTTTTAAGCCTCTTTTTAAAAGCATCAACAGACTCTGCAGCCCTGAGATTCTCCGGCAGGCTGTTCCACAATCGGGGGCCATAATAACTAAAAGCCACCTCCCCGTGTGTCTTAATTCTAACTTTTGGTATGGTTAAAAGGCCAGTGCCAGAGGACCTCAGGGTCCGCGAGGGCTGATACGGTAAAAACAGGTCAGATAAATAAGAAGGCCCGAGACCGTAAAAACATTTATAAACCAGTAAAAGAACCTTAAAATTGATCCTGAAACGCACGGGGAGCCAATGCAGCAATTTTAAAACTGGAGTAATATGTTCCCGCCCTCTGGTCCTCGTCAGCACTCGTGCGGCTGAATTTTGTAGTAATTGTAGGTTGGAAATTGTCTTTTTGGGAAGACCAGAGAGCAGGGCATTACAATAATCTAAACGAGAAGAAATAAAAATTTCTTATATGTTTTTGTGTTTCTTAAATATAACTGTCTTGTGATTTTCTGTTTTCTCAGTAGCTGTAGTGTTTTCTCATTCAATATTGACAGTTTTGTGATTTTGTGCTTTCTCTTGTACTTTTTTTCTTCATTTGTTGTTGTGATTTTTTATTTTTGTTCTGTTTTCTAATTTGCTGTGTTGTATTTTCTACATCTCTGTTGTTCCATCCCGTTAACACCATTTTTAAATGAGTTCACCTGCTTTTTGGTTGGTTTTTTTTATGTTTGCATTCTGTGAATACATTCCCCCCTGAATGTAGAAGCTGCATCGGTTACTTCTATAATCTTATCAGATGGTGGACCTGGTCCCAACATCCTGTGACAAAGAGACAGCAGCTGCTGGAGCCTTTCTGCAGTGAAAAATGAACTGAGATCCTGAAGATGATAATCCAAGTCTATTGATCGAAGGCTCACAGATGACTAGGAGACGGATGCTCCCACTAACTGGTGCTAGCGGCTGATGCTCCATCTGTGAGGTGATGTAAGGCAAAGTCCTCCATATCTGCTGAGAAGTGGGGAAGATATGGCCCGCTACTTATTGGTAACAAAAAATAAAACAGGTTTGATCTTTGGAAAGATCTGACGTTTAAACTGAAGCTGATCTTCTCACTCTATTGTGGCATCAAGTGAAGTCATTGTTGGTTTTTAAAACGGCCTGCACTTCACATATTCTTTACTTTACAAAACTCAGGCTGAGGAAATCACTGTAACTTTAATCTAACGGAAAGGCTAACGGAATAAACAGTTAATGTTTTCACTAGCTTAATTTGAAAATCCTGTTTATTTTGTTTTCAACTGACTACAACAACAAAGTCAGTTTTCTCATAACATTATATTGAATTATTAAGAACTCCAGGAAACAACAAACAAGGAACTGTGGGCACAAACACGTAGAAAAACATGTGGTAAAAGTATGCCTGGGCATCAGCTGAAATGTTCAGTCCTGTCTCATATTCAGGTAAATGTTAAACTCAATCATAAGGCAAAAACTGGAACATTTTCAGTTCAATAAACTCAAGCATTTTTTCTTAATCTCAGTGGCATTGTCTTACACTATAATGTCAGATAAAATGAAAAAAGGAAACACGTCTGACAGCTTAGTGCCTCTCAAATAGCCCAGAGAGACTCCCAAGGGCGGTGTGGCAAAATTAAAGGGAAGCATGTGTTGCAACAGACATGGATAAATGGGTGCCATTTACCCCCCTGGAAATCTGATTGGCCATCCTTGGTGCCAAGCCAAAGCATCAAATGTGATTACATACTTGCTAAGTAATAGGTGGGTCTACGTTAGAACAATAAAGGCTATGTGGCAACAGGCTTTTTATTTGCCTTGTTTAAAGGATAATTCAAAAAGTTAAGAGGAGAATTCAATGGAAGTTTCAAGGTAGGTCAGAAACAGGCCAAGGACCAATCAATAAAATTTGATGGGTGATCCAGGCGTGGATTTATTTTTGGAAGATAGGGTAGTTTTATATATCTTTGTTAATAGGCCATTAAGTTCTCAACATATTTAATGCCATTTTCAGAAAGTGTTGGCCATGGCACATAAGAGAAGCTACTTCATTTTGGTGATGATCTAAAATTGGATGTGTGTAGGACAGTTTTCCACATTTTTGAGAATAACTCATCCCACCATTTTGGAAATGCCTTGGCAGAGGATTTTGCTCCTAAAACAATTCCAGTAAGTTTTCTATTGCAATGCTATACATTTCCACGGGATGGAACTTAAAACAGTGGCTTTACATTTACATTTGCTCTTTATTTTGTATATTTAGTCTTTTCAGAGTATAAAAAATAAAGTCTTAAAGAGTATAAAATACTCTGGATAAAATATATCTCTTAATAATATCTCTTAATGAATTTAAGAGCATCATTAAGAGTGTGGTGACAGAGGCATGTGGTTGTTTTCTTGAAAGCCAAATGTGTATTTGCTTATTTATTTTAAACCTGTTGATTGTGTTCGGTCATTTTCTATGTAACGTGACTCTGTACGGCTGCTATTTTGGCCAGATCTCTCTTGTAAAAGGGATTTTTTAATCTCAATGGGACTTCCTGGTTAAGTAAAGGTTAAATAAAAGTAAAAAAAAATCAAAACACTGCCTTAGGAGACTCTGAATCCCCAAAAATTAGCATAAAGTAACAGAGGAGAAAGTGAGAAGAGGACTTTGGGTCAAAAAGTCACTTGTTACTAAAAAGACCTCAACAGATGGCTGCTAACTATGCTGTTCGTTGTGTTCAGGGGAGGGGGCTCCTTAATGCACCAGACTGTATTTGTCGGGCTTCAAAATTACAGGTAAAGGTGATATTTAACCTGGTGAGGAGTATAATTGTTGCCTAATGAGGGTAAGACACTCATGTTAATGGAGCAAAATGATGATACTATTCATACCAAAGTAAGTTTTTTTGGCTCTGACCACAAATGAAAGTCCAAATCTATTTTGCTTCAATGAAGCTTCTCAATCTCCTTGATGCAGTCTTCATTTTGGTCATCTGCTGAAAAAAGACCAAACATATTCAGCTGACCTCTCTGGAAACATCAGGATGACAAACAGGATTAGGTCAGATGCTTGACTACTCTCAGTCTCGCTGGTGTCTGGTGATGCAGTGGAGAGATTAAAGGGGCCAAGAGGCCACGGCGTGTGCATTGTGTCTGAAGCCATTTAGGCTCTTATTAACCCGATCTTGCTTTTACTCTGGATTACACTGGCTTAACCCTGAAACACAGACAGAGCCACATTGATCTGTACCAACACTGCAATTAGATGCCAATCGATACAATATCTCCTCACTTAGCCACTCATTGTCAACTCCCTGGCATTTGCTTTATCATGGTCATTGACTAAGGAATAATAAAGAGGGATTGCATGATGAAAAAGTGCACCAACAGTTGAAAGATAAGGGGACTGAACAGCCAAGCAGAATGTTCTTTATGTGTTAGAGCTGGTGTTGAAGGGCATATGAAGAGGCTAATGAATCCAGAGCTAACATGTTCTGTGACCATGCTAAATCAGACACAGTCATGGTCCAACTTAGATCAAATGCTCTCCCCTCAGAGGGCACAGTGCCAACATTCACAGCTTAGAGGCTAAAGAAGTTACTGGGAAGCTTTACTGAACTGCTTTGGACTAATGTACCAGCTGCATAAGCTTTGTTTTAGTAATATGCTCACTCAAATGAAAACACACCATCACCATCACACAAGAGAAATTCACACGGTGTGGAACAGGCTTTTGAACACAAATGTACACAGACACTGTGCCTAAGTTTACTCCTCACAATTAAACAAAGGGGAGAATGTATGAGATAGCTTAACCTGCTCAGCCCCACCACCTTATTTAAGCCTTCTGCTCAAAAATGACATACTCATAAGGAAAAGACCGAATCTCTGCAACCACAAGGTCTATTTCAATAATTCTGATGTCTTAAGAAAAGTAATCCTTGAGAGATTTGTCCAGATGTGGAATTATCAGTATATGTGTCACTGGGACAGAGTAAATGACGGTAGAACTCAGAATAATTTGAACATTTCATCCTCGTTTAACAAAATCCAAGTTTTTATTGTGAATATCTCTTTGGAATGATGCAGTTGCAGCTTTAGAACTCTACGAATGAATGTCAAAATACGTGAACATTTCTTCTGCAAAGTTTGCGTCTGATAAAGTGATGCAGACCAAAGTTAGAGAGGTTTTACTACAGAGTGGTCAGGTCGAATTTTGGCAGGGTTTGGCACCATTAGTCCCATTTGAAAATTTCTGAAATACCAAACATTATATTTCACTTTTATGTCACTTATGATGTTCCTTACACTCAATTAGAACAGTTATCTTCTTCTGCCTATCTGTGGCAGTTTTTGACTGTTTTTGAAAGAAAACATATATTATCTTTTTTAATAAATACATTTTTTTGTTTCTTTGTGGAAAAAATCAAGCAGAACTCTCCACATTTTTCCATTCAAAGAAACCCATACAAAGCAACCCAAGTTTGAATCAAAGTGAAACAGATTTTGATATTTGATAATTCATTTGCTTGGTGTTGATGTTGCATTTGGTGTGTGGTTGTGAAGCTGAAAATTTCCTGTTTAATTTGATGTGCAACATGACTATATTTCTACATGAATAGTTCACTTTTTCTTACGTTTTTGTAGGAGAGCATTCCCAAAATCGAGTAATTTGGGGCTGAACAGGTTAAAGAAACAACAGAAATGTTTCACATCTTAGATTACAAGGTGCAGAGTTCATTTGACTTGTCTAAAGAGCTATTTTTGAGCTTTTAAAGTACAAATTGCATTTCAAAGGAGTAGCAGCGTCCTTGTTTACATATATCTAAAAAAAGCAAGATATTACAGCAACTAATAACCAACTGATGGCTTAAATGTGGCCTAAAGAAGAAATTAATGCTTTAATCATTAACTTTATTACATTGCAATGACCACATTTATGTTGTCAGTCGATTTAGAAACTTAAGTGTGGTGCACCTGTGGGAGTCAATGTGGATTTCTATGCTTTTTTTCGTGCAAGCGTTGATTCCTTCCACCATTGATTAAACAGTTTAGCCTTCAGCCAAGCAAACCCCAAGCTTTTCCTCCCATGACAAATTTGTAGAGTTTAAAAGGAAACATAAAGCCACCTCTCTAAAAACGATTATTTGTGCAGTGCATAAATCCTAATGCAGATCCCGTCCTGCATCCTCCAGTAGCATTCATCCTGAGCCTGAGCAATCCCACAGGGTGTCAACACTTGTGCAAAGCAGACAGTAAACACTGGAATCCATCGACGGAACGGATTGAATTTAATTGGTTTTCAGTTTTATGGAGCTCCACTATTTTTCCAGGGGCTCTGCTGGTCAGAGATGTCGGAGATGGTAATATAATATTTGACTGATATTAATGCATTCACACATACACACATACAAAGTCAAAGCAAGACGGGTTACTGCTCTTGGATTTCAAGCTGTGGCGCCACTGGAGGCAATAATGGCAGGGCATGGAGCAACGTGCCTCCTTTTAATTCATGGGCCAATTTCATGCTTGCACACATCAGTGTATCGATGCCGGCCTGCTCGGTTACAAGGAAATAAATTGGACTGAGATGTGGATATCTGTAATCCTGCCCTACTTTTAACGAAGGTGGGGAGCTAGGAGTCCTATGTGGGACATTAAGTTTCATTACTTAAATCCCATCGGCTTGTGAGCTTGAGCCACATTTGAATATGTCACTGTAATATCTGCAGGGGCATTTCATATGAGGTTTAGAAGGAGCTTCAATCCCCATTTCATCACAGATGCTTTCAATGCATTCGTTGTAATGTAGTGTTGGATTGAACCTCGCGTCAGGATTAAAATGAGGAGGGATTGTGGTGGATGTAATCTCAGCGAGGTCTCCAGCAACAATAGAAGATCAGAACATTTGTCCTCTGCCTCTATTATATAGACCACCAACACAGAAAAAAAGCATGAACAACATTTAGTCAAGAAGTGTAAGATTAAGAAAACACTAAATATGAGCACTGTGTTTCAACATGATGCTGGTGACGCCTGTATTCTGAGTGTAAGCAATGCTATTAGCGATGCCCGGTATTGCGTTTTAGCCAATATCCGATATGCCGATATTTTTACATTCATTATCACTGATACCAGTACTGAAACAGAAATTTCTGGTCAAGAGCTCTGCACTTTACAAATATAACTAGTTTTTTCAGTGTTACATTACATTTTCTGCAAAGAACAGAGGCAAAACAAGAAAAACAGCACTTAACTCTTGCAAAATGGTACCCTTGATTTTTAAATGTACCCATGCAGTGATGAGAAGGTGAATCAATATAGCACATTTGTGTAATCTGCCGATAGTCTAGCTGATATATGGCAGATGACTGTAGATATTTGCAAAAATGTCAATATCTGCCAATTTATTACTTAAATATTTAGGCTGAGACTGGCCAATGCCAAAAGCAAAGCGATAATATTGTGCATCCCTAAATGCTATCACCACCAGCCTTAGCGCTCCTTCATAGTAAACTTCAATGTGCTTGTGTGTAGTTTGCTTAATAATTTCATAAAGCAGTTTTACATCAGTAAAAACTGGCATAGTGTACAAACAAATTCATCTTTTCAACTTTTTACAGGATTGTTCCTTTTACTGATAGCGTAGAAAAACGGTAAAATGAGTGAAAAAAGGGACAAAAGAGCAGGACAACGATGCACACAAGCCTTGAGCTGGATCAAATCTGAGCCTGCTGCATAAGGGGCGAGCCTCATCATAAATGATGGACAGACATAATCATCAGGCTATTTGCACATCAGATTCTTCCCAATTTTTAAGATCCAATTACTGACAAACTGAGCAGCACCTACAAGATGGTAAAAATGCTAATGCTTCACACCCTGAAGAAGGTGACCAACACACGTTGGTCATTAAAAGACTTGATCACCGGGCTACTATCCAAGGATCAACAGATCAATCAATTGCATTTTGTCATCACCACAGGACCACATATAGCTGTCTTGTCTACAGCAGATTTTTTAAACATCTCTAACTGCATTACACCAGAGACAGGCTGCTTAAGTCCAATATAAATGCAAACAGATAAGAAGCAATACTTTTCTGTAATCCAGAATTTGTTCGCTGTCTAACTCACCATGTTGCTTCTCCTGCAGTCTTCCTCCTTTGATATGCTAAACAGGTAAAAAGGATATCTGATCGTATCCACATTAAACTGGCTCTTGATCTAACATGCCTTCACTGTTGTCTTGCTTTGATGTAGCGGTGAAAAACAGCGTTTAATCTCATCCATCACTGACTGATGAGGATCTCCTCTTTGTAGAAAGAAACATAATAAAGGCAGCAGGCGCATCACAATGATGTGAACACAAGCCGGAGGAAAACTTTGTAAAATTGTGTCTACGTTTTTCGGTCTGTTCCCCCTCTTGTTCATGGTATTTTAAAGCACATTGTTACAATGTTGTTTTCATTGTGCTGTTTAAATCTATTACAAATGACAAATTTTGTTATGTAATTTTCTGAGTTTACTTTTATATTTATCTCAAATCTTTCAAACTGCTTTGAAGTTCAGAGACATTTTCAGTTTTTATACGCTTTAAACACTAGAATTGCATGTCAGATATAACAAAGGCGTGCACTTTTTAAAAAAACTTCATAGAGATTGAAAATCCTTGTTATTTCTGCAACTCTGCAGCATAATGATGGTAAAAGCAAAATGTAATAATTATCATCAAAATTCTTAATAAACTCACAAACAGAACCAAGGCACAAGCTATCAATTCTTATTTAATGTTTGGATAAGTCTTTTGCCTTTAACCAAAAAAAATCAATATAATGTATATATTACCAATGTCATGTCCTATGTCAGTTCATCAGCCAAATTGGCTTGCTGTGCACTGGCGCAGTTGTGTTTACCTTCTCCTGGCACACTCCATAACCTTCATAGTCTTTTGCCACAAAAAGGAATATATATATATATATATATATATATATATATATATATATATATATATATATCGATGAACTGACATGTGCATGTCAAGCCTACTTTGGCTTCCATGTTAACTATGACCCTGATGGTAAGTGTGTCGTGGACAAAAACACAACAGTGTGTCAGAAGTGCAACACGATGCTATACTACGTCAGTGGAATGCAACAAACATGAAGACACATATACGCCGACATCATCCCAGTGTTAAAACAAGCGGAACCAGGCAGAAACAACAAGCAGTACACATGCTATAGACTCTACCTGAGTCATTTAAATCATTTAAAATGTATTCTGAGTTGAAACAAATGTTGGTTATTTTAATAAACCACAAGTAAAAAAGGCATTGAAATTTCCCATATTTTGCATCGAAAAAGTATTAAACCGTGACAGAAGCGTTTCAAACCGAACGGTGAATTATGTGTATCCTTGCACCCCTAATATACATATATATATGCTGAGGTCCACTCTGCACCTCAGCATTCACTGACCCCACGCTCTGTCAGTTTTCGTGACCTACCACTTTGTGGCTGACTTGCTGTCTTTCCCAAACACTTCCACATTCTTATAATACAGCTGACAGTCGACCGTGAAATATTTTGTTTTACAAGAGATCCCTGTGATGGAATCAACATACTGTTGATGAAAACCCTCCCTCAAATACTCAACAGATTCTAGTTCCTCTTTAATATCTCAGGTCTGTCTCTCCTAGGCTGTATCTATATTCATCTGAGAAAGACACAAACACACTTTCTTCTGCTCTGTCTTTATCTCACCTTGCTCCATCGCTCTCCTCCGTCACTAACAGTGGCTTCAGGGTTAACAGTAGATGGCATCTATCATCCCTCACCATTCAATCAGTCAACAGACAGATCTGTGCTGTCAGAAAAGCCACTTATTGTAATATATCTGAGCTTCACAACAGCATTATGATCCCACCAATCATAACTAATGCTCGCGGGCCACTAGTCTTTATGATTCATGGCCGATCAGCATGATTCAGCACATTCAGCCACCTGGGGGAAATGGTAACCAAGCAACAAGGACTGGATAAAGGGTCTGCTGAGTTAATGGCTCTACCACAGCCAGCATCGCACCTGACTAATTATTCCTTTCTGTGTCAACATGGATCGTAAAGTAGGCTCTTCTGGACCATTAACTTGTAGTGGTGCTTTAAACAACTCTGCGGAGAAGAGAAAACTAGTTTCAACCTGCGTGTACCCACAAGAGCTGTGTTTTCCTACAGGTTGTGCAAATTGCTGCCAGAGTTGGAGGATGTAAAGTGTGAGATGAAAGTGTGAGGGGAAGAGGAGAGGATTTTAAACCAGGAGAGTCAGGGCGCCGTCTTATCAGTGCTGGATTAGGGAGGCTTTAAAGAGTCCTACTTTCTTTTTTTCATTTTTATGAGGTTTCAGCCAAACTAAACATTGATAAGGCAGGCTGACTTTTTCTCTCTCATGAATAAAGTTCAGTCTAAATCAGAAACTTCATTTGCACAAGCTCTTAGGCTCTTCTTTTCATGCTGGCAGAGCATCACAGAGTTTCCCTGAAAGATTCATTCTTGCTTTCAAAGAATCCAAAATAACTGGACTCTAAAAAGTACTACAAATTAAGCTTTGGTTTTAAGAAGGACGCCGAGAGGGAACTATGATACTTGTGAAAAGATGATGACTGAAAACAGAGTAAATTGAAAATCAGAGTACTGCTTTTGCTTCTTTGATTTGACAGACTGGGAGACAGAGGGTGAAGAAAAGAGCCACAGGTTGGATCCAAATTTGGGCCACCCAGTTGGAGGACCACAGCCTTGGATCACATAAGCCAGCTCAACTACTGGGCCATGAGTAACAATGTACTGCTGCTTTTTTCCTCTCTCCAATGGCTTGGTGTACAAATGGCTGGAAGTCAGTGACAGTGTTTCAAAATTGTGACCAAAACTCAGGGTGACCAAACTCTGGGCATTTGCAGTGTATGCTAAGTAAAGCACTGCTGACCAAAACTGGCCAAATAGGCTATCATATCCAAGTGTTGGTGCAGAAATGACACAGTAAATTGCCAATCCATTCTCAAAACTATATGGAGGGCAGAGGGAAAACTCAAACTAGCAGGTAGCGCCTCATTTCTGGGTACTCTATCTGAAAGTCCAGACGTACTAAAATTGGGTTGTTTTTTTTAAAAGATAAGCCTTGGACAGTTTTTGGGCAGTCAGATTTGTTCTGAAGGAGGTGCAAGAATAATTGTTCAAACAGATCCAGCGGAACAGGAGCAGAGAAGTAGTCACAGAAAATAACTGGGCCTTTCAGCATCCTTTTAGGGACAAAGACACGGATCAAGTGTGGTTATGTTAGACTGAAGGCATGAACGTGACAGAGCTTTTGTTTGATCATATGCCAGTTTTTTCTTGGAAGCTTCCCAATCCCTTCTGATGGGATGTTGCCCGGATGGACTTGAAATATCCATTCAACCGTAATCTGTACCACTTATCTCTTTTAGGGTCATGGGGGGCTGGGGCCTATCCAAGATGACATTGGTTGAGAGGTAGGAAACATCCCAGCCAATTGTTGAGCTACATATAGAGACATACAGTACAACCATTCACATGATTACTCACATCTAAGGTTAACTTAGAGTCACCAGTTAACCTACTAAGCACTTTTATGAATGGTGGGAGGAAATCAGAGTACCCAAGAATAACCCATGCAGGCACGGGGAGAACATGCAAAGCCCACACAGAAACAAGAATCACTCTCAAGCACTTAAAATGAACTCCAAACATAGTTTACAGAGCTCCCAAAAAAAGATAGCATGAGACAGTGGCATCATTGTTGAACGTGTTAAAGCTGGGGTTGGCGATTTTGGAAAACTAGCATGAATTTGAAAGTAGCATCTCCTCAGGGCTCCGCCTAGCCCCACCCCCCGCTCACATGCACGCGCGCAGCCACTATATCCAGAAGACTGATTCAACTCCAAACCCTCAGCACAACGTGTTTGTTTCACACTACACTAATTCATGTCTCAGTCAGCGGTAAGAAAACACCAAACAAACATGTAAAGTCAGTTAGTGCTCACAGCCGATGTTGATCGGGGTTGAGGTAGTTCCTCTGACATTCTCCACATAGCTGTCAAACCTCCCGTTTTGGCCATGAAACTACCGTATTTTCAGTATTTTCTCCTCTTTTCTCCCATCCTCCTGTATCAGTATTCTCCTGTAAATCTCCCGTGTGATGATATAATAATAAAAGCATTCCTCTGCCTCTCCAAACTGAGCTGTCTCTAGCCTGAATGGGGCGGTAATGTTCCAAAATGATGGATGCCAACCACCGAAGAAGAAGAAGTCTCGCGAGAACTGCCACCTGCAGTAGCATGGATGGCAGATCTCGCGAGATTAGAGCCAACAGCGGAACAAACTTAGAAAAATAAAGTTTATTTTAGATTTCTTGTACACCCGTGTTAAAATGTGAGGGATACTGGAGCTTGGTTGGGGTTGTAGGACAGCTAACAGTGGACTTCCCATATTTTCAAAGACAAAACTTGAAAGGTAAGCATTCTCCAGCGGAGTCTGTTCCCTACACGCTACATGCTACATGCTACACGCACTGTCTGTGCACACCGGGAAAAGTCACGCGCTGCAGGCACGCAGAATGTCGACGGGATTTGATTGGTGTAAAAAAAGGTATCCCTGCAAGATTATTGGTTGGTGTTTTCCCTGTTTTACCCCTGCTGTAGATAGCGGATATTTTTCGCGCTGTTTTAAGAACACATTATGAGTTAATTACCATCGGGTCATAAAGACCATTTTAACCAGTATTACAAAAAGTGTATCTAAATCAGATCGCCAACCCTAGCTTTAAGAAATAAGCATTTAATGGGATGTGAACCCATATGCATATATTACATTATGTAAATACTGCAGTTCTTTTTGTTTGTTCTTTTTGGGGAGGCATATTTGTTATTTTAGTTACTAATGTGCTTATTAAAGTCTGTTTTGTGCATCACTGTTCAGTACAACTTGTTACTGTCACCTGATATACCTGACACTCTGATTCATGCAACAAAGTTTTCAAAAAGAAAAAAATAACTCCAATCACTGTTGAGACTTAAAGAAACATAGGTTTAAGATGCAAGCAGTGTAAGTGACTTCAAACAGGGTCCAGAAAGCAAAAAAAAAAATCAAAGTTTGGGTAAGAAAAGTTCCCCAACTTTTTCTAAAACCACATATCTATTGACCTCTTGATGGCATTTTTCTTTTTTTTCATTTGACAATTGAATTCTGGGTTCCTCTCTCCATTGGAAGTGCACTTCTACTCTGACCTTTTAGCTACAGAGACTGTAAAAGCTGATCTATCTTTGCATGTATCAGAGTGAATCAGACAGTGCAGCCTACATTAACAAAGCTCTGCAATAACCCATACAAAGGAGGTGGTCATTCTTGAATGTGACAATATTCACAGCAGCCAGTGAAAGGACTCATCTGCTCTATGACAGCAGAATGGATCACTCTTTAACGGCAGAAAAAAGGAAATGAGGGACCAGTAGGAGAGAGGAAATGTGAGATAACAGTCATTTGAGCTGCAGCTGAAGGAAATAAGTGGACCTCGGCTAAATTAGAATTCCAATCACAGTTTTGGTGAGAAAGGTAAGGGTTTGACTGATGCATATCTCCCTCTCTGACTGATAGATTTTGGCGAGGCTGGGATGGGGAAAAAAAGGAGCTCGGAGAAATGAAGGGGAGGGGAGGCAGAATGACATTAAGAGTGAAATAGGAAATCGAATTGGAGCAGTCTAATTTCTGGGGCAGGCTTCGCAGTCCAGCTCGTATGGTAGTCTCTCTCCCTCTCTGTCACAGCGACCGGGGGGTGACGGATGGACAACTCACTTGTAATGGTTCCCATTTTCAGAGAGCTGTATAATACTGCCCGACGGAAGCATCAGCAGCATCTGATAAATCATAATCTAAGTCAAATTAGGATCCATTTTCATCAGGAGGCAGGAGGGCCTTTCACTCTGTTTCGGGGCTGCAAAAGAGGAAAATGAGACTAGCGGCATCTTGCGACAGCAGGCAATTTTGAGAGCGAAAGAGTGGATGTCTGATGTATGATTGCCATGGTAATGCGTGTACTGGATGCCAGGGCAAATGCTCAGCGACGGCTGGCAAAGACATGTTCATAACAAGAGCCCATTCTTATGTGCACAGAAATAGTCTATAAAGAGGAGATATATACTAGATTATGTGACAAGATGCTAGGCAATCTGTAAAAATGTTCCACAGTGTTTGTTTTATATTCTATTAAGTGTAAACCTCAGTTCTGAAAGAGTTTTGACATTGTATCAGTTGTGAATGAATCAGATCACAGGAAGTTAAAATCCCATTCAAACTATATTTAATTAAACACAATCCTAACAACAAGGTATTTCACCTTTACATTGAAAAACTCAACAGTTTTGTAATTCTAGCACATTTTTAATTTGATGCCGATTGCACCTTAAAATTATTCAAGCATAGCCATGTATATTAATTGTTTAATCACCTTACCTTCAAACAACATTCTGCAAATGTCTGAGGGCTGAAAACACTAATTGTTGCAATATTAAAAAAATGAAAATTACTTAATTCGAGAAGAGTCACTGTCTAATTAGTGGGTACAATGAAAAAGCAGTGACTGCATGACCAACCTCATACCAATACTTTTTCCTTTTCCACTGTGAAGCCATGCAGATGAACCTTACCTCTAACTTTGCCACAGGACATTTCAAAGATAAATCCAACAAAAAATTTGAAAGGTGGACAACAGCCCCATTTTACAAAAAAAAGAAAAAAAAAAGAAGAAACTTATCCAAAATGAATATAAGAGGATTTGGCCCAACAGCAGTGTGATACAGGATATGGCTTCCCATTGTCTTACTGAAATAAGCAGCCGTTGTTTTGGAAAAGACACTGACTGCATGGAGGGATACTGCTCCAAAGTTGAATTTAGCTTTCAGTATAAATGGGGTCTTTCAAATATGCCAGTTACCCATGCCATGGGCACGAATTCATGTACTAGCTGCCTGTATTGTGGAAGCTTGGCTTAAATCCTTAATTGCAGTTTACGATCCTCATATTTACTTTATTTATTTATTTTGAGTACCATTGAAAGTAATCTGGGGCCAAACTGTTGAGGTGTGGACCCAAGGCCGCCTGTTGCCCTGGTTTAGTCTTGTATTAGCTTTGTATAGCATGGAAAGCTCTACATCAGACATTTTAGGTACTGCAGCAGACTTGTGTCAGCAATGCCCCTTTTATACTAAATCATGGCACTATCACCTGTTACTAACTGACAGTCTACTTATTTATGAGCATCCCACAAGTTTTGATTTGGGATTTTGGAGACATTAGATTCAGACTTGCTCAGCTCCTGTGGAATTTGGGGCCTGTGTGCTTCTTGAATTAGTATATCATGACACATCCTCTGTCATATCTCTAAGCAGTTCAGTCTCAAATGCACAATAACTGAAAATATGTGTTTTTTCAATCAGTCCCACTATAAAGCAGAGTTGTAGTGCAGTGCTAGTTCAGCAGCAAGCATTCATTCATCAAAACTGGGACTTTGCAAGCCGGTTTCATAAAATATTGAATTTACCGTAGCTTTTAGAGGCAAAAGCTCGTTTTCCATAGCACCAAAATAAATGTTATTTTGCACAAAATACAACATTAAACAGGCATCACATTCCTGTTGTCAGGCACCTGGAGCTGTACAGTTGGATGAGTTTTCTACTTGATAATTTGTAACAGCTAAGCAGAACCTTCTCTGTGCCAGTAGATGCCTTGAGCTTTTATCACACTGCAATAAACACACAAATACAGCAGACTTTTTCTGTAAGTGGGTGTTTGGACTGAATCAGCCTTGCATAAAAAGAGTGCCATTGGCTGTGTTCGTGAGTGATGCTACTTTGGGTAATGGTGAGACAAAAAAACTGATCAAGGAGATGGGTGTTGGAGTCACAGATAGATGCATTTCAGGGCTTATGGGTCAAAACACAACGCACACTGGTCTGTAAACCCAGGCGGCAGGATTGTGCTTCTGTGGAAATTGAAAGTGGCAGTTTTGTTTTTGGACAGAATAAACTCTGATTTTAAAGAATATCTGATACCCGCCAAGGAGGTTATGTTTATGTTGGCTTATGTTTGTTTGCTAGAAAGATTACACTAAAACTGCTGGACGGATTTTGCTGTAAATTTCAGGTGTTGATAATGGCTCAACTTAAAAATGATCAGATTTTGGTGGGGATCCAGGTAGCTGCTACTAGCAAATGATCACTTTTGCTAACTGACTGTCTAACTAATAATAATATAGACATCATTTAGAGGGGTGGGTGTGGGTTTCCAGGGTCAAGGAACCTTATTATGATGGTAACTTCATCAGGGAACAATTGCTTAATTGTAACAGCAAAATGTGAGCTACCTTGGGGGACGTTTGTGCTCTCTGAATGCTTTCTAGTTTTTGTATTGCAGACAAATATGTTTGAGGATTATAGTTATGAAAAACAGAGACAAGACTGATACTACAAGCCCACACATTGTTGCCATTTCATAGTTTGAATAATCTCATTTCACAGCAAATTAAGAGCTAAGTTATAACAATATTGATAAAATTTTAAAAATTGCAGAGTTGATTTCACTTTGGATGGAGTCGGATCCCTGGCAATATACTCGAAGAGGGAGAGGAGCTGACGCTTCACATTTGTAGGTGTTTCGAACTCTGAACTTTTAACACTTTAAGTGTCAATCATTCCAACCTGCCCTAATCATTAAACACAAATAAATGTTACCAGCCCCAATGAAGAAAACAACAATCTGTTCATACATTTGTGAATTCAGCTTTTAATATAAGTATTTATGCTTTTAATGAATTTCTGTTTATGGTCTTTTTTCAACAATTAGACACTGTAACACTAAGCAACCACGGTTGTATTAATGGGCCTAAATGCTAGCCCAATATATCATGTGGTTGTGGTATAATTAGGGATGGGAATCGAAAACCAATTCCAGTTGAGAATCGTTAAAAGCTCCATCAAAGAATCGATACCATCAATCCTTTTGCTTATCAATTCCCTTATCAATTCCTTCCACTGACAGGGTTCAGAAGCATCAGAGTTGTAGCTTAATTTTCATTGCACCAACTACACAACCTTAAAGCTGTGGTCTACGATTTGAAACCGCAGCCTGCCCCCCCTTCCCTCACCTCTCCCCCCCGTGTTCCAAGATCCCGCCCCCAGCTCGTGGCGCCTCATATAAGCCCCCTCGGACAGAGCTACGAGCGACTAGCACAATATATCAGCAGCAAACTCAATCCAAAACAGCTCAGCTCAACTGAAAGTATCAAACACGACAGACATCTCCATTATAACACATAGCAGTAGCCATTTCAATTGGACCGGCGGCAATGCGGGTCTGGCGCCGCCAGAGCGGAGCAGAGTGTGGGGGAGGATTTATCTTTCTCAGCCTGTCCTCCCCAGCTCAGCTTACAGTGCAAACGATTAGCGGCTAACAGGCTAACCCGCTCCCCTACAAGTTATTAGCCCGTGCAGGCACAAACTAACCAGAGTTATTCAGCAGACATCTCCCACTGTAGTAAACAAAGCCATTACCTGATCAAACGGTCGATGCTGAAGGTCTGACGGCCGGCTGAGGCTATTCGTTAGCCGTTAGCCCGCTAACAGGCCTCAATCCGCGGGCAGAGCTCCGTTGGGCCCCGCGGGAGAGGGAGGCGGCTTCGGTCTCGGCGCTAGGCTTTTCCGGCTCCATGATAGTTCAGTAGCTAACGCTGCTAGCTGCTCACCGGAGGTAGAGGAGAGGAGGCGGGACCATGACGCACTCACGCATGACGCCATGTAGTGAGAGAGACAGGGGATTGGATGGACTCACGGACCAACTCACGGACCAATTAATAGTCGCAGGTTCTTAGGTTTGATTGGTCACCTAGTATGCAGCTTTTCAGCGGATATACTGAATGGATTTTTTTCATTCTTTTTGGTCTTTATACTGTGTAGATAGGACCATAGGACCATAACAGCCTTATAAACGGTGTTATTAATATGTACAAAGCTTCAAAATCATAGACCATAGCTTTAAGTGAGCGGAAACACCGGCAACTTGCAGGACCAGTTATCTATGCTGTGACTTGTTTGACATTGTTGCCACTGAAAATCAGACCAACATTTGCTCACATGGAAAATCTGCAGGAATCGATAAGGGAATCGTTAAAGAATTGGATCGATTAGCAGGATCGTTAACAGCATTGGTATTGATAAAATCTTATCAATTCCCATCCCTAGGTATAATAACTGAAAATCTAGAGGTGGTACAATATTCAATTATTGAAAGACTTCCATACTTGTTTCTATAAAATCATATAACAAACAGCTTAGAGTGTTAAAATAAAGATAGCACTTAAACAGAATAAAAAACATCTCTAAAGAGAGAATATTTCCAGCACTGCACTAGGGGTGGGCGATATGGCAAAAATATCATATCACGATTACGATTTTATCACGATTCTTTTTTACTTTGATTTTTCTAGACTAATTTGCATGTTTGACCGTTATTTCCCTATGTTTAACATATAAAACATGTAAAACTCTAAAAGAAAAAAAAGGACAGTTAAAGCCAAAGAAATTTTCTGAACAGGTTTTAATTTAAATAGTGCAGTTTTTTTAAAAATGTGCAATAAATATAAACATAAAAGGTAATGAACAACAATATCAACATTATCTCTTAAAGTGCAACAATTTAAAACAAATGTTATCTAACTGCAATGTCTATAATCTGAGTGAATAATACAGCTTCTTTAGAACAGATTTTTGTTCAGACATCTTCAAGCTTTTATCTTCTTTTCTCTTTCCACCATGGCTTCACGCTACATAACCAAACAGGAGATCCCACCATGCACTGCGCTAAATGTGTTACGATTGGCTAGTCGGGTGTGCGTCAAAGTCTCTGCGCCCACACAGACGATCTGACGATCTTTCTGCTTTATAACGATATTAAATTGTTATAATCCTTAACGTTTTTATATCGTCATATCGCACACCCCTACACTGCACTGAGTTTTCTGTTGTGCCAATTTGAAATTTCAACTCTAAAATGTGTCAGTAAGTTCTCTTGATTAGATAGTTTAATCTGTGGTGTGGATCTTTGTAGACGCTTTCATGGTGTTGATATTATACATATTTGCAGTTTTGCATGCTATTTCTCACAGATGCTCACTTCCTACGAAGCTTTGAAAAACCATTCTGTTACTTCAAACATTAACTCAAGTTAACCTCTCCTGGTGAAACAGATGTGCTCATTGTTACTTCACATCTGTTGGCTGGATCCTCCTGAGCCCTGCAGTCATGTTTTAGGAAATCCTGGGTACCCCCTCCCTTGTTCTCCATCTGCAGCTGAGAATGCCACCAGTAACCGCACACACACAATCATAAAGACTACCCTTCTTCTCAGATTCAAAGGAGGCCCACCATGAAACAGCCATGGCACCAGAAAGATTCAAACATTTCCTCCATCCTGCTTCCTCAACTCGATGACCCTCCACCCTCTTCCTGACTTTTCTGCTCTAAGTGGCCTGAAGTCTTCATTCTGCTGACTGCTGAGGCCGTTCACAGGTGGAAACTCTGCAGGATTTTGGTGAGTCAGGGGGAATTAACTCTGAAGTGACACAGAGGAAGTGGAGGAAAAGTGAAAAAGCTCACTGTCCACCACCATTTTTCTTCTGTAGGGGTGGGGATGCTCTTATGGGCAGCCACAACAGGGCTAAGATTCAATTCCTTTTTAAACATAAAATGTCACTAAAATGTTTTGAATGTCCTACCAGTGTTTGATCAGCACTTTAAGCCCATTAGGCAGCAGAATGAGTGTGGAGTCATTGACAACATGGTGTTGAGCAATGCTGAACTGACCTGTTGACCTGTCAGCCAAGAAGACCTGACTGGGACCGTGTGGAGAATGGGGGCTTAGGAGGCAGATGATCTAAAATAGTGCCTTAGATAGGGGGAGAATACAGGTAGATCAGGAGTACCATGTATGCAAAAACGAGAAGGATCTTTAACATTTGTGAAAGTGAACTTATTCAAGCAGTCATCGGAACTGAATATGAACCTGAGTTAAGGCAAAATATGGGCTCTTTAAATGCCCCAAGGTAGCTATGGAAACAATTTAGGGTCACATGGTTTACCAAAGGATGCATTGGGATCCTACAACCTTCGCATTGAGCCTCTTACAAGCCCCATTCTCTATTACAGGTGATCTTGTAAGCCTTGCCTTTGAATTAGCTGCAGCTAGCCTGTTTCCCATTTGAGACACTTGAAAGTAACTCACCACTTTACTTGGTTTTATTCGTGTTTAATTAATTTTATTCTTCTTAAACCAGTGGAAGAATAAAGACAGTCCCTCAGTGGGGTATCTAATGATAACTCAAAACTTTTCAAATCTTTGCAAAAATTACTTGGACTACTACTACTGCTTTTAATAACAACATCAAATTTAAATGTAATAATATCTATATTATTTATAATATTTGGTTTAAATGTAATAGAATACATAATAATAACAATAATCTTAGTGATACTGTCTGTGATTAGCTATCCACATCAACAAAATTGTTTTGATATTATAACTAAATATTTATATTCTCTTTCTTTAATATGATCAGTTTTTTTTTTGTAATGTTATATACCTATTCACTTATTTAGCCTTAATTTAACCAGTAAAGGGGTGCTGGTTTGGCGGAGTGGTTAGCAACCAGGCACCCCATGTACTTGCTTCTGCTGGTCCAGGTTCAAATCCCGCATGTGACCAGTTTGCAGAGTGTCTTCCCCTACTCTCTCACCCCCTTTCACAAGCCTATCCACTGTCTCTCTCCTATCAATAAAGGCACAAAATGCCAAAAAAATACATTATAGAAAAAAAAAAAAAATTTTACCAGTAAACACACTGACATTAAAAATCTCCTTTTCAAGAGCATCAAGGTGAAGATATAGCAGCAGCACAGCAAAAAAAGTTTCCAAAAACTACTAACAGCCATACATACAAAAAAGGCCAATCACTTGAATATATTACTTGTCATTAGTCAGGACTTACAACAACCAGAGATCCATCAGTCAAAAAGTTTTCACATGGATGCCTCTGCCTCCAGGCCATTTCTCACTGACTGAAACCAGCTCACTGACTTTTTGAAAAATAAAAGTAGCAGAAAATTTAAGAGTATTTTTTTTTACCCTGCTCAACTCTGAACAGACAACGAGAAAAAGATCCGACTGAGAAATCAAATCTAAGATAACAACTTCCCCACAATGCATGAACAAGACTCTGCTAACCATCAACAGTTGATGTGGGTCCTCTGATCCAATAGTAGAACCACCAAAGGGTCAACTGAGAGACGATTAACTCCACCACTGACCTACAACTGCTTAGCCAAAACTGAAACCAAAGCTCATTAAAATGATCTGAAATCCTGCATTTTCACAGGATAAATGGATAAATCGTCAATAGACGATAAGACATGTGCCCCAAACTACCCATGGAAAAATTAATACATGGCTGCAAAAAGACAGGGACTCTGGTAAAGTGATGTGAACTCATAAACAGTAGTAAAAACCATTAAAGTTTAAAGCTACGCTGGATGTGAAAACAAAAAGGTAAAACTAAAACAGAAAATAAAGAGTGAATGGATGCTTTACAACCTTGCTGAACCTTTCTTCTGAAGAATAATCTTTTGAGGGGACATATTTTCCCTTGTCTAGGACCCAGTGCTATAATATCAAACTTAATTGTAACTTAGCTGCCATTGTACATTTATATTTGTTCTTAAATCTATGTGAACCATGTCCTCTGTCGAGCACAGCTATAGTATTGGTTTTTGGCTTTTTTATGCCATATGTTTATGTGTATGAATATGTATTACTTATCTATTTAAACCTTAGTTTGTTATTATTATTATTGTTATTAATTAACAAAATATTTCGACATTTCTCATGTATTTACTGATTTCCACTGGATTGGGGTCCAACATGTTCTGGGGCTGGGGAGATTCAGGTTCAAGTTACTTTATTTGTACCTGTTGGTAGATTTGTTTTGCATTCCATGAGATTACACCACCCATACATAGACAAAGATAAACAATTTTAAACATTAAACATTAAAGTGCTCCAGGTTTTATCATCATATCAGACATAAGCATAAAAGACATAAAAAGCATAAAGGAGGTTACACGTACACGTGTTGGTTGCAGAGGCACCCTCCATTTAGATCAGAAATGAAAAAGAGTAAAAATCTGAAGAGTAAGTAAAACAAAGTGCAAGTGCACGAACAGATAAGCACTTGTGTGCAACAAGGCTACAACTTGTTCAGCTCTGCAATAGTGGCAGGGACAAAACTATTTTTATACCGCTTCATTCTGCAGTTTGGAACGAGATACCTCCATCCAGAGAGGAGAAGCTGAAATTCACCATTAAGAAGGTGGGAATCATCATTTAGTACAGAGCTTGACATCCTCTGGAGAGAGGTTAAAGTTAAACCAGGAGCCTTTTCATACCTCTTTATCTGTATGTATGTGTTACACCACTGATGCTATATAAAAACACTGTTGAAGAACATAATAATAACCTTTTGCAGGTCTGAGCCACCTCAGCCCGGCCCGGCTCACTCTCTGGACAGGGTCACTGAATTACATGACACAGAGGCCATTTCTCTCCTCTAACAGATGCTATTCAAAGGACGCAGTAAAAAAAAAAAAAGACCCTCGCTATAAAATGACCTCAGAAAATAAATATTTTCAAGCTGCCTGGTAAATCCAGCCCATACGCTGGAGCAGTAAAAGTTCACAGAGCGTTCGGCCGTGGACAGGTGATACAGTAAATCCCCTTGAGTGGGAGCCTGGAGATTCCCCCCACCCTCACAACCCAGACGACCGACTGTCTGCTTCCCGGCAGACAAAGCTCCCCGACTCCTGTCAAAACATCTCTTAACTAGGTAGCAGGGGCCACAGACGTCCCCTGATGGAGGCCCGACTGCACCCACACTGAGAATACTGCATGGAGTGAGGACCCTGGAGGAGAGCAGACAGTCTGCTGGAGGAGCTGACAGAGAGACTACATTATAACTCTGTGTGTGAGTGTGTGAAATGTTCACGTATATGGATATAATCTTTGTCCTTGTGTATGCACTTTATGGATAGTTTTCATTACAGTTTCAGATTTTAATAACTGATTTTGGCTTGTCTTTTTTGATTAAATCTATACGAGGGTGTATCGGTCTTTTAAGATCTGTTTCCAAAACACTACCCAGTGTGAACAGCTTTAAGAAATGCATCAATTTGTTCAGATATAGCAAGAAAAAATGCTTGAATGATGGTGTTTATTCTTCTTACAGAGGTTTTTTTAGATTTAGTGGCTAAAATGTCACCACTAACAAAGTTGAAGTCTGTAGCCTTCTGTATTTTTAATCTCAAGCATTACTATGCATGAATGACCTTAAAGCATAATTATGATTTTAGTTGAGAGCAAATTGAGGCTGTCTTTGCATAACTTCTTAAAAAAAACTACATAAAGAAACTGCACTTGAAGACAAGGCAACAAGAAAAATATAACAGGATAAGAGGAAACTGTGTAAATCGTTATGCTTTATTTTTTATATATATTTTTTTGTTAAACACAGTATGGACTTAATCACTGCAATGGTCTTGGATTATTTCAAATAGAATTATTATTATTACTATTATAAGCTTTTATTTTATTTCTTTTTATTGATTTGTATTATAATTATAATTATATTAATTTGTTTTTTTTTTAATTTCAGTAGGATGTATAAATGTATGTATGTGAGTTGTTGTGATCCTGGAGAAACGCCTTCTCATTCTGTTGATACACTGGTATTAACTGAATGACGATAAATCCGAATTTCAATTTCAATTTTTTTTGGTATTGAAAATTTTTGTTAATTACCTTCGCCAAGGAGGGTATGTTTTTGGGAGAGTTTGTTTGTCCGTCCGTCCGTCTGTGAACAAAATAACTCAAAAAGTTATGGATGGATTTTGATGAAATTTTCAGGAAGTGTTCAGCATGGGAAAAGGAAGAACTGATTCAATTTTGGTGTTGATCCGGATCAGCGTCCGGCCGCCATGACGAAAAATGCGACTTTTGTGAATAACTACTGAATTAAAATAGATATCATTATGAATCCAATTGCTAATGGTATGTTTTCATGGTCAAGGAATCTAAATATTCAGATGAAATAAAGATAGGACTAATATTTATGGTGAAAATCACGATATGGGTGAGGACTGTGGTGCTGGCGGAGGTCTGCGCTCTCCGAGTGCTTTTCTAGTTTGATATGTTTTGGTACATGGCAGGTTGACACATCAGGTGAGACATTCTATAAAACTTTAAAAAGTTAAAGTAATTACAAAATACAAAAGATAACACATAGGAGATCCTTGTAGGAACAGAGCAGATGGCAGAGGAAAGCACATCAGTCATTTTACAGATGTTTCAGACAGTTTATTATAATAAACCTGAATTGATTGGTCAGAACAACCCATGCCAGAAGTGTAATGTCTTGCATAGTTACTGAATACAACCTCTACTTCAGATTAAACCAATAATGGATAAAAAGAGTCTGACCATGGTTTGGCTGTTATTTCCCAGTCTTTGGAGTGGGCCAGCTGCACCAGTGGGTGGACTTTGGCCCTAAAGGTCCGCCAACAGCACCTCACCTGCAGCCTGGTTCAAGAAATGGTTTGTTGAAAACTTCAAAATGCAAGAGGGTTGTTTTTTATTTTGTTGAGGATTTCTTATTTTGGATACTAGGCACATGTTTGACAGTGTAATAAGTCAGCACAGTGTCACTCTCTGCCAGAAACCATTAAGTCCTGCATTTGTCTGCAAGTAGGCTGACCAAAGCTTGTTTAAGATGCCCTGTACGGTGTTGCAGCTAACAAGAGTTTGCATCAACAATGTTACAGTGGTGATGGTTTGGCGGAGAGGTAAGTAGCCATGCATAAGCCACATACATGCTTCTGCTGGCCTGGGTGCAAATCCAGTCTTTGGTCAGTTTGCCGATTGCCCCCCCTTCACTCCACTGTCCGTCTCTCCTTTCAATAAAGGCAAAAACGTCCAGAAAATAATCTTTAAGAAAAAAGTTCCAGTGGCTCTGTTGATAATCACACGAGTGATATCTCATGGCTTCATCCAATTCTTTCAGCAGTAAGTGGTTCAAAGTCGCATTTTGTGAAATGACTGATGTTCAATTTGCCTTTTCTACTCTGAGGATTGATTTCAAAAACACCTGAGTCGAATAAAGGGGACATTGATGGCTTAGAAATAAGAATAGTTAATAATATGAGATCTTCACTTTTTAAATTTCAACTCTTATGTTCAGCACACTTAGGTCTTTGTCTAAATGATACGATAGCAATGATAATAGAAGCTGAATACATGTTTTCATAGAAATTAATCCCACGGAGACGAACTTAACTGACATTACGACCAAATGCAAACAGCCTTCACAGAAAAAAAGCACCAAGGTTTTTCATAACTTCACCATGACTGCTCTGCTCTGACAGCGGCCCTCTCAAACAGACACCTGTCAGAGCAGCACTGGAGGACCCTGAATAAACGAACATGGACTTTTTAACCCAATTGTCTAAAAAATCTTTTGAAAGCCCACGCAGGTCCTCTGCTTTATCTGATGCAACACAGAGACACACATGCACCCCGTATGAAAGGCGTACAAAAGCCGCCTATCAAAAGAGCACCCATGGAGAACTCAAAGGGTGTCACACTGCATTTTTTTTTCGGCAGATAACCGTCACACAGTTCTCCACGGTTCAAATCCCTCTGTGGGGGCGGGTGTCTGTCTGGAGCATGCTGTCAAGATCTCCAGATGGAAACACCTTTGGAGCGTTATGGTGAGAAAAAAAAAGGATGGAGGTGGAAAGATAAGGAAGGGAGATAAATAAGGGGGAAGAGAGTAAAAGAAGAAAGGATGAGGAGGGGGAGAAAACAGACCCGCTTGTGTGGGAAGGATGCCGACAAAAAGAAAGGAAGAGGAAACAAAGGAGAAGAGTTTGTGGGGGAAGACTGGATAAAAGGTGTGGCAGCGAGGGAATCACAGCTCTGATGCAGACATGCTTAAATCTGTTTAGATGGTTAGCTTTGTGACAGCAAAACTCCTGAAGATGTCAAGGGTTTCTAAAAAAACACATCTTGGAGAGCACACTCAGCCGTTTCAATTAAGGGAAGTATCATCTATTTCAGGTTGGTTATTTGGGAATTGAAGATTCTTATATTATGCAGAAAATGAGAAAATACAGAAGAAAAATAGAGGCAGGAACTCATATCTTTATGTTTTATGCATTTAGTATTTAATGTCTCCTAAATCATGGCTATAGTGTATATACCATTGGCCATCAAGCTAGATGGTTCAAGTTTAATGGAATCAACCTCTAGCATCCAAATCTGTGTAAAAATTGGCTGACTTATGTATGATATAAACTGCTCAGAGGAGTAAGAAGCCGATAACTTTTCAGTACTTTATTTCCCAAACATCATCCTTCAACCTTTTAGGCCACATTTTAACCATATGCTACTATTTTAAATGTCTTAAAAGTTGTACACGGTCTTCTTTTTTTTTTAGTTTTAATCCATTTATCATGTTTTATCTCTTGTGGCTTAGGAGTCTACTGCACCTTCAATTGTGTTGTTTGCTTGTTAAAAGTGATGATAGGAGGGATTTAGCTTTATCTCCATCTACCTAACTTTTGACTACTTATCTATAATTTGTCTTTATTAATTTAAAAGACAATGTTTACAGGTTGTCCATATATTTTTCATCCAATATCTATTCCACTTCAATCCCAGGCAGAGCAGAGAACACCCTGGACCTGGACCGGTTGCCAGCTAATCATAGGGTAACATGGAGAGACAGACACCATTCATATGTGGCTGTATATCACATATCAGGCATGGGGACTCGAAAGGTGCCTAAACATGACTTGATCCGCGATCACTCTCCAGGAAAGTCAATGTACAGCCACGATGGGGTGGGGTTAACCCTACAGCGACGCGTTGGCCACATTCAAGGTGATCACTTAACTCGTCACACGTTGCCAAAGTTGAAAAAGGAGGTCCTGTTGTGTGGCTGTGCGGCAACAGCCAATCAGTACCCATGATACAGTTTTTGTTCCGAACTACAGTGTAACAATCTATGTCCGTGTGGGATATACATCCTCTTATATGATTTATGATATGATCACGGTGAAACTCGAGCGGACATAACATCACCGAGCCATGGCGACATGCAACAGCGACCAAAATGAGGAATTTATGGACACACAATGCGACTTCAGTGCGCAACGTGATTATGTTTGTGAGGACGTGTTCGGTGTGAATGCAGCCTAAACCTCACAGCAAGAAGGTTGCTGTTTCGATCCCTGGGTGGGTCAGGGCCTTTTCTTTGCAGAGTTTGCAAGTTATTGCTGTGCATGCATGGATTCTCTCCCTGCACTCAGGTTTCCTACCACAGACCAAAAGCAAGCTCATTGGGTTGATTGGTGACTTCAAATTGCTCTTTCTGATATGGGTGCGAGTGTGAATGGATGTCCGTCTCTCTACGTGGCCCTGTGATTGGCTACCAACCAGTTCAGGTAATTTCAGATGGGATAGTCTCCAGTCCCAATGAGCCTGAGTGCGATAAGTAATACAGATAGCGATGGATGGGTTTTAACAGTGTGTAACAGGCCAGTTTTCCACATTTTTTGCAGACACTGTTGTTTATGCCTTGGTGGTGGTTTGTACACTCTGACATATCTGGTTTAATAATTGCACATGATAACAAGTATGACTGAAAAAACAGGAGCATGATGTGCTTCGTGAGTAAAAAAAAAAAAAAACTCCAGAAATGTCCTTCCTTGGGTGATAGGATCCCCCATAATGCACTGCTCCTGTAAAGTTTGAACAGGGTCTTGAAGTAGGTTTTGCATCAGTGGACATCTCCTCTCTATAATGACATGAAAGGAGAAAAGAGCTGCGGAGATAGGGCGTATTTCTCAATGAATATATAATACTGATCATTTTTCATTTAAGAAGGAGCTGGAGGGAGGTTATGAGAGATACTGACAAGTCAAGAGATGGATGAAAGGAGCAGTGAAGGATAGGAGGGAAATATTTATAGATTAGGACGGACGGCGAGGAGGAGAGAAGTGATAAGACTGAGTGAAATCACAAAAGGAAGAGGAAGGGTCTGATGAGGGTCTTCAGAAAGGACTTCAAAGAGATTAGAGAGGATGTCTGAGGGAGATGGTGTACGGGGAGGTTTGCAGACGGAGATTAAGAGTATGGACACGTCTAAGCTTAGTTAGCACCATTTTAAAACAGCGCTTTATCTTAGAGCAGGAGAACTTCCAGCAGCTCAGTGCAGACAAACTTTCTGTTATGATACTGTGCAGAAGTCTGAGCCCTCAGGGGCGCTGAAGCAGTGAACAAGAGAGAAGGCAGACGAGGGCGCAGGCTACGTTCTGGCATGAAGTGAATTAATCCCTGGAGGTCCAGCAGCCAGCTGCTGACACAGGCTGGTTTTATAGCGAGCCAGGGGGCCATAAATAAGGCATTATGGGTATTGGGGGGATGTGCTGGGCTTAAGTGTGCCACTTTAAAGGGCCCTTTTTGCCATTACTTGTGTGTCCAGGCTGTTTGAAGTGATAGACCGATGCCTGTGTGGTGCGGTGACCTTAGCAAAGCATCGCTGTATTTCAAGAGGCCAGCTGAGACATCCGTCTGGAGCCCTGAGGG
Source organism: Scarus forsteni (assembly GCA_036419115.1). Lineage (NCBI taxonomy): Eukaryota > Metazoa > Chordata > Actinopteri > Labriformes > Labridae > Scarus > Scarus forsteni. The sequence continues at coordinate 8,679,687 of JAZDUH010000157.1, read as the reverse complement.
ATGTGAGCGTCTCAAGATCATGATCTCCCCCTATTTCCTGCCTGCTGTACCTATGATTACATTGTAAGAGCTGGTTTAAAAAATGTGTCTCATGGTGGCAATTTCTTTGAGAAATCATGCTCCCCCTGTGTCTGTATGGGATGTGTGACTGAATATATCATATAGAGGAGCTGGTTAGACTTGTACAAACTGATATTTACACATTTCAGCCTATTCAAAGACTTTTGGTAATAATATGTCCACACATTTTACTCATTTCCTCTTTACCTTATCTATAAAATGCTTTATTTTTCACATAGGGCCAACCATGCTGTCAGGCTTACCACAGAACAACAACAGTTATCTCGTGCTGTCTAATATTCTAATAAATGCTGTGGCTAGAGTGGCGTAGGAGTCCTAAAAGACAAAACTGAGTTTCCAAAGTTGATGGGATTTTAGAATGGCTCCATTAGATAAATATCTGATAAAAAGGTCCATGATGAACATATGGATTTGAGATTTAAGCATTCCATTTTGCGACATTAAATACCTCGAACATTGCCCTGCTTTCGAGTTTTAAAGCATTATTTTCCTTCAAAAGGAGTGTTGCTCATGAACTGCCAAAAAGGACTACAAAAATGGCTAGAGAGCCCCATGCAAATATTTTTTAACTTTATATAAAAGCCTATGCTTTATAACCTTATTCTTGCTGCATTTGTGTGATCTGTTAATGCTTGGTGATTAAATGTACCTAGAATGATGAGGTTTATCAATTTCATCCCTCATAGATGGAACTTCTAAAATGCACATTTGTAACCTTGTGGGGAAAAAGCAAAGAAAAAAAATGAAAAACTACAAAGCAAAAGCAAATCTGTGTTTAACTTACTTTACTAAACCTTAAATAGAAAGGGCTATCGAAAAATATAATTAACTACCATGTGGAAATGAATCAAATATTGCTTAATATTTGACATTTTCATGAAGTGCATGTACCAAGTCTGTTCATTAGTGGATCATGGGCATTTGTTGCAAATATAAGGTTTGTTTTTTTCAGGCTTTCTGGAGGAAGACGGGTTGAGTTCACTTCACAAGACAAAGACATCAATTATTTCATAGTTACATCGCAGGACGTGCAGTGTCAGTCATGTGGGTTAAGCATGTTATGCTGCCATTTGTGTTCTTTAATCAAGACAAAAAAATAATTTTGTTGATTTCTTGACTTTTTGAAATAAAAGACCACCTGACATCCCCATTAGCAGAAATGCTTAGAGACAAGGTCTCTCAAATTTGTGCACTGCTTGAATGTAACTGAGTTTACAGCCTTCATGTAATCATATGTAAATACTTGTATGCATCTTTTGTGATCATATAAACAAAGACATATTGCTTAAGTCACTTTCCATTTTGAAAAAATGTGCTCAATTGAAATAGCCACAGATATTTAGCTTCTTCAAGAAATAAAAAAGGGCTGCTCATGGATAATATGAGTTAGATTAGATTAGAGGATTGTTTGGAGAGTTCCCTTAAATAATCACAAACTAAAATCACAGACAAGCATAAGAGTGCACTAACAATTTGCCAATATTATTTGCCTCAAATTAATTGCAGTTCAATTATTTCAGTCATAATTTGGATTTATCTGCCTTGTCTTGAAGTGACTCCACCCACCTTGTGCCACCGTGCATGAAAACAAACAACTTATATAATATGCAAATGTATGCTGCATGTTCCAGATCTGCTTTGCATGAAGGAGAACTGCTCGTAATGCACTACAGCATAATCTAACTATTAACATAGAAATACCACTTGGCATACCTTCTTCTGTGAGAGTTCGGTCGCTGCATTTTCAAGGTCCACGGAGCGTGAAAAGCCAACAAAATTTGACAGGATACAAGGGTTAGTTATTTCCAGCATGTGTTATTTTAAAGCAAGACTGACAAATGCCCTCTGAAAATAAGTCGGGGAACATGACGGGGATAAATGAATTTATGTCTGGATTAGTGTTAGTGATGGAACAGGCACAGACAAATCTAGTGTTTTAGAGGGATTAGACAGCAAAATCTGGATGTACTACATATGGTATTAAATGTTAAAATACGGGAATACCTGCTATAAATGCATAAGCTTCCTTTGTTGAGGATTACTTGTCTCTTTAATGACACAATGTGGGTTTTAAGTAAGAGACCTATAATTGGACATGGAAGTGAGCAAGAGGAGAGTGTCTCAGGAGGACCAAACGCCAGAACTTTGTAACACATTCTGGTTCACAAAATGGAAATCAGAGCAGAAGTTAATTAATCCCTTTATTTTTATCCTTTTAGTCTGCAGTGTTTTAGTCTTTAATTCATTTAGAGGAACTTGACGAGAGCTTTTTTAAATTCTACTTTAATAAGGATTCTTAACAACTGAGAAGTGAAAACACCCATTTACACACATATGTATAATTCTTAACATTAGAGATTCACTTATTTATTTTTCTCTCCACAGTCAGACAAACTGCATTCACTTGTTAACTTGTTTGCTTCACAACAACACAAACCATTGTGGGTCACACTCATATTAAAGCAAAACACACATTTAATCTAATATTCTGGCCATAAATAAGCCTTTGATTCCAACATACAGTTGAAGTAAATGTCCAATACTGTCCTGTACTCACCTCTCTTAGCTGTCAGTCACTAGATAACCCTTTGACCAGGGAGTGTGAGCCATTGGTGGGTTAAAGAATTCAAGATGTCTATCCAGGTCTGGGGTGACCTGGACATGTTTTTCCCAAATCAGCCCACCAGTCACTTTATAATAGATAAAAAATGTACATACATAGAAAAAGGATGGCTCCATCTCTGGTCTGCTCATGGTTGTCTGTTTTTGTTAATGTGTTCTTGTGTTTTTGTTTTTTTGACAGACTTGTTGTGACTGTATATCGATGTTCTTAATAGCTGCTTGCACAGCAGATTTCCCTCATGGGACAATAAAGTTGAACTTGAACTTAAAAAGTGTCAAAATCTGCATTGAAAACTTCAAAAAGAGCAATATTTCCAAGAGAATAGAGCAATTACCTGCTCGTACTGTTTCTGCTCAACTCCTGCTTGACGTCCACACACACACAAAGAAGGGCAATTGAGAAACGCACATTAACCTTTTTAGGTCTGTGGGAGAAAGTTAGAATTTCTGTTGGTAACCCTCAAATGCACAGGGAGAACATGCAATCTCCACACAGGAAGGCCCTGAATGCTGTGTTAGAACCACCAACCTTCCTGTTGTAAGGCAGGCAAACTTCCTGCTGCGCTATTGTGTCTCTATGCACATTTCAATGTGTTTTTTCTACCAAATAGTTTCATTTAGATCATCTGCCAGGGAAGCAGCCAAAAAAAACATGGAAAAATAGCAGAGAAAAATGCTTAAAAGCACAACAGGAAAATATGTTTCATGTATAAGAAGTTTTTTTTCCACTTAACAAACATAATGAACAAAGTAGCATAGACAATCAAGATCTCATTTATCAATGTGTTATGGCTGTGAGTCATTTATTTATTTGTTGTTTTACTGCGTAGAGGAGTGCTTTTGTCTTTTCCCTTCCTCTGTGCTACTGCTAACCCTGCTGCATGTGATTGGATGGCAGCAGAAAGACGCACCGACCTGGCCTTCTGATTGGTTGAGAGCTGATGGCTGGTGTTTTGAATAAGACAGCAGAAGAAGAGACGCCGACCCTCCTACTTCCTCACTGCCAACGTTCGCCACAGCTTTCAAAGAACCGTGTTGTTTTGTGATTTCGAGAAAATCATTTAAGTTTAAGCAGTAAGGTAATGTAGGGGAGAGCAGAGCTTGGTTTTTCATTTCCTCTTGTTTTCTGTTAGGGAGACACTTTAGGTCTGTATCAATTTTCTTTTTTGTTAGTGGTTAGGTAAGATTTTTGATTTATAAGAATGTGTTTTTGTTGTTTTATATTAGCCTACTTTCCCTTAAGTAATTTTGATTTAGTTAATAAAAAAGGAAGAAGAGAATCATGATAAAAGAAATGTTGTTTTGACTGCAAAAGTCACGTTTGTTTGTGCTTTTTTTGCTGATGTGCCTTGGGAGTGACAAAGGAGTGGTCAATTTTATGTTTCTTCCAGTATTCAGTTGGCTGGTCGTAACAAAGGAGAAAAAAATACGTTTGCATCAAGCAAGAATTATGGGCCCCTTAATATCAGTAGTTATCAGACACATCAAGTTAATCCACTTCATGAAGCTGTCATCAAAGCAATAAAATACGGACTTCTAGACTCAAAACAGGTCTAAACTCGAGTGACTGAGCATGTAAGTACAAGAGCAGTGCAAACCACAACTCTCAATCCACATGGCAGAAATCATACTTCTATTTCCCTGCCGATGAAAAACTACACCTGCGGTTGAGGACTGATTGCAGGGGACAGAATGTAACCCTGGAAACACTGATTTCCTCAAGCAGCACAATTTTCAAGTCAAAGAGGGACTGAACGAGAAAGAGATGGTTTCTGTGGGGACGGCTGTCATCACTGCTTCCTGAATTCAGCGTCAGAAATCAGATCCACCAGGAGGAGGGGAAGGTCAGGGCGGCCCTCCCCAACCTCGGTGCACTGTGAGCAGGTTTCACTGCCACCGGAGCGCCCCTCATGGGACAGATGGTTTACCATGCGATCCCTCTTAAAAGCAGATGGAAAAGTATTAAAACACAGGAACGTCAAAGAGAGAGAAGTCACCTCTTAGCTCTTATTTGTCGACTTCAAACAAGAAGTGATACCTTAAACCCATAGTGGGAGAAAGTCTCCTTCCACCCAAAGTTACAAGCCAGTGCTCTTAAATGAGAAGCTTTCGACAAAATCATAATCTGAACAGCTGTTAAATAAAAGGGGTGATGTTTTTAGACCATTGGTTTTTATAAGACTCAGATATTTTCAGCCTTTGCTCTGAAGCTAAAATGGCCAACATCTCACTTTTTGTTTTTGACCAGATTGCTGTTCATTATGGCTGTCAGATTTCTTCAAAATCAAACACAAATGATTTTCGAGACGCTTTAAAACGCAGTCACACACGGTTGAACTCTTGACGAAACGCCGCTGCACTTGGCTGCATAACTTCAATGAAAACCGACGGTTGAGCCTGCAAATATGATGTGGAGCACAAGTGAGTAAACTGCTTTGCACATAACTGACGCACAGCCCAGTCTTTGATTTTAAGTTTGCCATCACCAGTGTAAAACCCAAAATACTACCACACAGCACTCATCAGATGATTAGACGCTATTATCCGCTCCGAGTTGTACCTCTTTGTTTACTGAGAGCAGGAGAGCGGTTTATGTGGCTGATGGTCACTGCTGCAGGCGTCCTGATGTTCTGCTACACTCAATATTTTACAATCAAACATGCATATACTCTTCGGTTACAGATATTTATCCCCATGCTCAAATAATTAATAGAAGGTGACAGTCCAAATGTTCAACCTTAGTCTAGTTCTACTATCGGTTTCCACTGGTTAAAAGCAGAGACGTACAACATCAATATTGGTATCAGCAGATACTTACCTAAAAAGTTGACTATCAATATTGTCAGATAAGAACATTTTACAGATATTTATAGCTGATAGTTTGGCTGTACATGTTGCCCATATTGAACCCAGGCTGTACTGTAATATTGTCAGAATGTCTAAATGCAAACACGGCAGTGAGGAGACACCTTTTCACATATTTACAGACACTGAAACAATCTTAATTTAGTTTTTTTTAAATTCAAGGTAGTGTTTCCTCAGTCCTCTAGTTCTGTTTTCTGTCAGAATTTCCATTTTATGCCTTTGTGTGTTTGAGTAAGTCAGTGTGTGTATTGAATGTGAAGGGGGGGTGGGTGTCTTATACTTTCATTTTATGCAATTACGCATTTTTCTACTTTTTATTTCACTTATTGTTATTTTATATTATGCCCCATGTAAAGCACTTTGTATTACAAAGCCCTGCATAGAAGTGCTATACAAATAAAGTTTGACTGATTGATTAATGATAGTTGAATGAATTTTGTGAAAATTTGCTCTCTGTGATGTTTTTATACAAAAAAAATGTTACAGAGATGAAAGAAATCCATTCACCTTTAGGATAACCCTTAACATGCAAGCCAACCAGCTGGTTGACTAATATATATCCATTTCCAGATTAAGTTACTGAAAAATCAAACTTGAAATGTTGCTAAATGAAAAGGCAAAGACAGATCAACACATAATTTGTTGCAGATGTATTTCTAAGTTTGTATGTCAGAGGGTTAACACACACAGTACTGGAAAGGTGTTAAACTATCAGCAGTTTCATTGTCATAAAATGTATTGATCTTATATAAAAATCAGATCCCGCAGCCGTCTTACTCTGCAAAATGTCACGTCCTTCAATTAGCAACAGCACCTCCCCTCTTGTCCTGGCTAAGAAGGACAGATGGATGAATTCCTCAAACCTTCAATAATCACAGTGACAGACGTGACAGAGCAGAGTTAAATCCCCTCCTGATGCAAAGATCGACTGACATTAGAGACACATCTGCAGACGGCTGACTGCTGACAGTGAGCAATGAGCGGCAGGTAGCAAAAATCCACAATCGATACAAATCTGCATAACTCACTACAAATAGGCTCTCATCACGCCTCAGAGACGGGACCGAGCCCCTTTGTCCTTCCATCATCTCAGCCAATCAGAGCATGTCGCCGGGGCCACGCTGCTCTGTGCTGTCTGATTAGTAAGAAAATGTAAATCTAATAAATGTAAACGAGGGTTCTTTGCTGTGATTGGCTAAAGTGATTGGTTGGTAAGTGGAATGAGTAAGAGTGTGTGTAACCGCCGTGTGGCCGTGACATAAATCAAGCATTAAAAGGACAGTCACTGGGACTCCAGCGCATATTGATTAGTCATTATTTGTGCTAACAGGCCTGGGGAAAGTGGGGGCGGGAAGGGAATGGATGTGTTGGTAATCTATTGGTGAGGATCGATAGGTCTTGCACGGGTCTGGCTGATCCACTACGTCACTGCTCCTACATTTTTAAGTGAAGATAAGAAAAAAAGAGTAGGATACATGAAAAAGTCGAGGAAGAATTGCCTTCTAATCCTTAAAATGAAGTGAAGACTTGATACAGACTGCATATGTTTGATGAATTTGAGCATTTGAACCAGAATGATTCCATTTCTGGCATCACAAAAAGGCAGGTATGGAAGTGATCCACACAGTAGGAGGACCACACTAAAAACTACAGAGTAATCATTATTTAACATATATATGCTCACCTAAGTCAAAGGGACATTTTTGTTGTTTTCATGCCTTGCCTCACTCTTTAGTCCATGAGGAACAGGTAGACACCACTCTGACTGTGAGTCCAGTAACAAGAAAGAGACGAATAACGTTTGCTCACCACTAGTCAGTAGGGATGGGTACCGAATTCGGTACTTTAAGAGGTACCAACCAAATTCTATAGGTACTACCGAGTACCAATTCACATAAAATCAAACGGTGCCTTGTGTAGGTACCTAAACGCATGCTTGTGACTGTGAGGGAGTGGAAGAAGCAGGCATACTATTGGGTAGAGTAGATGAATTTCCATACCGGACTTGAACGCAGCATTGCAATAGCGTAATGACGTCAGCAGCCGCAGGCTCAGTCAACAAAGCAAGCACGGCTGAGAGAAATTGCTCGAAAGTATGGCTCTACTTTATTAAATGTGATGGGGATTATGCTCGCTGCAATATTTGTGACGCCAAGTGTAAGGCCAGCGGCGGAAATATTTCAAATCTGAGGAAGCACCTGGTGACGCACAAAATTTTCCTTAAAGCTGAAGAGTGCACAATTTTTGATAGTCTCAGATCTACGACCACAAAGGATTCATTCGGCACTGTTAGCACGCCTGTGACCAATGGAGACTAGTCGTCTGCAGCCAGAAACACAGGAAAAGAAATGGCTTTAACTTTTGGTGATGGCAGCAAATGCGACAAGGAGGATACCTGGTCCAGGTAAACAAGCCTCGTGTTTAAGATGGTATTAGCTTAGCATTTTAATGTGCATCAGTGATCATTATCAGGTTGGTTCCTTGTACTTTGTAACGTTAATGTAAATGCTTGTTTTTGTTTACAGCTTTATTGAACCCATTGTTAAACTGCCCTGAAGTTAAAGTGAGGGCTGCAGTTAATCTATTAAGTTGTGGTTCATTTTAGTTACTGGTTTTCATGTTGAAGAAATTTTTGGAACAACTACAATGTTACAATACAAACAGTTGAATGTTGTTTTGATAAATATCTGTCAAATTTTATATATTGAGAAATAAATTTACATTGAAAAAATTGGAGATCTTATTCATTACCCCATAAACACAGACAAAAGTACCGAAAATTGGTACCGTTGAGTACCGATACCGATTCCCAGGTACCGGGCATCGGTATGGTATCGGTTCAAATGTGAAAGGTACCCATCCCTCCTAGTTAGCTCAGCTCAAATGCCAGGAGTATATGGGTAACGGTTTAGCCTGCCTCTACATAAAGACATCAGAAAACTGGACAGTCTTGTGTTCTTGTTACACATATACTCCTGGCGTTTGAGCTAAGCGAACTAGCGGGGACAAACTTTGTCCATCCTTTTCTAGTTACTGGACACATAGTCAAAAGAATGGTGTCTACCTTCTTGTCATGGACTTGGGAGTGAGGCAGGACATGAAAACATCCACAATTTTTGAATGTTCCTTTAACAAAAGGAGCGCTCTAAAAACTGACAATACATGCAACATGTAACTTTACTAAATTAGCTTCAAATAGACATTAAAATCAACATTTAATCAAACCATAAATTTTGCTGTTGGTAAAATTTAATCAGTCTTTTAAGGATCTGCTGTGTTGCGTAAGTTGCGTCGTAGCACATTAAGTTATGAGGAGAACTGCAGCAGTAAATGAACTAGACATTTACCACCAGTAAAATCAAATCACTATTTCCTACTGCCATGACCTTCATTCTCTTAAAACTGAATCAAAATCCATTCATAACTTAAATTTATCTCTTGCTAACAGAGGTTAATTAAGACGATACCAGCACATGCATAAAAAAGAAAGCAGAAAGGGAGAGAAACACACCAAAAGTAGGACCTCGGTATTGAGATACACCATAATCAGTGGGTTAGAGTTAACTGTCCACACTGAGCCACTACATGCACACCAGTAGCATTAGCATGGCAGCAGCTGGAGAATCTTATCAAGCACAGATAAAGACACAGCTGAGCTCTTGTTCACATTCCTATATAGATAAACAATTGATTTTGACATGTATGTTAGTTGTTCTGTTTTTTCTATCTTGAGGAAACCCTGAAGAGCATAAACTCATGTAGAAGAATGAAAAAGGACAAAAGGAGAAGGGATGTCACTGTGCAAAAATTTGTAATGAATGGTTTTTAGACACCTTCACGAGTGTTGATGTGAGCACACTGGTTCTTAATTAAGATCATTTATATCTAATTTGAAGGGATAAACAAATGCTCAGAATTTTGAAATAGTTCAAAAGTAGAAACTGAACTTTTCTTTGGTTTTAAAGTGCAGCTAAGTTGACAAAGAATCTGATTCTGAGAGGGAAAATCTCATCCATGAGGCACATTCATGCAAAAGAAAAAATGTTATGGCTCATCCACAGGGACTGGAAACTTTCCCTCTATTACCGCCAAGTAAGAAAGCTGTCAACGCTTCATAGCTGCTTCCTCCTCTTTGACTAAACTATTACTCTCTTCCTCCATTAATGCCTCTGGAGACTGCCTGTATATGAAAAAATAAACAAATAAAAAGAAGAAAAAACAAAAGCCCTCCACTTCAAATCCCTTTCCCCTCTTCTCCACTTCCCTACAGGCCTGACACCTGCGGTGGCTCAGGGGCAGAGGTCGGGCCCTCGGAGACGCCTGCTTCTAGTCAAAACTCCTGAAGTTGACAGGACATGGAACAGGATACGTGGAGAGGGATCGGAGGTGGAGGCCTGACGTCTTGAAAATATCAGGTAATGGGTGCTAACTGAGGTCCCTTTAATCTGGAATGTTTCCTTTAAGTGTTTGATTTACAGACCAATTATCATGAAAGGGACGGCGTTAGCCTGTCCTGTCACCAGGACATGATATTACAACAGGATATCAACAGGAGGGGGATTATCAGAACATTTCTGTTTTATGGTTAACATAAAGGAGTGATGTTAGATTGTATTCCCATGTTTGAAGCTGCAATAACACTCTAGCTTAAAAAAAACTTTGTTCTAATGCACTTTGCCAGTGAGCACTGTGTCGTTGTGTAGAATCATGCAGCAGATATTTTTTTCTAGAATTTGTCATTTTTTTAAAAAAGTTTTGTGAAGAGAAGCTGCACGTGGCCCCGGGCTGAAAGTTGCCTCTGCTTCACAACTTATTATGTCTTTGCTCATACTGAACACTTCGGTGATTGGACACAAGTCCAGTGAAAACATTTTCACATGAAATAAGGACAGAACATAAAGTAATGGCAGAAGCTTGATTAAAAAAATATATATATGGATGGACTATGGAATTAAGTTTTAAGACCAGTCTGGCTTCAAACCAGCTAGACAATTAAAATTGAATCTGGATCACATTGAAATCTTTCAGCATTTATTAAGTTTAACTTTCCATGTTAAAATAGAAGTTTTCAATTAAGAGAATTACATCCATGCCATGTCCACAGAGTAGCTGGTTCTGCCTCTTTGTTCATTTTAGTATGTTTGATACCATATTTGAGGCTAAAAGACAGAGGAGGGTGTGAACATCACACTAGGAAGGTACAAAAAGTTACAGCACAAAAAATCAAGAATCTGACAGCAGATTTTACAGGCTGTCAGATTTTGTTTATAACAACTGTGATGTTAAAGCTTGTACCTATCAGTGCCATTGTTGTTCCTTGCTAAGCAGTTCACAGGGTGCAGAGAGCCGACTGATTCAAGTTATGCAGCTTTTCAGGAACTGAGCCAAACCTGTTCCAACTTACATGTAATAAATTACTTTTTCCAATACAGCAATAAGAAAAAGGTCACAGACATCATGGCAATAGTTGAAAACACACATGCATATTTTATATGTTACCAGTTCACAAGCAACAGGCTGTAGACATTAGCTAAGTCATGCAAAGTAATCTGATGTTGTTCTTTTGATTCTCTCATACTGTAAATAGGTGCAAAGAGCTACACACTGGTGTTGTAAGACAATGTAATTTCACTCAGTGATCCTTAGTTGGGGCAAAAGTGCAACAAACTACATTCCTACACTGTTGCTATGAATGAGGAAGTTGGTCAGCATCATCACAGATTTTCTCAGCACCTGATCTGGGTCAGTCACAAGTTTAAAATAATCTCTTTCTGTGCTGAGTTTGCATGTTCTCCCTGTGCATGCATGGGCACCCCCGAGGCACTCCAGCTTCCTTCTACAAACTAAGGAAAATGCCATACTATATACTATAAAAATCAAATGGCAGGCTCCAGGTCCCTGCAACCCCAAAAGGCATAAGCAGTATAGATAATATATTTTAAAGTGTAAAAGTAGATCCAATTACAGAACCAGATTTATCAAACCACAAGTTGAACATATTTGCAGACTTAATTGTTGTTTTGGCCATGGCTTTCTAACAGTTGCTTCGCTTTCTGCTTGTTTGCAACACAAGTAAAACCCCCTTCATGTCAGCTATTTTTGTCCCAAAGTGAACCCCATGAAACAAGAAAAATATAACAAACAGCAGCAACAGATCAAGGTCATTGTCTACATTTGAAGGACAACTTGCTGCTTTGTGAATAGAGAACCACTTGGTGTAACGGTTCCTCACTCCTATTCTCTCCTCACCCACTGTCACAACTCTCCAACGCCATCCTCACGACAAAAACACGCCTCTTGTGACCCCATGCCAGAGTATGAATATACTTCCTCACAATAGCAAATTTGCATAGGCAAATGGGGGCCAAAAGGAGTGATTAGGTTTTGTTCTGACAGTTATTGCTCCGTCAAATCTTCACCCAGCAGCTGTTGGCCTCATTCACTGCAGCGCTAAGTCATTTCAGCACCGCCACAAAAGGGCGATAGATGGTAGATATCAGCATTGAAATGGAGAGCGTTGAAATAAAAGATCCAACAACGCAGATACACTCAGTGCTACAATCCTTGGAGCAGCGTCTGAAAAGAGCTTGGAGAGTCTTCTATGGCAATCCTAATTAGTTTAATGAGTTTTTTCTTCCTACCACAGTTAAATTATTGCATTTAATTAAATAAAGAAAACAACTTTTGGAAGTGTGTGTGTGGAAGTGTGTGTGTGTGGGGGGGAAGGGGATAATTACATTGAAGTTGCTGAAACAGGGGGTCTCTTAATCCCAAATGCAGTTACACTTATTAAACTGGGGAGGAAAGGGGGGGTGCAAACAACAGGGGCCCATTTCAATTGAGAACAGAGGAAAAAAAATCTTGTGATTTATCTTGCTGGCAGCTGTAAGTTTCATTCTATAAGCAGTCCCGCCAAATTAAAACACAGCCTTTATGCCGAGATATCCACTGCTGATGCACTAAAATGCTGCTGAGTGCACTGCTGAGAATTGCGGGGAGCAATTTGTGTCTTCAAGAACAATTTTATCTACGCAGCACAAATATACTCATGTAGTGACATTAAATTAAGTTTCATCTTGTGAAAAGAAGAACAAACTGAAAAGAAAAACTGCTGCAAATATAAAAACTAAATGTTAATGGAATGAAGGAAGAGACACAAAAATTACCCCAAGTGGTACAATCAAGTCTACTTTTGCGACAGTGATGAGTCAGGGTGGCTTCACAGAAGAAGTCTGTTTAGTCCTGGCTGAGAAATAATGTGTTATATTATTTCTAAATATCTCTGGATTGTTCTGTGTTAACACAGAAGTTTTTACAGTTCGGGATGGGAATTGACAGATTTTATTGACTCCAAAGTCATTAAAGGTTCTGCCAATCGATCCGTTTATTTAATGATTCCCTTATTGATTCCTGTAATCATTTTTAAAGAAACATGTTGAACTTTAGAGGTTTTTAGTACCAACACTGTTACGCCATGCTGTTTTGATCAAAGCGTTTCAAGTTGCTGGTTGCAGGAAGCACCTTTTCAATCAAATAACACACAAACTGAACCATTCTGCTGCATTTATTTCTTGGTATCACTTATGTATTTATGGGTGCATTATATTTTTTGATTTGCAAAGCATGCACAACAAAGTTGAAGGAATGGATAAGGGAACTGATAAGCGAGAAACACTAATGATATTGATTCCTTGAAGGCATTGTTAGCGATTTTCCACTGAAAATTGTTTTTCTATTCCCAGCCCATTTAATAGTATGGGCAGCTTGTGCGTGACTGGGGAGGGGAATTTGTATGATTTCATTGATAGAAATGTGATTATTGATCTTGCTTTATAAATCTAATTCTCATCAGTTCTTCCAAATTGATTATTGTGGATGTTCTGTGTACAACACTATGCCAGTGTCAACAATGTCAAATACAAGCCACTCCTGATATTTACTGCTGTGCTGTATGATCAAATGCCTCTGCACGTTGCTTATGTTTCCATTCTTGCCTCAGAGTAAACAGATACTGGATGCTGTGCCGTGGCATCACAGTATAAATTAAGTTTTGTCAATTTCTGTCACCTGTTCGGCATGATCAAATGTTTAAGTCCTTCTTTTTCAGTCATTCAGGACAACGTGGAAAGAATCGATAAGGGAATCAAGGATAGAAACAAAGGATGTTAGTCCTTTAAACTAGCTGTTACTGATTCTAAACCAGAATTGTTTTTCAATTTCCATCCTTGTGTGACCAAATAGCAACCTAGAAGGCTGAAAATAAAGCCTAAACTGCAGTTCCTCAAGAGTTCTCTTGAGGCTGGTTGCAGGAAACGTGTAGATCACATGATGGTGTTTGTTGACTGTCCAAACCAGAGGTGCTCTGATAGTACAGCCTTCTGCCAGGGCATTTCCAACATACGTGGAAAACAGGACCTTTCTTGCACTGTTAACATTCATCCATTATCTACATCGTTTATCCCTTTTGGGGTCTCAGGGACTCGAGCCTATCCCAGCTGACATTAGGTAAGAGGTGGGTATGCCAGCTGACTGCAGGGCCACGTTCAAGGGCAATTTGGAGTCATCAATCAGTCTAATTAGCTTTGGTTTTGGCTGTGGGAGGAAGCTAGTGTGCCCAGAGAGAAGTAGTTTATGAAGGGAGAGCACAGGCCTGGACTAACATGGGAGATCAAACCAGTGACCTTCATTCTATGAGGCAAGGTCACTACCTGCTGCACCACCCACACTGTTAACAAATCCTTGACTCAAATTCTAAATCCAGATCTGGATTCCCATCAAAATGGAATCCATTGTCCTTGTGCCATGAACAGGATTATCTTAAATTTTATCAAAATTTATTCTGTAACCTGAGGAAGCTTCTGGGGGAAGAGGAAAGACGCCTTCAAGAATCTGAATCAGTCCAGCTGCCACTTGGACCAGCGTTGGAAAACAGGAATATCCAAACTATACACTCAGAGCTTGAGTATGTACTATATTTCCTTTCATAACCAGCTTTATCAATTCTACACCTCCACCCTTTAAACATTTTCCCTTCCTCTCCCTTTGCAGCTTCTTCTCCCAGCACAAAACAAATCCCAGTCGCAGAGATGCACGCCAAAGCTCCTGCTGTTTGAGCTCTACTGACAGCTTTCAGGGGACTCCCTCTTTTCCCTGCCCTCCTTGTGAGAGACCTGAGGCCTCAGCGCTGTGGGGAGCACGCAGGGATGAAGACAAGCCTGGGAGGTCCATCTTCACATCCTGGAATCACTCATACTCAACCACACACATCGAGTGACTCAAGGAGCCACAGTTATGAGGTCTGCATCTCTCACTGACTTTAGCTGTGAAAACACTCACTCAGCTATGCTGCAAAGAGTTACATGGCAAAAAGACATTTTGTGATGTGGTTCAAACACGAGACTCGATAAACATACACAGTGGCATTTGACCAACTCTCAGGTCTGATGTGAAGACAACGGAAGGAAGAGGAGCTAAATGCTAACTTCCATCGACAATGCATGCAATCAGCCAGCCAAGTAGTTAAAGTCAGATAATCAGTCTGCACTTAATTAACAAGCTTGCAAATTTAAATTTTCTATTTTTCTGTCACTAAAGGACTGAAATTCTCCTTAAAAGCACTGAGCAAACAGCAGAGCAGTCACCTGCTAATACAGACTGTGACCTCTTTTGGCTCTATCCTTCAGTTTCAGTAGTTGTACTCTTACTGGTTCATGAAAACATATTACAGTTTGTCCTAGAGGTCGTTTTTACTGCCCAATTACAAAAATCTTGTCTATACTGTATAAGCTTAAACACTTCACAGCATCCTGCTGGGTTGCTCACAGGCAGTCAGGTCATTCACCTGTGATTCAGTTATTTTGTTCAGTTAGGACAGTTTCTCAGAAGCACACCTCAAAGGGAAGGCACAAGCTCCAAATACACACAAGGGCAGACACACACACTAAAAATTATTCTGCTCCACCTTTATTCCACACACTCTCCATTCATCAACCAGTACATAATGCACAAATTAGGATACGCGATAAAATATTTCTACAAGCCTTAGACTGTTGGTACATGCATGGTGTTGTACAAGTCATTAAAGAACCTCCTCTGCTATAATTGTATCTGTAATTATATTTTATAAGGCATTAAAATAGCATACATAGTATTAGTGAAAACTCTATTTGGAACAATGATGAAGGTAAGACATTTATGCTTTAAAAACTGGTCAACATTCATTCCTTCATTGCATTAAAAGAAACATAAATTGGCTTTAGTTGTGTGTGCACACACCAAAAGCTGAGCTATTTTCACGGCATTTTAACATGGATCTCTCTGATTTATATTTATTTTAATTTAAAAAGCTTTCATTTGCCTAAACATGTGCTTGTACAAAACCTGACAGCGACTTCATGAAAACTGCACATTTTCAATCTTTATATATTCAAACATTGCAGCATTTTAAATTCAAGTAAGAGAAGAAAAATATTGATTAAAATTTTTTAAATCCTCTTCAGAAAATAATTAAATTGTATTGATAGATTTCCCAGCCCTACTTCAGAGGGGTGCTAAATACTGGTTATTTGGTAAATTGGTTATGTGGGCACCTTCTCTCCTTATTTGATTGTGGAAGCATTAGCAATTGCATATCGTACCAAGCTAAACTAAAAAGCAGCTTTAGACCTTCCATGTGTACACAATGATTGTTTTTCAGTTTTTTTCCTAATCAATATATCAGATGCTCAAATCAAATGCATCTCAAACTGATGAGAAAAGACTTCATCCTTTTATTACTGAACTAAGACTGCAGAATCCTGAAGCTGAGCCGATTAATCAAACTTTCTTACTTCATCTATCATTACTTCTCATGTATACACACGCAACAAATCCATGCAGAGGCTGTGTCGCAGTCACGGTACTCTCGCTGATGAAAAAGATTTGCAGTTTGGAATCGCTCTGGTCAAGCAATCAAAGCAGAAAAGCTACTATCCCCTGAGGCACACTGCAACAATCCACCAGTTCATATGGCGGGTGATTCCCAGCGAAAAGGACCGGGCTCTGCTGCTCTGCTGTTTAACTCAAAGCTGCTGCAGTGCATCACATGAGAGAGAAAAGCCTTTGGGCGAGTGTCATATCCGAGCATCTGAAAACGAACATGGGGCCAAAAGCCTTTGTGGAAGTACAAACTCGGAGCAACATTACGAGAGAGAGCAACACGACACAGAGTGCTAATGGCTGCAAACAAACATCTCACAAAAGAGGATTCCTAATCACCACAGCTATGGATAATACCCTAGGGGACTTGGGGGCACCAACAGATACCACACAGTTCGCCTGCTACATGAAAATCTCACTTTATTCCTCACACAACAGAGATGATACGATCTCTGAGCTGTATAGCAGACACCCCATGCTGCGCCTGCTGCTGCCATAAAAGCCGCGCTTTTCATGAGGCGTGCTTTGCTATCACTAATCATTAACCAGAGCCTGGACAGCACAGAGATTCTCACAACACTTCAAAGACAGAAAAAACTGAAGATTCAATTGCTTTAATAGGCCCTGGGCAAAATCTCAGACTTCAACCCCGTCAATAAAATGTCATAAGCTATTTAAAGACGAGAGCACTGATGTAATTTTTATGTAGTGCAAGATCACGTCTTGTTGAAAAGTGTGAGGCTGTAAGAGTTTTGGACACACTGGGGAAATATGAAAAAAGAAAAGATGAGTGTGTGTTTTCTGATAATGAGCGGCGGGAGAAGACAAAGATGAAGAAAAAGACGAAGAGAAGAGGATGACAGACTCACTCAGAGCGAAATCAAAGCTCATAAATTTTCAGCCAGACTCCCTTAATGCCAAAAGACAGAACTATCATAAAAATATTTAGCTTAGTGTCTTTTATTTACTATTAACGACCTACTTATTAGTGGCTTGATACAACAGTTGCGAATTGGATGCTTACAAGGGATTATTAAAAAAGAAAAAGTCTGATATATCAAAATATCTCATTGCAAGTGGTTTTGTGGTCAGCAGTGGATGTAGTTTGAAGTTAATCCTCTAACAGGTATCAGGCTGTAGGTGCCAAGTTAGTGTTAACTTTGTCAATTAACCTTTTTTTTCTCCTGAGGAAAACTACACTATCACTGAAGAAACAAGTGCACATGGACAAAAAACTAAAACTAAGTTAAAACTAAATAAACTCACATTTAAATAAAATATAGACTAAAATGTCTGGCACAGACTTAATCCAATCAGACCTAGTTTGGTCATGTAAAGTTAGGAATATATCCAATCACAGCGACTTTGGTTGTGTGGAAAGGTTGGATGAGTTAAGAGGGACATCCAATCACAGCTGCCTTAGCTTGGTGGTGGTGGGAAAAGTTGTGGAGCGATCCAATCAGAGCTGCTCTCTTGATGAATTGATATATTCATGTAGAGCAGGTTCACTGTTTGTTGTCAATTGTGGTATTGTAACTGAGATGCTCTGCCAGGCCTAAATAAAGGTGATTGCATTTTACACAAAAGTTACATTTGTTTCTGTTAATTTATACATTCAAACTTTACCAGCATTCGATCAAGGGTTATTAGATGTTTAATTTTATCTGAGTGTAAACATAACTTAAAAAATTCAAGGAAACATTAAAAATGCCTTATGCAAGTTTACAGTAGATTTCATATAAGATGTTGTGAAATTTCATCGACTAAAACCAGACTAAAACTAAAACAATTCAGATGACTAAATTACGACCAAAACTAAAAGACTTTTTGTTCAAAACACTGTTGCTAAAACTAAATTTTAAAGTGCTGTCATAATTAACACAGTGCCAATCACTGCAGTGATTCAGAAAAATGTCCAAAACCCAGCAGACAAAGCTGGTCCCTGCACCATACCAAGGAAGCTGGAGTGATGCTGAGTAAAATGCTCAATATGCCGACTCTGTGAGCACAGAGTACGGTGAAACTCTGGCCTGATTTAGCATGAGCTGTTAGCTATCATGAAACAAGTGTTAGATGCCAAGAATGACTCTGGAGGAAGTTCATACAAGTGGCATAACCACTGATCCCACATCCTAAAACCAAACTCAAGCAGTTGCAATGATATCCACATTGTTACTGTAGGGGGAAATTGTAACATCTGTAAAAATAATCAAAGATTGAAGCCCTGATACATCATACTTTTCCAACAACACATCATTGCTCTGGCAAAGCTGCAGACACTTTAGTGAGGGTACCTGACTTTTAAGATCAGTTCAATAATAAAGTCATGCTGGAATTCCTTTCAGACTGTATAACCACTGATCAAAACAGCCCTCCTAACCACAGACCCCTCTCAGCCCCTGGACCATTACCCCCAGTTGCTGCCATTTGGAATATATTACAGAAACCCACTGACCTGCAACAAGAAATCCCATTCCTATTAACGTCTGTACTTAACAACTTTAATGTGCTTAAACCTTCGTATTTTTTATTGATTAAACCTTTGTAATATTAGCATTACTGTTGATTTTTTAGGCAGACATAAATGTTATCTTAATGTAGGTGTAGAGACCTTTTCATATCTACAACAGTATTTATAAATTATTTTCTATGCTGATAATTTTTAAGGGTCTTTAAAAAGGACACCTAGCCCCTGTATCATGTAAGTATTTAATTGTCAGGTTTTAGCCATAACATTGTCATATTTTTAGTTGCAAATGCAGAGCTTATCAAATTGATTAGATCGACTGTCATAAAAACAAGAAATATCAAAAAAATGAAAAGCATGGCCTCAGTCTGCTCGATTCTAAAGTGTCCTGAGATAAAAAATTTAATTGAATTAGCTTAATATAAAAAAATGGACTTATCCCTTGATTACCAATTTTGCTGCCACAAGTTTACCCCTAAAATCAATTACAAAACAGAAAAAAAATGGTATAACTTTAATCATTTTTAACACATTTCATTCTAATTTAAACTCTGCCTCAGCTAAATAATTGAATTGAATTGAATTGATTTATTTATTTCGGTCACGTCAGCACACTTATACAACATCACACATTGTCAATAGTTGATCAAATGTACATGTCCGAAAGGGAAGACGGGAGAAGCAGAGCTTATCTAGTCCCGTCCCCATTTTCTCAATATTTAGTCTCCTCTTTTCTACATATCATCAAATTATTATAAATTTTTATTCCATTTACAGAAGTATGACATAATTCTTGACTGTCTTTTAGTGTCCGTATTTGACCTTTTATGACCAATCCTTTGTTCCACGTAAGGCAGACATGGCAGAATATGTGACAAAACCCATCTTTAAAAACCTGCATTTGAAATTATGAATATTGTCAATAAGGGGATTTTGATGATCAGTAGTTGTCCACATCAATAAAATGTTTCAACTATCACAAGTAAATATTAACACAGCACCAAATATCATCACTACTAAACTCCTACCTGCAAGTGCATTTAAGTTTTAGCTGTGGTTTTCCATTTTGGAGAAACAGACTTGTTTCACCACAATGCATTACAAAAGACTCTGCTACATTGTTCACCTTTAAAGTCCACAGAACCTACCAATCAAGCTTTCTTGATCCTTATGAAACAGACGTACCAATATAATGGATATTCTGCCTGTATGATTCTTCATCAAAATGCCTAATTTTATTAAAAGCAACACCAAAATTACTCTAAATAAGTCACTTGGCATACGTCCTCGAATTTAGAAAGGTGGGTGTCATACATAAGTCACCAGCAGATTCAAGCTTACCAATTTGTATTTAATTCCTTTTTCAAATTTTCCATTCAGACTTGTAAGCAACACTGTAAAACTTATTAGCGTGCAAACAAGCTATAATTTAATGGTGAAAGATAGATCCTAGGAAAAAGTGTTACCTCTCTTTGCTACAGAGAAGACTCAGCTTCAACGAGTGTGATGAAAAAGTTTCCTCAGCTGTCCTGAAGTCTTTTGTGTGAGCATTTTCTCATTTCCTTCTGTCCTGCACACTCTGATCCAATCATCATGGAGTCTAGAGGGGATGGGGCTGGAGCGAAGCAGTGGCAGAAAATAAAGGGAATTCAGGCTCTTGTGTCTGAGGTCTATATAAAAGTAAAATGTTCAAGTTTGGACATGTTTCGCACAATCCTCACCTTTCAACTTTCCCGCCGCCCCGGGTATTTAATAAAAGAACGAGAGACAAGATGACAATGTCTGACGGCTGGGGGGAGGGGGGGGGGGGGGGGGGAGCGGGAACATGAAGTGCATAAATACATTATTAGGCACTGTTGCAGAGAAGAGCAGGAACAGGAGCGTGAAATTTTCAGAGAGGATGTTGCAACACGCTGTAACTCCCGGCAAACTCTTAGTGCATCCCTAATGACTCGACTCTTTCATATGCATCGTCAAACAAGCCTTTGTTGGCTCCCCTCGATTACAACCAAAGTCCCCGCTTACACTCTCCTGGAACACTGCTGTACAGCTCCTGCGGTGTTACATATTTGTAATAAGGTCATCACGGCTTAAAGCAAGAACAAAATATGGGGTAACTGGCTTGGGGGTGTTTGCCTCAGCCAGCCTGGCAAGTGCTGCTCCCATTCAAGTGTTTGTCCAACAAGAAAAGAGCAAAGGTGACTTCTTCAAAGTGGGACTGTGGTGCAAAATTCATTCACTGAGGGGCAAATAGCAACAGGCATTCTTCACTTCCCTTCCCTTCTCTGCTTGTACCCTATATTTAAATACATTTCTTATTCTTTATGGCTAACTTTCACTTTATTTCAGGTAGCTGTTTGGCCTGTTACCCTGAGGCAGGCTCAGCAGGTGTT
This sequence comes from Scarus forsteni, assembly GCA_036419115.1. Taxonomy (NCBI): domain Eukaryota; kingdom Metazoa; phylum Chordata; class Actinopteri; order Labriformes; family Labridae; genus Scarus; species Scarus forsteni. Next base: position 8,658,342 of record JAZDUH010000157.1, on the reverse strand, counting down.
TCAAAGCAAGGACAAACAGACTCAAAAACTGTTTCTTCTTAGGAAGAACTCTCACATGCAGTAACCCCAGCCTTCAATATAATGTAAAACGTGAAATATTTCTATCACTGTCACTGCTGCTGTGAGTACTACCTCAATATTTATTCATCCCGTCCAGTATATTCTTGGGCTGGGTATTTCCAGCAACCACACGATACGATACGTATCCCGATACACATAAATTGTGAACACTGACTATGCTTTTAACAGAATTCCCAGCAACTGTTGTTTTTATTACAAGAAAAAAGAACAAGCATGAGTTTTAATTCTTCAACTTAAGAACCCAAGGTCCCCAAAGATGGTAGACCAAAGTTTAAACTTGGAACATGTGTTTCTTCATGAAGCTTGGCTTCTATTTTGAACTTTTCTATTGTTCATATTACCCAAAGTCTACTGTCCAAACATTGAGGCCATATCGATTCTGTAGAATCCATATCGATACACGTATCGCCAAGAATTGCATGACGATATTTTGCCGTATCGACGTTTTGAGCACAGGCCTAGTATATTCATATGGGACATACTGTGCAATCATCTGTAAGAATTACTCACCATTTGTACAATCACCACAATCACACCCCAAAAATATAAAATAACTTGGTGGACACACAGCTTTAACTGACCCTATGTCGAATAGTGCCCTTTACAGGAAGTGATACTTGGCAAGCCTTTCTTGGTTAACGGTCACTGGGTCAGACTAAATCTGTTGTGTCTCACCTTGTTCACATATGAAAACATAAAACCATGGAATAACTTAAAATCATGCTTAATAAAATTCATTCTAACTTAAACTCTGCCTCAGTTAAAAAAAATAAAGACAGATATGCTATGATATGACAAAACCCCATCTTTAAAAACCTGTAAACAAAACTACAAATATTACCAATACAGTATCTTAGTGATATTGTCAAACAGTAGCTGTCCACATCAACAAAGTGTTTTAACTTTTTTTTTTTTTCAATTTATTTTTTGAGCATTTTGAGCCTTTATTGATAGGAGAGAGAGACAGTGGATAGGCCCGTGAAAGGGGGTGGGAGAGCAGGGGAAGACACTCTGCAAACTGGTCACAGGCGGGATCCGAACCTGGACTGGCAGAAGCAAGTACATGGGGTGCCTGGTTGCTAACCACTCCGCCAAACCAGCACTCAAAAGTGTTTTAACTTTTAAAAGTAAACTTTAAAACACGAATATCATCACTATTAGAGTCTTATCTTCAAATACAGTTGAGCTTTAGTTGTGGTATTCAATGTTGGAGAAACACATTTCTGATAATTTCAGCACAATGCATTAAAGAATACTCTGCCAGTCAGAGCCACCAGTATTTGTCTGCGAATTTTTGTTATTGTTTTGGCAGCAAAAAAAGAAGAAGATTTTTTTACACTGTTTTTCAAAAAGTTATGCAAAAGTTGGGGGTTGGGATGGTTGGATTAATTTGTTCAATAAAAATACCCTCTATGTTTTTACTAGACTTTTGTACTTGTTGAAAGTAGCCTGTTGCACGCAGCATGTTTTAAAAAGTTTTGGCAAAACTTGTAATACTTTAAAGCTTAATTTCTAAAACATTACCACAGCAGAACAATTTTCAACTTCTGCTTTACAGATATACCCTAATTCTTTAATAAAATGTTATTTTCTGAAGAGATAGGCGAGTTTTCTAACTAGAGAATTCTTTGCTGTTGAAATGTAAAGCAATGCCTCAGAGACATTCAAGAGATCCTGGATCATTGAACAGTAAAAAACAAATAAAGGTGTAAAAGGAGGTAAGAATAAACTGTGGCATTAATTGTTGTCCTTATAGTACCTGTTCTTTTATGGCTCTATCCCATCATTTTCCTGTTTAAATATAAGAGCAGAAACCCCCCAAATAAATATTAAAAATAAGAATAGGAACATTAAATATTACTGTCAATGTTCCTGAGGCATGAATATGTGAAATCCATCCCTAAACTACCTAAAGATGGATCCCAGTTATATATCCATCACAGTGCATACCACAGCGGGTTTGTCGTGGATTTCAACAACAGACACATGTCTTTCATTGGTCCAGAGGTAAGGGGGAAAAGGATTAACAAGGAACAGGCTGAGCTAATAAAAAGCAGCAGGCTCTCTGGGTCTGTGGGTCATCCTGCTGTGATTTAAACTGAAAGGAAAATTGGGACATTCCAGGTGGAGTCCTGCTTAGACTGGACACACAACACACACCAGTGCAAGTACAACTTCACACAGCTTCACTGCCACGCTGGGAAGAATATACATGCCACAGACATTAACGGAGATAAGTGACCTCCTCTGCAGTCTGACCTACCTGTCATCATCACACACACTCCATTCATCCTCATTTTATCAGGGCCAGAGCTTTCCACTAACTCGGCATGTGTTTATGAGTGTGATGCCATGATTCAAGAATGGGCCCCAAAGACTTAAATCAAAATGCTTATGAGATTATATATAATCCTGTGTTCTTATGTCAAATACTTTCATAATATGGCCTGGTTTAGGGTAAAAGTGGGTGTATAAGAAATCTGTCTACAGGGAAGATATAAACATTGAAGGTATATTTGATTCAGGTAAACAGAGATGCCTTACGAGAATATTCTCATTCTGTAAAAACAATACATTTTGATTTAACCTGACGTACCAGAGGGACAATTTATATATTTCAGTAGCACATCTGGTGTTTGGGAATGGGAAGAACCCGTCAAAAGCATATTCAGAGGTGATTGGACAATTGTTCCATCAATCATTCATTGCAGGCCAATGTAAAGTAGTTGGTAGATGCTACCGCCGTGGTGAAAAGGACAGAATTTAAGTCACAGGGTAGAACAAACAACTGGCAAAGCATCAGGATCTTTTTTTCAAACATACCTCTCCCAAGGCCAAACCAGTGGGTCACATGCTGTTGCATATGAATTTTGTAATCTTGTCTACGATGGCCTTTTCATTGAGCACTATCCTGCTGCTGCACTTAGGTGAAAAACAGAGAAATAGGACAACTAATTTGTCACGGATGAGGACGGGCCTACTTCTTTACATGTAATTAACACACAGTCCATTCTTTGTTTTTATATTGTACCATGGGAGGTGTGGAGCCCAAAGTGCTTCAACAAAGTGGCTTTGCCTGAGGTCAAGACACCATTTTTGGAGCATAATTACATGAGATTAGTTTTTAAAAACCAGTAAGTATCAACAGAAATAAAATCTTGTCTGCTATGATTATGCATCATCTACTTGTCACATATCAAAGCCAAGATTTTCTCTTTTTTGGTAGATGGCAGTTTATTTTTTTTCAGGTTATCTGTTACCAAGGAGACAAAATGATCTAATATTATATGGATATAAATCTATATGAAATACAACATGTTTAAAGCTGGAAAAAAAGACTATTTGATTAGCAATGATGCAAAGTCAATGCATCTTGCGTTACTACACTGATTGATCGATGATGAGAGCTTTTGTTGGATGATTTTTCATATTGTTGGTGACTGTTGAAACTATCAGGGCCTACATTAAACAGTGCAGCACAAGAAACACGCACCTAAAACACACCCTAATCCAAAACTTTGTAGCTTTAATTCAGAGATGCTCCTGCACAATACAGTACATACATAATATATCCAAGTAAAATACTCATACTCTCTCTCCCTCCTTCACACACACACTCATAAGCACACGGGGGATTCCGGTTGTACAGCTGAGTGATGTAAAGTGCCATCCCTGACACCAAATGTGGGTCAACATCCTTTTAGGGTCAGACTGAGCTCTTAGCCCTGCACGCTGCTCTCATGCTTTAAACCCAGTGGCATAGGGTTCCCCACTTACAACCCCCATCTCTCCCCTCGATCCCCTACTGTGACAGACTGAACCGCACTCCCAGCGGGGGGACAAAGCAGAACACGTCACGCGAGGCTCGCACCATTACTGCCACACTAATGTGCAACATACTGGTAGAGCTATCCCGACCGTGTTTAAGCCCTTTCTGAGAGCTATTAAGAATGTTGGCAAATTCTTGAGTCGGATGAATATTAAATACCTTAAGTGGATTCAATGGAGATATGTGTGACAGTAATGGCTGCTCTGCTACAAGCATGTTTGCGTCTAGAACTTGTTCCCTGGCCCAAATCTTCTCCTTAAAAAACAGTCTTTAAAATGAGACATTAGTGTTTGCAAACTTGGTATTACAGATTATTTTCTTCAGATTGAAGGGTAGATTTGGCTTATATTTGTTTTGCATGCAGACCAAGCATCATGTCAACCTCTTAACAAGGTTACATTATATTTTTAAGCCAGTGTGGATTTATCTTTTTGTATTACTGTTAAAGTTCCCATCACTCATACTGACATGCAAAGTTTAACAGAAAATATTTAACCCTGATTCCATCCTTGTCACAACATGCATGCATAAAGGAATAACATATTTTTTTAGTATTATGCCTCATAAAATCTACCAAGAAGTGACTTTTTGGGTTGGAATTGTCTAGCCCCACTGATGGGATAAGTATCAACACTGAAGGGTCTCTGGTTGGACAGCCAGTCTGGCTCCAAATCGGAGAGAATGACATCATCACACCATCAGACGTGGTCAATACTGGGTGGGGACGGCCCTCAGACAGTTCCTGACCACACACACAAACACACTCAGAAACTTGACCCCAGAATATTTTTCCTAAAACATTTTAACAATGTACTTCTCTTTCCATCATCCAGACAATACTGATCTGTTTGTCTCTCATATTGTTCTCCTGTTTGTGTGTGTTTACAACACTAATGACTTTGTGCTTTCCTTTTGTTTTGCCTAACACCTTCTAATATCTCCTGGGGTTTCTCTATCTCATCCAAAAAACAAAACAAATGGAAAGATCTTGAATAAATTTGGAGTCCTAAAAAGTTCAGCCAACAGTATTGGACTGAAAGATGTTAGGAAAACTGAACAGCAATATTTATTCCTCCAGCGAAGATACAGTATATTATGATTGTATAAAGGAAACTCCTAGAGCAATGCCTGTTCTTTTCACTCTCTGATATTGTTTTTCATGTCGGAGAGGGTCAGAGGATGGGCTTTTGAAAGGGCGTAAGAGAAAAGGGACAGAGATTTTGCAGGCCAGATTTGATCTTCAGAACATCTGTGGTTGTCACAGTAAAGCCAGCCTTTAGGTTAGTGCCCTTTTAGATGTTCACTAAAGTTACATATATTCAATATTTCTGTGATTAAAGCAAGGCCAACAGAACTGATTCAATATGCTCCCTCTTCAGACCCTAACACATTTACATTTAGGAAACACTAAAACTTTGATTGCACTGTGGTTCACTATCCGAGTAAGTCCACTGATGGTGATGCCAGATCGACTTTTATTGTACAAAGTCAAGTAAATGACAAACTTCTAGGTCATGGTTCCACCATACATCACATAAATGTTAGTATGACATGCTTTGAGTTACAGCCTCACAGTGCACATCCTGTAATGTTATGATTATGCAGTTTGGATGTCAGAAGATATCGTTGTTCAGCCCTTTTCAGTATCATTCAAATACTTTAGATTTGGAAGAATGACTCTGTTGGCTTTTTATAGTCATTTATTGATGTTTAAGAGACTTTTGCTGTATGTGTGATAGTTAAACCAATTACTTTGCATTAAAACAGAATTCTTTGTAAGTTGTTAAGCAAGTGTTCTGCATTTTCACATTAGGCATGTTTGCTTTGCACCATTAAACTTGCAAAGAAACTAGACTTGCCAGATGCTGATTCTTTCATCAAGTGTTTCCGTACTGCAAAACTTCATTTTGCATCATTTGTTCGTGATCATGAATAACCAAGCCAATCAGCATCGTATGAGAGCCTTGCCTTTGGAGCCTTGGGTGTAGGGTTTGCACCCTTGGACCTTTAAACTTCGTGTACCGTAAACATCTACAAATAAAGTGGGGTTAATGTGACATCATATGCTGCCAAACCCGACCTGACCTGCTGTTCAGTTGTGCTGAAATCAAGAAGTTGCTCCTCAAGAATGAATGTGACAGATTGATCAATCTTACATCCAGTTTTAAAAGGACCAGCCCTTCCCACACTGTCTATTAGCAGTTGCTCTGATGGATGTTAAATGTATCCCAGGGATACTTGAAACAGTCCATCCAGCTAACCGTACTGATATGTGTGCCCAGCGTCCTAATGTAAATCCCTTCTTAGCTCCATATACTTTTGTACTCGTGAAACAATATCTGGGGCTTCTCTTGGTTAAATGTAGCACATTAATATTAAGTTAGTTGCTTCCTGTTGGTTCAGGAACATTCAGTGCTGCAGAACCATCCTGCCTAATGTCTAAGATCCTGCATTTAACAGCATGCAGAGGCTCAGAACTATTGAACAGATGTTGAGGGAAAACAAAAAGTACATGAATATTTGAAAATACAAAGGCAAACTCCGGCTTAGTGGAGGATATTCTCCCTTAACTATAAAAGTAATGTATGCTTGGCATTACTGAAATGGTAATTGGAACATAACAGCATAATATTTGGATAAAGTAGATGTTGATTAAGCTCAGATCAAACACTTATTTCATCTTCTGATTGAGACTCAGTGGGAGGGATTATTAAATGTTATCACAGCAGGTTGTCTGCTATTAAACTGCCGGCAGTCTTCAGCATGAATACAGATTACATGAATGCGAAACATAATCCTTGTAATTCATGTAAAATAAATCTATAATGCAAATAAAATGGGATTTAAAGCTTTTATTCTCAAGCTGCTGACCTTCCAGTGTCCAGATATTGAATATAATCGAAGGCTGATCTTGATTTGGACACATGAGGCTGAATTTAAATCTGAGGCATTAATAAAGATGTAGAAAAAGACTCATTCATCACATCTCTTTATTTCTGTGTAAAACTCTGCTGTAGTGGATTTCTCATTTGAACAAAAAGCTCAAAGAAACTCAGTGTTTGTTGTGTAAATTTGAGAAGTAATCACTCCGAACCAAAAAGAAGACACCAATAACATGCTTCACAGCTTGAGGACTCATAAACAGGAAAATGTTCAAAAAGGGAATTAATTTACAGGCTGTTGGTGATGGATTCAATTTGTTGGTCTTCATGTTTTCAACTAATTATATTTAAGTGTTTATGTGGGGTCATTTCAAGCGTTCCTTTTAACAAATGGAAATAAAGAAGATAAAAGGTAACACTAAAACAAGTGAAGGACTGAGGGGTGGCTGGACAAAACATTTTAGTAATGAGTTTTATTGGTGGGGGGGTGGACGTACTTGGAGGGGGACAAAAAAAAGAGTTCTCTTAGCTGCCAAAGCAATATTGAGCTGCATCAAAGAGGTCATTTTGGCCTTGAATCAGGTCTGTATATTCATTTTGTCGACTGTTAGGGAATGTTCACAATCACTAATGTTCAAAACCTTCAATTGTTCATAAACAGAGTATGTCTGTTAGGGCTGTAGCTTCACTCTGTTACAGCTCCTGATCCTGCAGGGCTTATTTGCCATGTGGGTTCAGTCCCCTCTGATTGGTTTACAGGTCAACTTTGTGGTAAATGTGTGAGTTCAGTGATGCCCATGTTTTCAACAACTCTGCATACATTTAGATTAGATTTAGATTTATTGGTCCCAAGAGGGGACCAACTGTTTCCACCAACTGTACATTACAAAGGGACAGCGACAAACAACAACATTGCATCTCACAGACAACAGCAAACGACAAAGGACATCATACAGTCGACATAACAGTGCAAGACCAGGAAATACAATACAATACAATACAATATGAGCTGCGGACAGGTCAGCGGGGCCTGCTATTCAGGGCAGCTATGGCTGAAGGGATCAGGCTTTTCCCCAGACGAGCCCTTCTGAACTTGATTGTTCTGTACCTGCGCCCTGAGGGTAGTGGGATAATGTAATGGTTCAGTGGGTGGGTGATATCCTGTACTATGGTGTTTGCTAACCGAGTGATGGACCTGTTGTTTAATTCTGTGAGGTTCGGAGTGGGTAGACCAATGATTTTTGCTGCTGTGTTTGTTATGCCTGTGAGTTTTGCCCGGTTGGTGACGGAGAGCATGGTGTAGAAACAGGTGGAGCAGTCCAGGAGGATGGGCTGGATGATACTTTGATAGTATACTTTGATTTGAACGTCTACACTCTTTAATGGGCTTCCTACCCAAATCTGATGGGCTTAAACTGAAAGCAAATATGGTTGTAGGTTGAGGTAAACAAGGTTAGAGGGAAAAGTGCCTACGTTGCAAAATTTTGTCTTGAGCAAAGAAGTGCTTTGTCACACAGAGACATGTTAAACAAATCGAAGGCTGTTAAAATGTAATAAAGCATGATATTGACTCTTTCATTTGAATGTCTTGAAGTGTTGTGATGAAGGAGCTTTGTTGTGGGGCTATTGGATGAAGACAGGGCTTTTGCGTGTTTTTGATTCACTGAAAATTTGTTCAAGATGACATTTTCAACATTTTTATTGCCTAAAATTGGATATAAAAGTCCCTCTCTAGCACCCACATAATTGATGTCCCAAAGAATTTGTTTACAGACTGTGAGTCATACTTCTACCTTTAAGCTTCCTAATTTGTGAAATATTGGAAACTTTGCAACTTGATTAGAAGGTCCACTTTGAATTCCAACAAGGCCAGACCCGTGTTATTTAAAAACCACTAAACAAGGAACTCCTTTAAATTCAAACTAACTCGCCTGAGGGGCTTTGGAAAATCTGATAGTGAAAACATTTACTTGGTTTTGTGCCCTGGCTGCTGTGTTTAATTCCAGCTTGTGCTGAGGTTTTCATCCCCCCCTTTAAATGCTGACAAGTTAAGGCAGCCGGATAATAGTAACCTAAATCCTGTGTAGATAATAAATAACTCGAGGAGCCATCTGTACTATAAAAATTTCAGTTATGATGCAGTTTTTTCCAAAGTGGATCCAGAGCATAAGGAAATCATGTCTCTACCCCTCCAACCTGAGAACACCCAATTGACCCCTAAAAACCCACTGAGCCGTCCTCTCCCACATCCATGAAGGATTCCCCAGGGCAGAACATTTCTCTCCACTGTAGCTCTTGGCCTTGATCCAGGGATTAGGACTGGAAGAGGTCTGGACTGTCTCTCCTCGTACACAGCATGAGCAGTTCCACAATGAGGGGGCAGATGGCAGCTGACGGACCCCAACTTAAACTTAACCTATCTCACGCTCCACACCTATATGTACCGGTTAAATTAGGATAAGCTCGTGAAACAATGATGTCAGCCATTTATTATTACTCTTCATGGATTTTTGGCTGATGAAACCACAGACGTGAGTGCTGATCAAGTCCAACTTGAGCACTTTGAGTGCACTGTATTCTGCCTATCAGGTCTTTCTTAAACCACAAGATAGAGATGCAGATGTGATACTGGAAGCTCCCGTTGCTGTTTCAGAGCAAAACTTTTAGTGGTATTGAATGCTGTGGGCTTAACAGATAAAAGTAAAGTCAGACGTGAAAATAAATAAGTAGATGAGCAACAGATCATATCAGCTAACTGAAATCGAAAACAATTTAGATGACTAAATTATGACTAAAACTAAAAGATACTCGAGGAAGAAGACTATAACTTGAACTGAATTAAAGATTGCTGTCACTCTTTAAGTAACACCTTTTCCAGGTGACAACAAAGAAAATACTGTATTGTTTTACTGCACAAGCATTCGCAGTTCAGTTATGCTAGTCGTAAATACTAGCCAGTTTCACCGTTAAAGTTAGCCCATCACCTCGCTGCATTGGTGCTGTTTCTTCTGGAACAGTAAAAAAAAAAATCCAGCATCTTCCAATGTCATTAAAAAAGTGAACTGGTGCATTTTGAATTCAACCGTGCTCCAGGTAAGACAGAGCTTGACATTGTCATCATCATCATAATTCAGGCTCTGCAAAATGATATTTTAGTTCTCATCCTTTACACCATTACCCTGAGTTAAAGAAGTGAAACAGTGCCTTACTTTTCTTGGGAATCATTGTTACAGGGATTAAAGTCAATACGTTGACGCTTCAAAAGTCAAGATGCATGGATTAATGTGTTAGAATATAGTTATTTTCTAAAACAACAAACACCACATGTTCCACGGCCAAGTACCAACCCACAGCCTGGTGGTTGAAGATTTCCGCTGTAGATGGATAATTGTGTGAACATTCACCCCAAAGATCAGTGTTGGGCAGAGCTACACTGAAAAAGGTGTGGAATTAAGCCGTAAGCAGGGTGTCATAGAGAATCTGCAAACTTAAATGTTCATTTTAAATAACTGCCTCACCACAGCACAGGCCGGATCTATAAAACTAGGGTCATCTATCTATCCCAACCTGGACTGTAAAAGCAGCTTACACACAACATGTTCCTGTCTTTTTTTAGAGCTGAAACGATTCCTCGAATATTCGTGAGTACTCGATTACAAAATATCCTCGAATTAAATTTTGTGCCTCGAAGCCTCGTTTAATATATAATTATACATATTAAATATATATCTGGACTACTGTACAGTGCACGGTGTTTGACACGGACGGTCATTTCTGTGGCACAACGCGCCTGCTACCTCCGCTGCTGCGCAGCTTGTAGAATCATGAAGGAAGAGAAAAGAGAGGGACAGAAAGGAGAGTGTCTGCAGAAGAAATGGCAGAGAGTGTCCCAAGTGTCTGGTCACTACAAGAAGGGACGAAAAGAAAACACAGTGCAGTGTGTCTGATGTCAAACAGAGTGAGCTTAGCACGTAGCTTAGCATGATAGCACGTTGTTAGGGCTGCAACTATTACTATTACAGCATTTTAAATATGCTCATCACAGACATGCGTCCTCTTTCCATGGTGGAGGACACAGGATTTAAGAACATGATCAAGGATTTCAATCCAAACTACACAATGCCCTCCAGAACACACTTCACAAATATAATTGCACAATAATATTACTGCTTTGTAAATCAGTATTGTATTGGCTTTGTTTTAAGCCAGTACTGGTTTAAACTTTGAAAGTTGCTAAAATAAAAACCCTTTTCTGAGGAATCAACGGCATTTGGTTGCTCATTTTGAAAGCCCTAACATGTTGCATTGTATACAATTGATTTCTTTGTTTAAAAACAAAAAAGCATATTTTGTCAGGGTACTCGAGTACTCGAAGAAATAATTGACAGAGTACTCGATTCCAAAAATCCTCGATAGTTGCAGCTCTATCTTTTTTCATGTCAAAAATGGCTGAAGAACAAGACCAAATCTAAAGGAAAATTTCATTTCCCAAAGCAAAGAAATGAATGACTAAATGGAAACACCTCAAACATGGACAACACATCCTGCTGCATTGATTAAAACTTGTGCACAAGTTAAAAACAAACCCTTTTATTAATTTTGTGTTGCATAAACATGATGCTAAATCCATATCTCCTGTCTTTTCATCAGACTGTCAGGAGCCAAACACACAAATATCAAAGTACCTCACAAATGTGCACAAACACACACTCACACAGCTTTAGTACAACAACAAAGATGTGGAGATGTCATCGCCTCAAAAGCTTCTCCAAGCTCACATATAATTTAGTGGGATTTACTAATGTATGGGAAAACAGTAGGTGCCACTGCGTTATATTGTATGATGGATCCAACAGAGAGGAAGTCTTTCTCAGTGGATATCCCCCATAATCCACTTACCAATACACATCGTGTGTGTTGTTTGTTTCCCTCCGGTTCCCATGTCTCTGTAATCCCACACACATCGACCTCATAGTTATCCCTAATCTCTTTCTCTCCTCTTTACACGTTAGGAGGTATCAGTCCTACTTGACGATTTCTCATTGTTACATCATATTAAACTTTTAAAGTGAGTAGCTTCTTGCTTTTTAGAATGAAACTTAAAGTGTGCCAAACTGAGAATTAAAGGTGTGTTTCATCCAAAGTCCCTTGAAAGCTTTGTCTCTAGGACCTTGTCATAGAAGAATCAGAACAGCTAATGCAGTTGTTTGCTTTTCCACTGGAGCATGTCATCCCAGGGTGATTATGCAAAACAGGTGTTTGAGGCCTTGTTAACTGCAGGAACCTTCAACTTACTTTAGACTCTGAAACACAGAACATGTCCATAAAAGGTTTCTGATTCCTCAGAAAAAGTTCCTGCTGTTAAAGGCACAGAAAGACTTGTTTTCATTCTCTTAGAAACTCAAAGTTTGACGACTGCAGCTCTACAGCCAAGTCTGGAAAGTGAACCATCCATCTGGAAAACAGTGTGGAAAAGAGGGTTTGCTTGTTCTCCACTGTCTGCTATTTTCTGCCAGACTAACCTGGAGTTTAGAGGAACTCGCAGCTGCGACTTTTTCCCCTTCTTCACAGGCATTTAAGACCTGAGAAAAAAACGCAGCTCAGACACATCTTTCTGCGCCTCAGCTGCTCTCCTCTCTGGCTCATAAAGTGCGAATAGACCCACAGACATGATGTTGGCGTTGCTGCGATGTAGAATATCAATGTGTGCTCTCACCACTCGCTGAGCAGAACAGGATGTCTCACTGCAGCCCGGGGAACATCTCAGCTTCAGGGTCATCACAAAAAATACATATATGAAGATCTCAGTTGATCCAAAAGCTGCTGATGAGAACAGGGACAGGATTTTGATCAGCTGCCACAGTATTTGGCCTCCAGTAAAATACATTTACATAACGCAGACGCACTTGAACTTCTGCACCTGAGAAAAGTGATCTCATCAGCAGAAGGTAGACGAGGAGATTTATGAGCTCATCTACAACAGAGATAACTCAGTTTTAAAGATATACATCCCTACTTGCTATTCCATCTTACCTGCAGCTCAGTCCAGAGAACATATATATTTAAATTTTGCATAAGAGATAAATAATTATGCACTAAAGATGCCCAAATTCAAGCTGATAAAATCGACAGAAAAGGATATCGTATATAACCTATTACAGTTTTTGTTATTGTCATTGAATGAACAGAAAACATTACTTAGAAAAACATTAGCAAAGAAGCAATCACTTCAACAGATCACCGCAGTGGCCCAAATTTGAAATGGCAGAGCAGTTACTAGCAGGGATGCGCGATTTGAGGTTTTTGCCAGTTTCCGATGTGCCAGCATTTCCAAAGTCCTTATCGCCAGTATTACTACAAATAGTTTGTGGCAGGAGCACAAAGCCTCCACTTCGCTGAAATTGATCTTTTCCTTTAAAAGTTAAAATCTATTTGTTTTAGAAACATTTGAGAAAAACTGTGTTTTGTCCTTTAATAGATTACAATTCTGATATTTAGAAATAAACTTTCATTGATGATAGGGCTGGGTATTTCCAGCAGCTTTGCGATACGACACGTATCCCAACACTGAGGCTATGATAAGCTACTGTATGTATCTCAATACAGTTAAATTGTGACAGTTGGCTAGTCTTTTAACAGAAGTCTTGACCAGTTTCGTTTTTTATTGAATGAAGGAAAAGAACAAGGATGAGTTTTAAGTGATTCTACAACTTCTGAAACTCGAGTTCAGGTCCTAAAAAAGATCGTAGACCTACATTCAAATTTGCAACATGTGCTTCATCATGAAGCTTGACTTCTACTTTGAAGTCTGTCATTGTTAACATTACCCAAATAGTTTTGACAGCAACTATCAAAACATCAGGACCATATCAATTCTGTAGAATCTTTATTGATACACGTATCCCCAAGGAGTGCACGCACAGGTGTAACTGACGATGCTGCAAAAGCATGATACATTTGTACATTTTGCCAATATTAATGCTAATGTATGGATCAGATACTTTCTCATTTTGATGGCTAGTTACCTAACTACTAATTATCCTGCTGGTGTTGTCATGGATTCCAGTATTGTATCTATCGCTAACTTGTGGATCTTCCTACATAGCTTGATAGAAAATGACAATACCTGCCCTGCAGCAGCAGCAGTCAAGCTAACAATTTATTTTGATAATCCCAAAAAATGACACTTCATCATGCACATGGAAACCAAAGTTTAAACCACAGATCACTGTTTTGATGATCATTAAATTGAATAAATCCTGATAATATTCTGAAGTTGTTGAAGTTTCATAACATTTTAGTTGATAAAATCTGCTGTAAATTTAGTCACTAACATATGAAGTGTGAAGTCATTTTTCAAAAGGCATTTTTCATGTTTCCTTGAATTTCTGAAGTCATGTTATCTAATAACTCTTGATCAAATGCTAGTAAAGTTTGAATGCAATAAAATTTTGTGTGAAATGCAGTCACCTTTATTTAGTCTACCAGGCAGAGCATCATTGTTACAATACCAGAACTGACAACAAACAGTAAACCTGCTCTACATAAATATATCAGTTCATAAAGAGAGCAGCTCTGATTGGATTTCACCACAACTTATCCCACCACCATGAAGCTAAGGCAGCTGTGATTGGATATCTTCCTAACTTGTCTCAACTTTCTACATGACCAAATTAGGTCTGATTGAATTAAGTCTCTGTCATACATTTTAGTCAAGTTGTTTTGTTGATGTAAATTCCAGTTTATTAAGTTCAAGTTCTTTTCTATGTGCTCTTGTTTTTATTTGCTACTTTCTAGTTTTCATCAGGGCAAAAAAGGTTGTTGATGAGAAGTATGATGAAAATAGTCAACCAAATAACACTGAAAAGGATGATATGTGTTTTGTAAATATTGTTTTGATTTTGTTATTTTGATCAATTCAGACTCTTGATTGCGATAAGGCCATACATCTATTTTTTGACACCTATAAAAAAGTACTGTACATTAAATTATGAGCAAAATAAACAAATCCGGACAGAGCCATGACCACACTTGGTAATCTAGTTTCCATGTTATGTTTAAGATTAACAAAGTCTTGGCTCCATTTGTTCAAATGTTATGATAAGATGTATCTAAAATGCACATTATACCTGCTTGACTTTGTCCACGTAAACAAATAGTCAAGTAAAAGCAGCGAGGTGCAGAAGAGTTTGGTCGCTGCTGATCTGCAGTACATTTGTCTATAACTGAGTGTTTCAAAATGATAACAAGCCGACACTGCAGACCTTCTTGTCATGTTTACTCAGACAGGAGGATACAAACAGTGTCCACAGAAGTAAAAGGAACATGAGGGTCAACAAGGGCCCAAAGCTTATTTGTGCTCCGGGGCCACTGTGCTGGTTAATCCCTCTCTGTGTTACCACTAACAACAGGAATCCCTGAACGATCTTACACAAGGCACACACTTTGTATTCACCGTGAGAAGCTGCTTACCTGTCACTGCATTCTATCTGTGGCTCACACACATACACACCTTTGACCTGTCAATCTCAATGCTCCACATTTCCAGAAAATACCCTCGTGCACATGAACAAAAAGCCTGCATGGAAACACAGCAAAGAATGACACAACAGGAGCACAGGAACACACTATTACAGTCGACAACATGCACACGGCATATATAAAGTCAAGAGCAAATGCATGCACACAAGCAGACACACACGCACGCAGCAGCTCTCAGCGTCTTATCAGGCCGTGAAAGCTGCAAGGCAACGGCTGTCTGCTTGTTTGTCTGCGTCGCTGTTTCTGGTGTGTTTGTGATACAACACGGCCGCGTTCGCTCCCCTCTGAGGGCCCCCTTATTCCCCTGGTGGAGATGAAATGTAATGGAGCCGATTCAATAAGAGCGCTGCCTCCCCGGGAAAACGGGAGAATCAAATCACGTTGACTCCCTCAGAGCTTTTCCCAGCATTCACTGCTGCCTTGTAGTAAGAAGGGATATAAAACAATGGTGGCTAATTTACTCGGCTCTCCATGGACAACAACTCGCATAAAAGGGATGGCGCAACTGTTGACGGACAATTAAGCAATTAAATGACACACTAACTGCTGCTGTTTTATGTGTTAAGTAAATTCAGCTAATTATTTCAAGCCACAACTCAAAATGAGTTGGTATAGTGTTAAATGTTAACAGAAAACAGAATACAGTCATTTAAAATATTTTTTTAACTTATAAATCACAAAACAAGGTATAAAATGTTTTAGCAAATAAACTATATTGTCTTGGAAATGCTCCAAAATGTTTGGTACAAGTAGGGATGGGAATCAAAAAACAATTCCAGTTGAGAATCATTAACAGCTCCATCAAAGATCAATATCATGAGGCTTTTTGCTAATCAATTCCCTTATCAAATCCTTCCACTGACAGGGTTCAGAAGTGTCAGAATTTGTATCTTTATCTTTTTCAAAAGGCGCCTATGGTACAAGTTTAAGTGAGTGGAGACATCAGCAACTTGCAGGAGCAGTTATCTCTGCTGTGACATGCGTTTGACATTGTTGACACTGTAAATCTACAGGACAACATTTGCCCACACGGAAAATCTGCAGGAATCTAAGAATTAGATCAATTAGCAGGATTGTTAATAGAACTGGTATCGCTAAGATCTTATCTGTTCCCATCCCTAGGTACAAGAGCATATTTACTTCTGTATTTCATTTCTTCACCTGTTCTGTTTAATGTTTTATTTTTTTAACAGAACTTTGTATAA
The DNA here is from genome assembly GCA_036419115.1 of Scarus forsteni. Classification (NCBI taxonomy): domain Eukaryota; kingdom Metazoa; phylum Chordata; class Actinopteri; order Labriformes; family Labridae; genus Scarus; species Scarus forsteni. The sequence goes on along the minus strand of JAZDUH010000157.1, from coordinate 8,641,804 downwards.
GATCTAGGGATCAAGGCAATAATTACCTTTGCCAAGGGTTCTTTGTTCTTGCTGGCATTTGTCTAGCTGTTCATTTGTCTAGTAAAATAAATCAGAAAGTTATCAGCATATTTAGATGAACTTTTAAGAGAATAGTGGTCATTCTACAAGTGATGAGAGTTTGGTAGTGATCCAAATCCATATCCTTTTTTAACAGATACATCAATAATCTGAGACAGGGCTGTTTCCCATACTTTTAGCAATGACTCAGTAAGTTCATAAAGGATTTTGATGACATTTTTAGGGAATGCTTATATCACTGCTTGTGAACAGCAGAGCCTTTTACTCTTTAAATATCCAATCCTGGTACCATTTAGCTACTAACTATAGTTTGTTCATATTTTTAAATTAGCAAAATTGTCCAGTCTTTATTGCTACAGTTTTTGAACATGTTACAGGCCTCATCACCAGAATTTGAAGATTTCAAATGCTGATTATCTTGTCTTTGGACTGTGTTCAATCAAGTTGAAAAATCCCTGTAATCTGTTTTTATTTCTATACTCAACATGTCATGACTTTTTTTTAATTAGTTGTGCAGCATGACCACATTCACAGATACTGAGCATGCAAGACACAGCCTTTAACGTCTCTTAACTTAATAATTGAAGTTCTTAGAAAAATTACACGTAGATAAGTGCCATGTAAACTCAAGAGGGAATCATGAGAAATATTTTCTCGACCTTTGTGTCCGGAAAACATTGAGGAGGGGGGAAAAACACTAAGCTTGGGACAATATTTTGCTTGGCAACTTGAGAAAAAGATTGAAAGACCACCAGTGTCCCAACAGCCAGGAGCAAGGTTATGCAATTTGGTCTCTGGTTCCCAAACAGAAACATTCAAAAAAAGAGAGAATGTTCCCAACCTGAGACAACATCGTACCACCCACACAACACACCACAGAGTAACACCAGTAAAACATCAAGTCCTTGTGTCAAAGCACGCACAACTCCAAATTTTGTCTTGCTAAAAATATGAGGCTTCAAATATACATAAAAGGCATCTTGGAGAATGTCTAATCCTTAAAGCAAATGTTACAGAGCCGCCTTGAATCATAAAAAGATGAATGTTGCTGCAGACTGGTCGAGCCTGCAGTCCTCATCGTCACGCTCTTTAAAGAGGAGGAAATGGCAGACTGCTCCCAAAGGCATCTCAAGGCTCCTTCTGGCCTCTTTAGATGTTTTGTTTTTAAACTTCAGTGGTGTAATTGAAAATTCTGGCAGCATTTGAAGAAGTGGAGGCAATTAAAAGTGAATTCTGATGGATATTTTTGCAGCTGCATGTTGCCTCTTTTTCCTTGTTTAATCTTGGACTTCCAACAATGTAGTACTTTAAAGAGGCAATCGAATATTTAATGGCCCATGGAGGAAGTGCAGAGAGAGAATACGGGGCGGTGTGATTCTGATACTCTAGTTTGGATGTTAAACACATTTTTGGGTTGTGTTGTTTAATGGATTGAGTGAGGAAGGAGACAGTGCCAGGGTTAAGGAATGATTTTCCTCTTGGCTTTTAGTAAGTTTGGATAGCATGATTCAGGAAGATCACGATTACCATTGTGATGATTCATATCATCAGCTGAAGATGTCAAAGCAAGAAATGTGGTAGGAGAGGTGGGAGTTACATTACCGCTGTATATTTCAAACTATGATGAGTTTTCCTAATGTAGGCCCAGTCTGCTCTGATTAGCAGACTGATCTTCATTGTGGTAGTCTGTCAGACAAACACTGATCAGTACCATGTGTTCAACTGCTCTGCATTCTTTCTATGGTCTAGGCTCTGGTCTAGGCTCGCCACCCCAAGCCAATGTGCTTAAATCAGCTGTTTCAGGCAGCTACCATTGCTGTAAATGGACATAGTGGGAGAAGTCTTGATGCTGCTGATTTTTTGTCTTGAGGGCAGAAGTTGTGTAAACACAAGACAAGAGATAAGGAAACATATCAAACACACTAAAGGGCAAATAAAAGTATGATGTCTTTAATTGTTTTATAGATATAATTCAGCTAGAAAATACCTCAACACTCATGTGATCATGAAGACTTTTGAAGGATTTATGCAACTCGTGTGCTTCTGTTGTTTTAGTCTGTAATTTAACCAAAATGATCTTTTGTCAAGCCCTGACCTTTACAGGAAGTTGTCAGATTAGAGTAACCCAGCAATTTCAACTATGAAAAGGGGGTTTCTGATTGATTGTTTGGTCAGTGAACTAATCGGAGAGGCAACAATGGGCAAAACTCTGTTAGGGACCAGTCAAAACCTGAGAGTTTATAATCTATGACTGTCAGGGTGGGCAGGCCCATCAGGGACCAGCCAAGACCCTGGAGCTTAAAATCTATGACTGTAAAGGTGGGCAGGCCCATCAGAGACCAGCTAAGACCCTCGAGTTTACAATCTATGACTGTCAGGGTGGGCAGGCCCATCAGGGACCAGCTAAGACCCTGGAGTTTACAATCTGTGACAGTCAGGGTGGGCAGGCCCATCAGGGACCAGCTAAGAGCCTATTAGGAAAAAGTGGAGAAGTTTAATTGGCTACATCTTTAAGGATGCCAGTGTTTGCTTACATCTCGTATCATGTGCACACATGCTTCATGTCTTATTCTCTTGTTTGGGTGTAAGTCTGCAGCAGCATTACTGCACCACCTATAGGCCTGGCATATACACTACAGCATTTTCAGTGTGATTATGCGGTCTTAACAGGAATATTTTTTGTCTCTGTGTGGCCAGGGTCTAAAACCTATCATGAGTAAATGTTAGAGTGAATGGGTATAGAGGGGTGGGTGTGACCTTTGGGGTAAAAGTGCATTGCGTAGTATGAAAGACTGGAAAAGAGAAATACAAGCACAAGGCCATAGATTGAAGGCACTAGATTGACTGTCATAAGGAAAGTATAATTTACTGGTAATGTGTTCCAAAGGCCTTTAATTTGTTTAGCAATGCAAAGGAATCTAAACTGACTCTCTTCTCGAATCAGGACGCATCAACATTTGAACATTCAAGATTTACAGACTGATGAACTTTACAGTTCCTAAAGAAAATAGTATCACTTAGCCCATGACATTTAGCAAAAGAATAAAAGGCCACAAATTATCTTGACATGAATTAAACATGTACTAAAGTGTTATATTATGTCTTTGCTTGCTGTTTCATATACTCTGCACCATTATGAAGATTAGTGCCATGTGTATTAAGATAAATATTATGCAACACAAGATTAAAATCCTCTTTGCCGTAGCACTGACCCCATCAGCTTGACTCTGAGTCATAATCTTGTGACAGTCACAACATGGCAGCAATAAGAGGGGGACCTTTACAAACACTAATCTGAAACTGAGACATCTCTAAAGCTACGTCTCACTTGATTAAGGGCGTGAAGTGATCACAGACATGGAATTAAAGGTCAATCTGCTTCTGTCCAAAAGAGCAAAATAAAAAAGCAGCTCACTTAGATAGCTGAAAAAAGTCCAGCACTAGGTGACATTCTTTGCTTTAAGCTGACTCAATGAAATCAGAGCTGTTTTCTTTTGAACTTATCATGGCATGCCTGCGATTTGAAGTGTGAGTGTAGGAACAAAAAACATTTTCCTTCACTCTCACTTTCTATGGACATGTTATTGCTTTGATGAAATCTCCACAATGCTGAAGCTCTGATATCAGTATGTGCTGCCATTTGAATCCCATAATAACAAACACTCTTGCTGCAGAGTGAGACTCCCTCCCTCCTTTTCTTGATACTGCAGGGTCTAATTCACTTCCTCTTCAGTAGGGGGGCAGACAGGAAACAGGAAACACGCTTTCTGGTTCCCTCAGAAGGTATGTTTTCCTTACAATTGGGGATCTGGGAGTGTAACAGAATACCTTTAAGGACTTTGTGTCTGCGGCACCTCGGCTTTTGTAATCAAAGCCTCCTGAAAAGAGCAACTGTTTCATGTCTGGGTCAGTGTGGTAAAAATGGAGATGGCATCTACAGCATAAGAAGAAACATTAAAGCATAGCAGCTCTATCCGTTATGAACCAAGAGACATCCTGTACTCAAGTATAAATGTATTTAAACACAAGCTGCACCTATAAACACCCTGAGGCGAATCAGAAACAGCAAGCGATTCCAGATTTCCTGATTTCAAATCCGAAGATCAAGCAGAGGTGGATAAAGTATTCAAGTTCATTACATAAGTAAAAGTACAGATACTACTGGTCAAATATCCCTCCAATACAAGTGAAAGTTGTTCAGTCAAATTTTACTTTAGTTAAGGTACTGGAGTACCTGCTTTTTAAAAAAGTACTTTATCTAAATGTCAACATATTATTGGATTATTGCCGCAGTTAATTCAAAGAACCTACTGACTGGAACAACCTGTTGAAAGCATTGACCTGCTTCTAAAACATGTAGAGTAAAAAGCTTTTGAAATAGAACTGCCTTTTCAAATGCAATTAAATAGACAAAAGGACCATCATTGCTGCTTTCATTTTTATTTAACTGTAGCAATCATTACTGCCAGGGAACTGTTATCTGAACAATGTTGCCTTCACGTATATCTGCCTTATGTGGGTAGCCACCACTTGAACAAATCATACGCAGAATGTATTTTAGAGGAGAAAAGACATTCCATGAACTGACTTCAAATCTATACTTCGAAGCAACAAGCCCCTACATAGAAATGTAGTAGAGTTAAAAGTACAATATTTGTCTTTCAATTGTAGTGAAGTAAAGTATAACGCATGCATTTCCAAAAAATAATACTCAAGTGAAGTGCAAACATTCAAAACATGGACTTAAGCACAGTACTCAAGTAAATCTACTTCATCACTGCCCACCCCTGTTCGAGTGTCAAAGGGAAGTGCAACAAGCCTGGAGAGAATATGGGGCTGAATTTGATAATCCTATAGTTACAAATTTTCAATATTTATTTTTTGCAATTGAAAATAAATATTCGTTTCAACACTACTATTTTTCAAAATTATTCAAACTTATTGTAGTCAGTCAATTAATCTCAATGAATCTGCACTTGTAGGGAGTCAAATCAAAGCAAATCCAATGTCAAGATGCTATACAAAACAGTAGGTCCATGTGATAATATTTTATTTATTTTTGTCATATTATTTAATGAATTTGTTTATTTTCAGAGACAGATGTAGAACTAGATGGGTAAATTATAATATAGTATTATGCAGGTTGATTCTTTTGTGGACTTCTACTTTTGTTGCAGGCAATTGTATATGTTTCTCACCCTTCAAAAATAATTTAGAAAACCTTCTTTGCCCTGCAGTTCTTTATCATAAGCCCAGTCCTGATACTTTTCTGCCTTAAATAAGTAAATACAAAAACATTACACTTTAATTTTGGTATGTGCTGACGTCTAAATTAGATGGAAATTCCTTTGAGACTCAACAGAAATCTGAGCTATCCTCTTCTGGTATCAGCATACCTCCACATTCCTCCACATCGGGGATTAAAAGAATAACAAAACATACAGAGACAACAGCAGTGCAATGAATTATGAATCAATACACGCCGCAGCACCCCTGCAGTATACCAACAGGCTGCCGGGGCCATCTGGGGATGCAGGAAAAACTACGACAAAGACAAACCCGCTCATTCAGCTGGGGATGTTCTCGCCTGCACTGGCTTTGTCTCTGTATACGCTGCAGGCTCTCCTCGATTGGTCTTAAGTTTCCCAAATCTATCTTCCCTCCGCTCATTGATTGGAGGAAGATTGGGAAGCAACTCAGAACAGACCTGCAGTGCTGAAAATGCTGCGGCTGACGAGATGCCAGTGTTTCAGAAGTTTGTGGTTTATATTTGGCTGGCTGTCACTGCAGTGGACTTTGCTGAGGGTAACAAGTTTCTGAATGCCACTTGGCAGCTGTGTGCATACAAAGTAGGAACCCAAAGATAAATTAAATCCATGCCAAGGCTGAGTAATCGTTTAAAAATGTCTCATAGTTCCCGATGATAGACAAAACGGGTTTTAATGTTCATGTGGATTCCTTCACAGAAAGTCAGGCAATAAAATGAAAAGGTAACACCAAGGTGAAATCAACAATAGCAGCTAAGACAGAAAGAAGGCGAGGAAGAAAGGTCAGAGGGAGACGGGAAGAGAGACGGATTTTCAAAGGTTTCCATTCACTCACTGCCTCCCCAGAGTAATCCCACATCTCCCCAGAGAACAGCGCATTGTGTGGAGCGGGCGGCACACTGACATTTAGCGCCTGCCTTCTGGTGCTTTGATTATTTTTTCATCCAGGTGTGATAGCTAGCCTGCTGTCTCTGCACAATAATGCTGCCTCAGAGTATGGGAAGCTGGGAATGCAGAGGCAGAATAAGGCTCCTGACAAAGCTTTAACTAACATACAGTGACTGGGTTTGGGGTTTGGATTGAAGGTAAACAGGTAGCTGTGCTGTGAATGGAAGGCTGTCACCTGGCTTTTATTGCCCTTGGGGGCGTTTGTGACTCCAACACAATCCATTCTCTCTGAGTGTTACAAAACAGAAAAAAGGGAGCTGAAAACAGGGCATACAGGGCATTAACAATCGCAGAAAAGCATTCATAATAATCAAACATTACTCTTGTTAACTCTGATTGGGATGGAAGTGTCTGGCTAGGCCTTTAATCAACCCAAAACAAAAACAATATTGCATAGAAAAGGATCCAAAATGTGGGTAACAAAGTGGAAGCCAAGACAAAAAGGACTGGAGCATGTTGTCAGAACATTCAGCATTTAGGAATTCTAGGTCAGGATGGCACAAAATATTAAAGTCTTGTTATTTTGAAAGTGCAAAACCTGGAACAGTACCAACCCCCAGATAGCTGCAAAACCAAACCACAGCACAGATTTTGGTGCTTCATTTTGGTACAATTCACTTAACATCAGAACCAAAGACAGAAAAGGGTCCTTCCTCTGCCTTCTCTGACCTTCATACAAGTATTTAATGTATCCAAAGCAAGATGACCATGATGCCTGGAAAGAACGCCAAATTATCCTACCGGACAGTGGTTATTTTACCTCTTTTGAGCCTCCCTGTAAAAGGCTGATCTGCATGATCATATTTATCATTGAGAGTTTTCTTAGGCATCCAGACTCATCCGACAGACTCAATGCACTTAGTTCTGTATTGATGTTAATTAAGGAGCTCAAAAATGTATCTCCACAGTGATTACTGGATAAAATGCATGAAAGTATACAACAGTGGTACTTCTGCTACAAATGGGGCAAGGGGAAACATCCCAATGGTGCTGAGTTTTCGCACTGTGCGTAGATGTCCTCATCCACATTGATGAGACATACTAAAGGGTACATAAAACTTGAAAATGCATAACATAAAATCATATATTTTCTCACTCACATATCAGTTCAGAATCAATTTAGTCATCTGTACCAGTGTAAAAGCAACTGAGGGGAAAAAAACATCCACATCTGTACTTCTTGAAATCAACAAATTGAGAAAAATGATATTGCTTGTGGTGTTTCTCCTCCATAAATAAGTACTGATGCAGTATTTAGATACCTTTCAATCATTATATCATTTGATTTTTGGATACTGATAGTTATACTGCTCTAAAACTCCAGCTGATGAGTAGAAAGAAACAATGAGCTCTCCCCCGACATACCAGTGTAAAAGAATGAACCTCTATGGCCCTCTGGATAGACAGTTCAGATTTTAAGGGTAAAGATGTTGCTAGTAAACAAGGATAATGAGAAAATGTTCAAAAGAGTAGTATGATGTTAACATCATTCATTGTAAACAACAGTTTTCTGGAGCCCACAGGCATTTGTGTGTAAAATGTCCCCGACCATCCTCTTACGAAAAATTGGAGAAAAAAAAATACAGCCACAACAGCTTACAGCAACAAGCAGCTGAGAGAAAGGTTCCAACCATAACTCTCTAAATGAGGTCACTGTTTCCTACCTGTCTGCAGATGGAGGTCTGTCGCTGCGGCCCTTGCTGACTTGCGTGTAGAGTGTGTCTGAGAGCTGGTGATGATGGTGTGAATGGATGTGGGGGTATTCGTCTCGGGGGCTGTGGGGTCGACTGTGCCCGCTGTCTACGGAGCTGTTCAGGGCGTTGATGCCGGCATACGGGTGCTCCTCCTCTGAAGTTCTCTCTGAGGTGCGGCTGATGTCCAGAATTTCAGCATAGTCACGTTCTCTAGCCTGACGCTCCCGAAGCTCCCTGGTCTTGGCCTGGATCCTGGTCGGAAAGATTGTGACGGAGAGGTTAGTGCTAAAGAAGATGATTTACATTTTCAAATGACGAAGGTAAGTCATGGAAAGCACTCTGTGGATTGTGAAGCACTGGGAAAATGCCCCAATGTCACATTTTATAAGTATGGCAACCAGAAATAAGAAAAATGGCAACATAAGTGTAACTAAAACTGTGAGAGTTGTGACATAGCAAGAAAAAACATGGGAAAAATAGGTGCCAAATATGTCTCAAGTTAAGAGCAGTGTCCTATAGTAAGAAATATTAAAATGTAACGTACGCCACCTTGTTAAGTTGGCTAACAAGCCTTTATCCTGCTAGCTTTAGCACAGATTCTGAGATGCTAACTTTGGATTGCATTTTTAACTAAAAACAACGATAAAAAAAAGTTTGGGGGAGATTACCACCACTGCCTTTGCTGTCAAACCTACAGCTTGACTGTTTTGTTCTGATTCAGTAGGAAAAAAAGCTACAAATGGAACCATTCCGGTGAGTTTGAGTTTGAGTCACAGGGTGCTTTGAGGGAAGAAAGCCTGAAGGTAAAAATTACCCAAAAAAAACATAATATGATCGCAATTATAGTGGATATTAAATGTCCTATGTGGAATTACACAAATGAGCATAGTCATCAGTGGGACACACCAAACTTATAACTATGAAACACCTGCAAATGTGCCCACAACGAAACTTTCAACAATGCAGGGCGGCATTAAAAAAGATTTATTCTCCTGCTTGACCGAGCTGGACTGCATTTTTGACTTAGTTCACGTTGTTAAGTCCTGCGATGATCTGCTTTAAAGACATGAGTGATGTTAACTTGTTGATATTTTATGGTATTTTGTGCCTAAGGACACACAGTTACTCTGTGGGATCAAAAATATCATTATTAGTTAGTACTTAGTTTGCTAGTACTTAGTTTGTTAGTACTTAGGCCTGGTAGTTTTAATACATCATTATTACTGCTGTTGCGTATACTACTACAGCAGTGTGATGAGGTAACTCATCACCCTGTGTGCACCAGTTTCTGGGGTGATTGTGTTCTCACTGCAAACAAACCATTCAGAGGGTTGATAGGAAACAACCCAAGGCTGACTATTTCAGATGATCTCAGCATGATGGTTATTGTCCTAAAAAGGACAAAATGCTGCTTGTACACAGAACTTATTTATCAACACTTCCCTCAAACAATCTAGGCATGGAAAAAACTAAAGTAAGTTTGTGGGCAGCAGGAGTAAACATTTTAACAAAACTGCTTTGCCCTTGTTTTGAGCACTAACCACACGCTTAGCTGTGTTGCACACGCCGCTTACGCATGATCCTTGCAAGATGTCCATAGATGTAAAAGTGATTAATCAGGCTCTTAAATTAGATAAAATACAATACCAATTAGTGTTATTAAAGGACAGAAGTAATAGGCTGTAATAATATTTTGTTTATTTATTTACTGTTTCTATCATAAAACAACTATTCTCTATGATTACATTCAAAAATTTTCCTTTGATTTCAAACAAATGTATTTCGTTTTTTCTGGTTTTAGGAAATCATTTCTGAACACAACCCTACAAAAAAATTGTCCCCCAGGTACATTAAAGATTTCCTAAGTCTAAGCACAACAGTCATGCCGGTAAACCTCTTTTTAATTCAATTTAACTCAATTTTAATGGAAGAGAGAAGAACAAGATGGCGTTTTGTCTTCCATCATTATCTTGGCCTGTGATTTGCATTATTTCTACTGAACAAAAACCACACACTCCTTTAAACAGTGTCAACTTGTTCACATGTGGAGCAAAAAGCTCTGAAATATTCACTCTGCAGATGGGAGACTCTGCAAATCTCAGGTGTCACATTAACAAAACACCAGATGAGTGGCTCCAACATCTGCAAGTGATTGTTTATTGTTCCTTTTTAACTCTCCATTACAGACAAGAGTGAATATGTGGAGTCTATTATTTATGTTGTTTCCCGCCATGAATAATACCATAAACAATACATAATAGTCTCCCGCCCCCATCGCAGCTCATACAGGGGAAGCTCTTTGTATTCACGGGAGTTGCTAATGCATAGTTACCACATTATTTTTTTCTCTGCGTCTTAAATACACAGCTCTGACACCTCCCTGTCGCACATCTCACAGAGCAACTCCAACGCAAAAATCACACACACATACACACACACACTTTCTCTCCAGGCCATTATCTTGTGAATAACTGGCAACACCATTTTGTACAGCAGGGGGACAACCTATTGCGCAGCCCCATAATTACAGCCTTGCCAATTATCAGAGCTTTACAACTACCAATTATCAGACTGCTCTCTTTTCTCTGGGCCGCTTTTTAATGGCAGCGGGAAAGCGAATGGGACAGCCGTGGCAGGGGGTGCAACTTCACTGAACACTCAGCGGGCTCAAATCTGAAATGCTTCCTCCAGAAAAGGTGCATGCTGTGCATAATGAAACAATAAGTCCCCGTTGAAGGTTAGATACAAAAAAGGGAAGAAATTGCTGTAACTACTTTGCTACTAAAATAAGGCTGATAGGGAAGTTGAAAGTTTTCGCAGCACCCTGTTGAGCCCAGACGGGTCGAACACTCTCTTTAGTAAAATGTCTAATTTTCATGAACAACCTAAACATTTTCTCATGAAATTCTACAGACTTGAAAGCTGTTTCCGTACCATTTGTGGAGTCAGCAATTATCTAATAGCACAGAAGGAAGCAGGGCCCTTGAGGGATCTATCTTTAAACCCAGAGGAAAACAGTGCTTTCCATCAGAGAAAGCAGCAGCAGAAGTGGGAGCAGAAACTGATTGTATACACAAGAACAGTGGCTGATAAGATAAGGGCAGACATACCAATCCAGTGCCTGGCCTCCCCCCCAAAGCCCGTCTTCCATAACAAGGCAGCGGACAGGGTCAACAGGGGCCAGAGTCAGAGTGAGGAAGGATGTAGCTGTGAACAGTTGTGTGAGAAAGGATACAAGCCTCCTTCTTTAGAGCCTTCAATAACATGCAAATACGGCCCATCAGACGTACATGCAGGTTGGAAATGTGTGCATCCACGCACCTTGAATTATGTCCAATCATGCATTTCTCTGAGATTTGGCTGTGCAATTAAACCTGATTTCATTGTTATCATGACATGAGCCTTTGCCTTTAGCGCATGGCCACACGCCAAAATTGTTTTAATGTGTTCAAGCAAAGTTTTATGGTTTAGCAGCTCTATTGTTATTATTGCAATCAAATGAAGCTCAATCTGGCTTTCAGCCACTTTTAAAGTAATTTAGCAGCCAAGTGCAGAAAAAGTCCTTGGATTTCTTTTAAATTCTGAAAAATCATGTTGCGGTAGCATATTATAACATAAAACAGGAAGAAATGTAAGTCACTCAGTTATCGTTCAGATGTATTCTTAATCCATTTATCCATTATATATATCTTGCAAAGCTCTCGTCTCGTCATTCCTAATCCCTGAAACTGTTTAGTCACCGTGCAACACAAGATGAAACAAGGAATTTTGGGTGATCAACAACATACTTTTGTGCCACTGACACAATTAGTGCCAAGTAAGGGTGAAAACTTTTGATTTTTATATAAAGTAATACTCATTAATATGAGAGCTGATGAAAACCATTATCAATACTTTTCTATCTATGTAATCACTAAATATTTTGAGGAACTGGTGTGAACTTATTGAAGCTTGTGTTGATAGTTTATACAAGGTTTAAAACTAATCTATTTCTACATAATTACCTCCGCTAAGGAGGTTATGTTTTCGGGAGAGTTTGTTTGTCTGTATGTCTGTCTGTGAACAAAATAACTCAAAAATTTATGGATGGATTTTGATGAAATTTTCAGGAAATATTCAGCATGAGAAAAGGAAGAAGTGATTCAATTTTGGTGTTGATCCGGATCACCGTCTGGATCCAGGAATTGTTCAAAGGATTCTTTATCATTAGGAGATAGGGAACTGTGCTGCTTGGCGGAGGTCTGCGCTCTCCACGTGCTTTTCTAGTTTTTAATATTTATTCGCTTTATTATCTATATGTATTTAAAGATTTATAAGCTGTCTAAATTGTAGGAAAAAGGATAAAATTTTCACTTCCAGACAACTAGATTTAGACAAGTGACATACCTATACTTTTTTTTTGAGATGCAGCATTTGAACTCTTAAAGTATATTGTGAGCACATCACATTGCTGCTTGTTAGGCTGGCAAATTGGCTTACATCATGTTATGTTACATACACATTTTGACACTTGAGTACTATTTTAGCCAGCAAGACTCACAGAGCCTATTAGCCTCACAGTAGGGCTGGGAAATTAATCGAAAAATAATCGAAATCAACATTTAGACCCTATTATCGAAGTAATTTTACTCATTACATTTATTTTCATTATTTTCCCTGTGTAAGTCATGTGACTGCGCCCCCTTCATATAGTCTACGTTCACTTTCGTCAAGAGCAAAGGACACGCCACCAACATGGAGGAGACAAGCGTCGATCTATCAGAGGGCCTGGTAGCCAAGAAAAATACCATTTCTATTGTTTGAGCACATTTTGGATTCTGTGCAGAGGACATCGAGAAGAGAGGAGTTAAGTGTAAATACTGCAGGAAGATCATGTTGATGACCACTGGTGTTACCATTAATGTGTTCCAGCATGGCATAAAATAATCGTTCAATAGTTGTAATCTAGGTAAGACCTTCAATTAATCATGATATTGAGATTAGCAAATATCGTCCAGCCCTACCTCACAGCAGGCAGAAGGAAGTCCTGAAATAAGAATATTCCTCAGACACATAGATGAACTGTGACTCTGTTTGAATCACAAATCAATTAGGAATCAGAATCAAACTGAATTGTTGAATATAGAGGATCATTTAAGTGAATTCTTTAGCAGTGTGATAATACAAGATAATCAGTCAAAACATCTGCAGCCAGATGTCTCTGCTTCCCAATCATTTAACATCCTCTTCAAAGTGTCCCATGAAACCAGCTCATATAGTTTCAGGTCTTTTCGCAGTTAAGGGGGGCAGCCCACAGGCATTTCTGTTCAACTAGATAGTCCCTGAAGACAAAATCTAACTCAATCTCTGTCACCACGAGACACACTTAAAAAAACAATGTTCTGAAAACGTTTAATTGCCCGACTACAACTCTGCTGATTGAAATGGGACAGGAAGGAAAACTACATTTGGTCCAATCATTACCCTTTCAGTCCCAAAATATTTGTAAAAGGAAACTCCTGTTTTCTTTCCAACAGCTAACCTTAATGAAAGATGAAAATGCTCAGTGTGAAGGGTAAGCGATGAAGAAGGCAGATGAGGGAAGGAGTCAGAGGCTGAGCAGAACAAAGCAGACACAGAGGGAGCGACAGCTGATAAAAGGGTATAGAAATGTCTGGATGGGACATTATGGTCGAAGAAATGTGTTTGACGAGTGACCTTTCTACCACATCAAGCCAGAACAATGGTCCATTATGTGCCATTGTGCCCACTGTGTAATGAACCTTCCTCTTGGCGGTATTGCTGACACAACTGATAGACCAGGGTGAAAGGCAGGAAGTACATGAAAGGAGAAGGTCCTGCAGGAGAAAATGGCCGCTCAGAGCCTTTTTGAATTGATAACACTGGATATTAAGAAGTGTGGGAGGACTTTAAGTCAAATAGTTCGGAAGCACTTAACATGCAATCAACCACAGCATACTTGGGTCATTCTTAGGTGAGGGCAAGTCCAGACTTTAGTGACCAGAGTAACTAAGCTGGGGCACTGGTTTTAGGAGAGGGGGCATGAAGTCTCTGGGCAGAAACATCAATAAATATAGTTAACAAAACTTTTCCTTCAATAATAACATTGGCCTCCTGTCCACTTCAGAATTGATTTAAAACTTTTAATGCTTGTTTTTAAAACTGTTCATGGTCTCGCCCCAGTGTATTTATCTGAGCTTCTGACTGTGCAGGAGCCTGGTAGAGCTTTGAGATCCTACTAACCAACTTCTGCTGAAAGAGTCCAGGTCAAAATACAAACACTGGGGTGACCAAGGCTCTTCTGTTGCTGCTCTCAGGCTCTGGAATAAGCTCCCCGCCAAAATGTGTCCTATATCTGACCTGGGCCTCTTTAAATCTAGACTGAAAACATATTTACTTAGCATAGCTTTTAATACCCAGTAGCGTGGTGACATTTTTACTCTTACTTTTATTTTATTGTGTTGAATTAAATTGGATATTAATTCTATTTTATTGCTTTTATTGTGTTCATTTATTCCTTTTTATGTACTTTCATTAGCAAAGCACGTTTGTTCATAGAAAGGATTGCTGTAGCAGGCTGCATATATTCATTTTCATTTACATAATACCAAAGGGGTGTTACATTCCTGTGTATGTTGTGAAACATAGAAGTAACTAAACAAAACCCTATATACTTCCAAAATGATGGCACATGGAAACATTTGAGGCAATATTTTGTCCAGAGGCATCACCTAAATATGCATTTTTCCAAGACTGACATTGTGCAAGGATATTGACAGAAGTAACTCCAATCTCATATGTCAAAAGAAGAAAAAACAATACTGATGGTTGAAGCAGTCAGAATAGTTTCACTTGTGTTTGACAAATGACATCAGTTAGCCCACTGTCTAATTACTGTTATTATTTGTTTGTATTAAAACATTTTACGTGACGATATGTTTTAGGGATGCATGATATTAGATTTTTACCGATATCACATATGCTGAGGCAACATTAACTGTCTCTCGATGTCTTAAGCTGCTGTTATATCTTCACAGCATGGGCTTAATTTTCCCTTGAACGGTACAAAAATGTGAGGTAGTTAATAGAAGGACATTGTTATCATCTCATAGAGGCATCACAGCATAGGAATACAAACTAATTAATGTTACTGCTGCTTCATTTTTTCAAGGCAGGTTTGCTATTACCTCAAACACCAATTAGAGCATTCAATATATAGCATCCAGTGTATGTTTTTACTAGCAGCTAGAAGTTGTTTGGACCAAGTAGAACTTTGCTGAAGCAAATCTGGCATGTGACCAGAAGACATTCTATAAATCACATACATTACGGGCCAGTCAAGTAATGTAAGCGGACACTACTGCTGTGGTATAAAGTACAAAATGTGAGCTGCTTCGTAGAACACTCGTCCAACATGTCAGGAGTAGAACGAAATTATAATTTCTATTAAGAAAGTGTTGTTTGTTATTCATCAAATAAAGAAATGTGGTCCAGATCTGCAGCTGCAACTGATGCTGTTAGCATCTATGCTTATCTCTACACCAGCAGTCATATCCTGCTGCCACTACACTCAAAGCTCCCACCTCTTCTTGCTTTAAAAGATGTTGATTGAGCCCTGCTGCAGGTCAAGCACAATCAATTTTGAAGTGATTTTGGCATGAAGAATCTGCTTGATCACAAACATTGGATCAGGTGGATCCAGCTGCAGTGCACGGTTAGGTTTGCTAACAAATTTGTACATACAGCCATGTGCCCTGAATGTTCACATACACACGCTAAATCAGGCCCAGAATAATATCACGGGTTGGGAGCTGATCAGTAGGGTAGATGAGGGGAGGGCCAATTATATTTGAACACTGTTCCACACGATCAAGCCTCGTTTGGAAACTCTGGAATCATTTTGTTTAAGTCGTACTGAAATGCATCAGTATTTCTAATACGTGTGCAAGTATTTGACCTAATGGCCCCCGCTGATTTGTGCCAAATATTGTTCACACCATAGCCAAGAAGGACCAGTAATTTTCATATACGAGTGTCTGTTCCTCTTACCACCAAACAATTCAAACTGCAAACACGGTTTACTTTAAAAACTGTCCGTCTAGATTTGTCTGCCTGGCTGGTGGTTGGAGTCCACAGAGACTTAAGACTTAAACCTGCAAGGAAATCCATCCATCCAGTCAATCACAGCTGGATTAACCGTAGCCTCAGGCAGTGGCCGATCAATGGGCGCTCTGCAGCAAGGTGTCAGAGCTCAAGGCTGAACCTTGGGAGAGCAGCACGGTGAAACACAACTCACTGGATCATTCTTTAACACAGAAGCAACCACAGACTTCCTCATCCTCAGCGGGATCTCTGCGTCAATATCAGAGTATCTCAGCCAGTGGTTAAATACAAATGAGAGGTCTGCTTGTTTTTTTAGGAGCTTAGGGAGGATGAGCACTGGGTTAGAGGGAGTCAAACGCGAAACACAAGAGAAAATAATGAATGCATTGACTTTAGAACCTCTAAAAGATAGTCCCAAGGTAGCTCCTGCTCTGTGTATGCAAAGTGGACTCACCTTTTTTGGTAAAGTTTATGTTTCTAAAACATAAATTAAGCTCGATTTCCCCAGGCTTGTTTTGCCCTGAGCACTATTTATCAACTCTTTTAAACTTTTTTTTCTGGTTTGCAATAGTCTGCTGTGTGTTAACACACGGACTGTGTTTGTTTCTGGTGTTTTGATTAATTGATTCGACTGTAAAGACAGAAAAAATGTCTACTGTACTTGGAGTCACAGACGAATTTCAAAACAGAACAATGATGTGTAATGTATCAAATTCTTTCTTACCATATCGTGTCATATCAGATCATTTCATATCTTGGGTTTATTTCCAAAGAGGACTACTTCTTTGCATAAAGCACAAGCTCACAAAATGTACTTCTTTTTTCCTTAAGGGAACATCTGGTCCATTTGCTTTGTGTCCAGTTTAGTTAATACTGTATACATCTTATAACAAATTCTATCATACATTATTATTTCAGAACACACGGTCAATCTACTTCCACTACCTGCCTTCATGGTAGTTTTGCTGTAGGCCAATGTGATTTGGATTAAGGAGTTGGTTAACTGTTTTACTGGATCACATCCCAGTGTATTGTAGCTTATTATAATGCAACTGTCAGGGCAAAACATTTGAATTCCATTATAGCAATAACAAGTGATATTGGTCACCTTTTATGTTGTTGAGTGGGTTCATCAAATTAAAACCAATTAAAAGTACCGAAAACAATTCTAAATAGCACCGTACAATAATTATTTATCACCTCGGCTGCTGGTGTTTATAAGTTTGATAACAGGATCATTTGAAAGGTTATGCATGGAATCTGAAAATATCTTCAGGCAATATTGGTCACGGCAAAAGGAAGAAGTGATTTGATTTTTATGGTGGTGGTAACACAGATCCAGGATTTGACTTTTAAGGATTTGTTATCATAGCAAGGTAAGGCAGTTTTCCACATTTTTGCCAATAACTTGGTAAATTCTCAACAGATTTTTATGACATTTATTGTAATGTTGGCAATGGCACAAGAAAGAAGCAATTCAATTTTGGTGGTGCTCAGAAACGGAGTGTGGATCCAAGCATTTTTAAAATTTTTAAAACGTTGTGGTACAGGGCAGTTTGATGTTTGTTGTTCATGTGAAGACACCAACCTGCTGATGGGACTGGGGATGGAAATTAGCTGCCTGGATATAACCCCATAGATTTACATGGAAATGTTCATTAATGCATAATGTCCAATTTTTAAAACAAACCTTAGATTATGTAACAACCAGAGTTAGCCTTAATTCTAACTTTTCACCTATGTACCGGTGACTATGCATCGAGTGTTGCTAAAGAATGCAGCCTTGTTACTTTTTTCCCATCAATAGAAATTGAATAGAAAGCAGCAGTATCCGGGGAATTTTTGTAAGTTTCTGACACTTCCATAAGAGATCCTTACACAAATTTCTATCTCAGAAGAAACCAAATAAAAGCTACAAAATAAACATAGTACAATTTTAGCAACATATTTAAACACAGATAATTCATACTCTGTGAACTAACCCTAAGCCTCCAACATGTGGCTTATTAATGACTGTGTCACATTAACCTGTATCATACCAAGCAGTCCTGGATTGATTACTGCATTTTAACAGACTTAAAGTTCACCACAACCAAAATGTACATGACTTTGACATTTAAGAAGAGTTAATAACAGACAATCCTCAAACTGGATTAACATACAAAGGGACCATTGTGAACTTTTACAGATAGCTGGCATAACAACTGATCCTCTGACGTGGAATTTTTAACCTCATGCCAATTAAAATAAAGACCTAGCTATTACCATATTATTGGACTATCTGCTCCAGCGGCGCTGAGAAAGAATTACAAACTAAATTTTGATAACGAGCAACTGCAGGGAGTAATGATTCCTGCCCCTACACCAAGAGCATGGGAATTAATTAGCTGGTGAGGCAGTAATGGCCTTGGCATTTACAAACTGCAGCCCTAAAATACTGGCACACTGCCTGACTGACATTTAGTTTGGTGAAGAGAGTGAAAATAGGAGGTAGAGAGAGAGAGAGAGACTGCCTTCACTTCAGGCTGTTTGGTTTAGGGCAATCAGCCGATTACAGTAAAGATTTCAGGATTTATTGTTTGTCTGCCCACTTTTTGAATACCAAAATACTTCATTAATTAAGCCATCTGAATATTGTTAACACATTAGATGGTTTATTTATGACATAGGACATTTTAATTTTAGTGAGTCAGTAAATCGTTAAAAGAGGAATTATTTTAGTTTGATCGTAACTTGGTTTAAAACAATTTTATGACAGACCACATCTAATCACCGGCTGGCTTCACTGTAGCTTCAGCGATGTTTGAGAAAAAGTTACCATGTGCAGAAACTATGTCACAAACTACATAGAGTTGGCTGTGGTTCATGGGTAAAGTTTATCATTTCATCCGGAGGGTACAGGGTTTGATTTCTGTCATGAATAAATAATCCATAAATAGCTTAATTCATTCATTTTTGGATGCAGAAATGTATGAATAGATAGGCAGATGAATCGATGGATGTTTGATAAGCATGGATGGATGGAAGGATGGATGGACAGATACCTTAAAAGGTCCATAAACCTATTATGTTGGTGGGTGAGCACGGATGAATGATGAACAGTGTTGGTAATAACAAATAAAATAACGCCGTTAGTAATGCCGTTATACTCTAACGCCGTTACTAACGCCGTTATTTTTTTCAGTAAAAGGTAATCTAATTAATTACTTTTTCATGCGTTACAACGCCGTTACCATTACTAACAGGGAAATGTGGTGCGTTACTTTGCACCGATGTCAAGCAGCTGTTATCCGACCAGCCTCACCCCTCAAATTCCACAGCACACTGAAGCGCCGCGCCACGGTCTTGCCCTGACAGACAAAACCCACTAAAGGGCGCACCGAGCAGCGCTGCGGCATGCAGCTCCGGGGCAGGGCTGATCCCCGAAGAGCCACTGGCTCTCATGATGAGCACAGCGATGTCACACGCTCATAAAACATGTTATACACTGAGAAAAGAAATAAATGACACCTCACTTCCCTTCTCTAAGGTCCCTTTGCTGGTCCCAACCACACAGCTTCGTGATGTACTTAACTTCTATCCGCCTTTATCCGTGTATAAAAGTGAAAAGTGACAGTGAATTTGACAGTGATCTGAAGCGAATCTCCAGCGCCTTGGCGCGCGCTGGCTCTCACCAACGCAGCGCTGCGCGTTGGTGAAGCTTACCGCGGAGCACTTCGCTCCCATTCTAGTCTATCAGGCAAATTCCCCTGCACGTGCCGTTGGAGAACTGATGATGTCAGAGCTGCTGCAGCAGGTAACAACAAGGAAGGACACAGAGACAGAGACACACAGTTCAAGCAGCAAAAGCTTTTTTTTAAAAAGTAACGCATCAATTACTTTACCTGGTAACTAATTACATTTATGAAGGAGTAATTGCGTTAGTAATTCAGTTACTTTTTTGGGAAAGTAACTAGTAACTATAACTAATTACTTTTTTGAAGTAATGTGCCCAACTCTGATGATGAATGGATGAATGGATTAAAAAATGGATTAAAAAAGTCATGGATGCATGGATAGAATAAAGGATGGATGGGTGGGTTGGTTGATCAATGGGTGAATAAAAGGGTGGATATGTTGATAAATGTATACATAGTTGAATGGGTGCATAAATTGGCTAGGTAGGTGGGTGACTATGTGCATAAATGATGGATGGACACTTGATAGATTCATAAGTTATTAATGAATGAGTGAACAGGTGGGAAGAGTAATGGATGGATGGATGGATGGGTGGATGGACAACTGGAAAAGGGGACTGACAGGTAAATAAATAGTTGGGTGGATGGTGGCCGGACACATCAGTGGATGCATGGCTATGTTGATAGTTTCATACAGAGGAATGGATACATTTATTGTTGTTCTCTTTGTGGATGCATGAATAAATGAATGTATGGATGGATGAAAGGGTCAATAAATTAGTAGATTGATGGATGGATGAAAAAATGGGTGAATGAAAGGACTGATAAGTTAAGTAATAGGTTACTGGACAGAGAGAGGGACTGAGGGATTAATGGATGGATGAATCACTGGATAACAGAATGAAGGAAATGCTTCTTGCATCACATTGAAACACATTTTAACCACGTACTCCCCTCTGCACTGCCAATGAAAGATTGTAATCAGTGCTTTATTAGCTTTCATCCATGACTGTCTCCTACAAGCCACATATTGGCGACCTTCATTGCCATTAAGCAGCTCAAATGCCAACCAAACCCTTAAACTCAATAAATAATTCAGTTCAATTGATTTATTTTCACATGTGTAATGAAGACACAGAAAAGTAAGTAAACACCGACTTTATGAGTTTAAAGAAGTGCACTGTGGGACTTAAAAGTAAAAGCCTAATTCATTTTCAGTCTCTAGGATGTTTTTTCTTCAAACCAACATAAAGAGAAGAAGAGATGATGGGTGAGAAGGACGACCTAAAGGCTTTAATCTGGCTTCACACTTTGTACCTATGATCAAGGCTTCTTCTGAACATGTTTTGGCTTTGGCTGTTAAACATGGTGATAGATCCTCAGAGGTACTACGTGATTAAAGTTATCTGACTCCCTCTTTGATTAAACAGCTCAGAAAAGCTGCAGATGAGACAGTTTGTTTCTTTCTTGTCAGGATTAATCTACAACATACAGGTCTAGAAGAGCATATACCACCAACACCAAATTTTAAACAGACAGAAGTATCATAAATATCCCATACCTCTCCTGCTCCATCCTCATCTTCATCGTCTCCTCTTCTGACACCTGTGTCTCCTCAGGCCTCCACTTGCTGGAGCCTTTACGATCCATCTTTTCCCCTGGTCGTTCGTCCTTTCTGTGCTTCCCAAACCTGGAATGCAAAAGAAGACACAGTCAGTATCATTTATAAAGCATTTTGTACTCACAGTGTGCGTGCTTAATTTTTCCTCTGGGGAGCAGTCAACAAAAACATGAGCAAAAGATGACCAAAAATATCAGATGAATTGAGTTTCTTATGTATCATGTATAGCTTAAATATGAATTAATCTATCTATTTATTTTTATTTTATTTTTTCTTTTTCTTTATATGTACATATATTTTTTAGTTTCTTTTTGTTACCTATTTTATCGAGATATACTTTATTTCAATGATACATAAATAATGGAAATATACGCTTTGAATGTAAACCCAATTTAAGGATATAGATGGAAAGTTGCTGCACTGCCATGTATGTATAATGAACTTGGAATTGTATATTTATCCATTATTATGATATTATGATACTATAATTATTCATTGTTTATGTATGTATTATGTTCTGTCTGGGTGGTGGTGAACAAAAAAAATGAAAGGGAAAAATGTGTCAATATTGTTTGAGACATTAAGATATGTATCAATGTATTAATGACACCAACTGACACAACAAAGTATATATATAAAAAAAAGATGACCAGTCAGTAGTGTCCACTTGAGACTGGCTGGAGGAACGTGGAGATGTTGTGATTGTGTGCAGGAAACAGACACCTTATGCTTAAATAAACGTTTTTACAGCCTGATTTAAAAATGTCTTCAGTCTAAAACTATTATCTATGTTCTCACACTGTCAGGAAGGTCTATTTTCTATTTTCACTCTATTAAAGATTTCTGGTTTTGGAAACCGGGAAATGATCGACTTTGCAACACATCCATGCAGAGTTGCTGTTGGTCAGAGGGTAAATTTTGGTTAGATGATGTGCAGTATGATATCGTCCATTACAAGGCATCCACAGTGTTGATAATCCACCTGCTGACGTAACAGTTCTTTTACAGTCTATGATGGTGACGTGTACTGATGTGCTACACAAAGCATTCTGGAATTGCCTGCAGCACAAACCCGTCAATCCAATTTAACACCTCTCATTTAAAATTCATCCGTTAAACAAAACAATGAAAACTTAATGAGAACAGAGATCAGCTTCTATTGAAATGAACATCTACCCAAACAACTCAACAGAAGTTAAGACAGAAGGCAGGATCAGAGGGTGAAGCTGAGAGGACCATTCCTCCTTGACATAGGAATGTTCTGTCGAACTTGTTTTTGAGGGGGTAAGAGTTTGGAGGGTGGGACGATGGGCGAAGGTTGGGCTGTGAAATTTGCACAGATGGGAGAGAACAGTTATGATGTCATGAAGCTATCTTATTTGCAAAATTCATGCTTGAATAGTGGAAATAAACACCAGTTTCTGTCATGGAAACCATGTCATGGCAAACTATTTAACAATAAAAATGAGACACTTCCCTTTCCTTAAAAACCTTTGGAAACATTTGAATACTGGATTTAGATTTTATTGACATTTCAGGATTAACAAGAGCACAAACCTCCACCAAGGCATTTCCAACAATGTTGTAAAATAGTAGGGAGCTGCCTTTGGAATAAACCCTTAGGATTTATTTGTTGTTTTTAGGTTAGGGGAAGGTGTTGGGTACGACGGTCCATTGCGTGGCTGGCCCGGCATCTTCCCATCTTTTGATTATATAGGTCGGGGTCTTCAGTCCTTTTGGGTTTCTTGCTTTATTTGCTGAACATTGATTAATCTTCAATAAAATTGTATTATTTTTCTCCAAACTTACTTGTGGTGTCCCTTTTATGTTGCGGTCTCGAGCCTGTTTAGATTATGTTTAGGACACCGTAACAATAACCACCAACATGTAATTTCTACCATGTGCCATCACCAACATTCCCGACAATATTTTCAAAATCCATCGAGAACTTGAGTTATTCCCAAAAATGTGGCAATCTGCCCTCTCTTAAGGTTAGCAGTTTTTACAAAAACATACCAAACTCTGATTTGGAACACCACTAGAATCAAGTCACTGTGCCATGACCCACATCCCCTGAACATTTTATAAATATCTGTCCATAACTTTGTGAGCTGTCCTGTTCACAAAAAAATAAACACCAGCAATAAAAAAAAACTCCTTGGTGGAGGCTCTGTCATGGCTGTCGTCTTAACGAGACTGAATGTTAAACTTTAAAAAGGAGACCCATGTCTTTGCTTGAACTATTTTTGTCAACATTTAACTAGGCCTATCACGATAATCAATAAATCAATTAACCGCACGATAAATAAAAACGTCCTTGGTAAGTTTGCCGGCCTCGGTAAACTGACACAAGCATGCATGTTTGTTTTCCCCCTCTCTTTCTACCAAACAGGCTGGATGAGAAGATGGCTCACTCTGTCCATCTTTCTTAACACCGGGGTGCATCGGTTCTATAGCGGATTTATAGTGTAGTGAGCATCTGTCATTCATGCAATCTTTGGGGGGAGGTGGGGCCGCTCGCGCGTACACAGCTGAAGTGAGCGAGAGGAGTAACAAGGAAACAAACACTAGTATGAATGATGGCACGAAAGCTACAGTTCTTAAGCCGGTTCCCACAGCACAAGTGTGGGAATATTTTGGTTTTAAACAGAATGAACAAGGTGTGAGCCCATGAACACCGACAAGCCGATATGGCGTATTTGTTTGAAAGTAGTGGCGACGGAGAAGGGGAGGTACAGCGGAGCCTCCGTCCTGACAGTCAGTGCTTTACTTAGGCGTTTGGTCTGCACAGTAAACACAAAAAATCAGAGCAAGATGGTGCACACTCACAGACAGTGTCGTTGGCTACATTGAAAGAGAAACGCAACCCTTCATTATGGTTGACAAGCCAGCAGTGTTACAAATGTTTGACAGACAGTACGGATTGACTGGGAGAGAGAACATGTCACAAACGATTCAGGAACTATATAAACTACATTTTATTTATTGTTTTTATTGTTGCGCGTGTTTTTTATCTGAGTTTCGTTTATTCTTTACAGAGACAGTCTTTTTTTCATTGTTTTTGATTAGTATAATTATTTTTATTTACATGCATTTTTTCTTAAAAGAGAGTCCATTTCATTTTTATTGTTTTTTTTTCTCTTTTTTTTGTTTGTTAAATGTATTATATTGTTTAATTAATTTTATCTAAAAGCTCTTGACCTTCCAATTACAGTTAAATACTCTTAAGAAATTAAAGTTTATTGCTTTTGATATGGTTTACTTACTTTTATATGACATATATTATAATTACATTATTGAAAAAATGAAAGAAATTCAAAATAATATCGACAATAATATTGTTTATTGGCAATACTTTTTTGGACTATTATCGTCCAACAAAATTTGTCATTGTGACAGGCTTACACTAAACATAGCATTAAGGTGTGTAGCAAAAGCCAGAGCCTTGGGGGACTTACAGTGAACTGATCCGCCTGAACTGTTGGCACATCAGTGATCAGGGAAACGGCCCACAGGTAGAACTTAACATCCGATCAAGTCCTCAAACAACCATCTGAAAAGTACTTTTCACAAGTTCAAACCCAATTCAGCTCATTTTAAGCAGGTGGCGTATGGACGTGGCCCATCACAGTAATTATATTCATAGAGAGGGAGTTACGCTTAACGAAATAGGAGCTATTGCTGAGATATTTCAGCTTGATTGACTCAGTACAAAGCTGCAGCCTGTTGAAGAAATGACTTTGGCACAGCACTCGCTTCTACAATGAGCCGCCATGATTATTCACGGGGAAATTGGTCCGCGGAGAATATCTGCGACTTCTAAAGAGACAACCAAAGAGGTGTGTGTGTGAGTGTGTGCGTAATGAAAGAGACAGACGACAGAGTACGAGAGAAAAAAATGAACTTGTGCAAGAGAGCCTCAATGAATGAAACATTAAGAGTGAAAAACTAAAGAGGAGAACACAAAGACAGCCTCAAGAGTTGTGTTTCTATGTAAGAGCCAAAGAGCAAGGGAAAAATGGAGAAAAATGAGCAAGAAAAGAAAAAGAGAAAGTCAGAAGATCAAAAGAAACTCTAAAATATATATTTATGAAAAATGCCCAAAGGTTTGAGCGTGAAAGTGTTTACAAATGAAAGATGAATAATATAAATTGCCCGATAGGAGTTGAAAAAAAAGAAAAAGGAATGCTGAGATTGTGGCAGAGCGAACATAAGCATGAAAAAAGAAACAGAATAAAGAGAATTGAAAACAAGAAGAGCAAGGTAAAATCAATGAGATACAAAGAAACACAAAGAAAAACACAAGAGAACGAAGAAGCAGAAAAAAAGCCTGTGATCTGAGTTTGTTGTGTAAAAAAAACCTTCAAAGAAAAAAAACAAAGAAAATCCAGGGGAAACTTGAGAGATATTCAAACCATAATCTTAAAATGCAAAGTACCCTGAACTGCATTGAAATGAAGAACCTACACTTCTGGGATTTTGGCAGTTTTCACTTTCTAAGGCTTTTTCAATCCATACATTTTTAAACAGGGTCTCAGTATTTGATACTAGTGCTATACACAATGAGAAAAGGCTGAAATTACAAGAAAAATGTCAAATTAATGGTTAAAAAAAGGTTTCTGTGGCCAATCCAATCACAATCACCTGCTCTTAAACTCAATACAGATATCAGTTATCCTTTATGTGTTGATATGAGAACTTAGAACGAAAGTACGTAGTGTCTGCTCAACCAAGTAGTAAAAAAAGATAATTTCTATAAGCATCTAACATACACAAGTCCTCATAGAGCACAACCCGCAGCAAAGGCATTTATGTCTTTTATAGCAAAGTTACCAAAAAACACATGGAACATTTTCCTCACTCACAATGTTGACATGAATTGTGAGTTAGCAAAATAATGAAGCCACTGAGCTATAGCGACCAATTTTATCAAACACTGAAAATAGTTCAGTTAGCTTAATATATAACAGGCAATATGATAAATAACATTAACTCAGTTAATGTAACTGATGAAATGATTCCATATTGCTTCTCATCCCCATCCAACTCTATCTATTCAAAGTTCAGCCAAAATCTAAAATTACGTCTCTTTGACAAACATTTAAACACATTATGTTCTTACCGTTGTCAAACACTCATGGAGCCAATCCAACTTAAACACATCTTAATGTTATTGATTGGATCTCAAAAGCATCACAACACACAAAGTGCACATTTAGTTCAGCTAATCAGCTTTTATCCTATTGGTCTCAACAGACTTCAAAATTGGGTGAATATTTCAGACTTAAGAGCTGAAAAAGTTTTGGAGACTTGACCACAGTCTGGATGAACAGCGGACAAGGCGATGAGAGTTGGCAGTTGATTTGTGGACATTCAGCAGGTGACAACGAGTTAACGAACAGGTAATAATATCATTGACACTAGGCATGACTTGCCTTTAATGGGTAATGTGCTTTCAATAAATATTGTCCCAAATTTATAACAGTTTAAGGAACCCAGGCAGCATTAATCACAAGTGAATTTCAACCTTATTTTCCACCTGTTGGAATAATTCTTTATGTTTCTGATCTGTTTTTGCTAGAATCTTCCATCCGAATAGGTCAAAGCTCATGTCTTGCTGCTTCTATCTGACCATGTGCACTAAAGCCCAAAGGAAACAGAGCTGAAGCAGAACACATCCGGCTTCGCTTCAGCTTCATGCGAACCAAGAACAGAAAATACAAATCTAGTGAACATGGATCACAGATGCTACCCAGATGTTCAGCATTTTGCCTTTTTATTCTGCCATGATGTCTCAAAAAACATTCAACACAAACATCAGATGGATGCTGCTGGATGTTGCTTTCCAGTAACAGGTTTTCCAGTTGAGATGACATAGAATATACCTTTTTTCTTTATTGTGGGAACTGAACTAAAAGAAAAGTTACATATACAAAGTCTAAAAGCTGAATTGGGGTACAAAGTTAAGACATGGGTGCTGGTTTCACTGTGTGGGTAGCAATCATGGTTGTGCTTTCAATATAGGATCTTGTCTTGTGCCGTCAACCTGTGTTTGATTCCCACCAAGACCAATCTGCTGCATGTCTATGTGTACACACAGCATGCATATACTGCATGTGTATCTATAAAATGAAGAGTATGGCTTCAGCCTGCTTTCTTGGAAAGTGTTTTACATTAACATTTGCTATAAACTGGCACTATACAAATAAAAACTGACTGATTTTCAGCATTGCATAAAATGTTTTAGCCAATGTATATCCAGCATGTCTGAAAATATCAGGGTGTAAATACTGGATCTTCCCCAAGAGGGATTGATAAAAAAGTGCTTTATTTGTCTGATCTTTTCAAGGAAAATGGTTGATATCACACAGATAAATCATTAAAACCTTATGTGATTAACTGCTAAAACTTTCTACTCCAAGGCTTTAATGACTAATGGATGCCCTGATAGAACAACACACACTGATGTTGTGGAGTGTTGAACACGAACCCAGAGATGGGAATAGGGATGAGAAACCGCAGTGAGGACGGAGGGGAGCTTGGAGACTAAGGTCCATTACCTGATTAATTTAACTGCGGCCGCCAGAAACGCTCAGAGTGACGGCTCGCTGTTAATGCTACGAGCAGGAGCGATCTATCACCACCAGAGATAGTTGACACTCTCTCTCTCCACACCACTAACTTTCATTAACAGCCTCTTAAAAGAAAGCCAAACTCTCCTTGTCGCGCATGTACACACACACACAAATAAACCCTAAACACACTCTGAGATCTATGACAGCCTATGAAAACTTTGAAGAGAAGACTTGGTATTAACCATGACACCAGGGCATTTAATAATCTTTAATTCCAGCAAGTTAGGCCTGCTTATCCTGTGTGCCCTATGCTATTGATAAAGAGAGTGGTGGCTTGAATAAACACATAAACACATCCTCAAAATGCCAAGGATTTAGCTTTCTTAATTCATCAGCTCATCTGTCATTCTGAATCCTTTAAACTTGTAAAAGTGACAACAAATCGGTTCGTGTTGTGATGGTTTTTGGGGTATGACGGACATAAAGCAACACTGAAATGTCAGTGAGGCAAGAGGCTTTCAATGCTTTAAAAAGTGAAAAATCTGGGATAATGTCAGGAATTAATGTCACTAAATGTTCAAAAGATGGCATCCTTGAAAATGCCAGAAATGTCAGAGGTAATCCAGAATGACATATCCATCTAATAGCTCAATAAATGTCAGTGTGTGTTACGAAAATATTTCTGAGGGGAAATTATTTACTTAATTTCCCAAAATATGCATGAAAACGTACTGAGTGAGGGCCCAACAACAACAAAAAGAAATGGGTATCTGAGAATGGTAACAACTAGAACTGGGAAATTGATCAAGTTTTGGTATAAATCACAATTATAGCCACTTGCATGATGCTCTTGTTTGTCTTGTAAATCTATCATTATTTCCATGCATACATTTACTTGTACTCTTGTGTTTTAAATGATAGTGTTAAGAGGGTTTATGTTGAGTACTTGCAGGTAGTATGGGTTTAAAATGGTGTAAGTAATCACATCTCACAATCACAATCTCAATATTTTCATACCAGAGTTCAAATGAAGTTGGCAAAAGACTTCACTTTGATGCAACATATATTTGTTCAATGTCTGTAACTGTCAGCCTGCTTCACAGATGTGCAAAATACCCATGCCATGGGCACAAACATCCCCCCCAAACCATCACAGATGTTGGCTTTTGAACTTTGCACTGGTGCCAATCTGGATGGTCTTCTTTCTCTTCAGCCCGGAGGACACAACGTCCATGATTTCTTAAAATAATCTGATGTGGACTCATCAGAGCACAGCAGACTTACAGCTCTGAGTGTTGTTGATATTTTGCTTTGCACGTTAGAGTTTTAACTTGCATTTGCAGATGTTAACATACAATGGTTTTCTGAAGTGTTTCTGAGCCCATGTGGTAGCATGCTGCCTGAGGTATCAGGGTCATGGGCATTCAATGCTGGTTTTCGGCCTTGCCGCTAAGGTACCGGATAAGAACACAGGCCACCTCTTAACTTTACAGGAGCCTTGTTAAAGTTCTTCCTCCACTGGTGTTATAAAAACAGCAGAGTTATCACTCTGTTTTTCATCCATCACTTTTTTAATCCCCTTGTAAATAATGAGCCTAACAGCCTCACAAGGCAGCCAGCCAAGACTTAATTTGAAGGCACAGCTGGGACTACATGCAAGAAATTACAATGAACAAACATTATCAGCAGTTTGCGAATCAGGCCTAATAATGAACATCTTATCTCGCATCACGCTCTGTTTTGTTCCCTTGAACAGAACATGACGCAAGAAGGTCCAGTCATCCAAAGTAATGTGAATTTCTAATAAAGCCAGCTGCAGAAGAGGGCAAAGAATTGGTCCTTGCTGCATCACAACGCATCTTCTGCAATGTCATGGTTTCTTATAGTACAAGCCTTGAATAAAATTAGCTTTGTTCTCAACAAGAAAGCACAGTAGGTTGGTTAGTGAGTTGGTTCAAAAGCTCAAACATGGATACAAGTTATTTTACTTGGAAAGCAGGGCTTGATTCCTTCTTTCACAAGTTAAAGTGACTTAATGATACCATGTTGGAATGGATGCAAAACAAATACAAACTGAACGGTAAGATAAGGTATTGTGTTACTATAAAATATGTAGCATCAGGCAGTTTACATAAGCCTAAAATGACTGCTGGGTTATTGTCTGTTGTTTGCTCAAACTTTTAGATAACTTGTGGATGTCTGTAAAACCATAATGAACATTAGAGCACAGCAATGGGAGGCCAAAGTAACACCAACTCCCTCAGAGTGGTGTGGTCTCTAACAGTGAGTTAAATCTAGTATCTGAGTGGATCCTAAGGCAAGACAATGTTTTATGGAGCTGGTCCCAACTTTTTCAGCACCAAGGCTTTGTTGAGTGCAATTAAGTCTGTTTGCAGACTATGACTTTCACCTCATATTTCACATCTGAATATCTGCCTGTGAAAAGGGGTTTAAAAAAAAACTTCTAAAATTGTAAATAAATACAGAAATACAAAATATCAGTTCTGCAGCACATTAGGGTACCTGGAGTTAATCTTCCAATCCAAAAGAGGGCAGTTCCAGCACAACCCAACATCAATTATCCACAACAACAACACTTGCCTCTGCCCACCTCCCTTCCTTCCTCCTGCTATACAGAGGGTTTTTTTCTTGCCACCATGATGGATCCATGTTGGATTCTGGATATGTGTATGTGCATGTGTATACATATAAATATGTATTTCATATACTGTATGTACATATGCATATATGTGTATCCATAAATTGAAGAGTTTGTCTTCAGCCTTATAAATTATAAAGTGTCTTGAGATAACACTTGCTATGACTTGGCTCTAAACAAATAAAGATTGATTTATTGAACAACAGGAGGTACACCTCAGGAAAATGGAGGACAGGCAAAACCACTCTGTGGAAGACCTTTGAGCTTCAAACCGCGATGGCAAAAAAATGAGAGCAAGCTGTGAGGAAATTATGTGCAAAGCAGCTGGCCCACTCCTTATTCACAACAAATTTGAGGGCCCATCTGGTGACCTACCACCCACTTCAGTCCAGCTGCAGATATGAAAAGAAATAATCACTTACAAGATGACAAGGTTCATATGCAAGGACAACTGGCCCCCTTGTGTCCCTCCAGAGAGGTTAATATTAAAATAATCTAATGGAAAGGCTTCTTGTCTGTGCTGCCAGCTGCGCAGGCATAGGGCGGGGGTTCCACTATCAAGTTTCATTTTTGGGAGCAGTGACAGCCCTAGTCAGTTGCTGCTCTACATGACTGAACTTCTCATTTTTGTAGACCGAGTTTTTTCTTTGGTCAATTACAGCCCTGCATCATCCGTGTTTTACAGAAGTGCACACCAACTCTCTAAAACCACTGCAAAATTAGCACAGCTCTCAAATTTCTGGGCATTGGCTGTCTTCATCAATGCCAAGATAACAGACAGGGTGTTGCTTCTGAGTCCAAGAGATGAACAGAGTGACAGAGAGAGAGAGAGAGAGAGAGAGAGAGGGCGAGCGAGGGAGACAGACAGACAGAGAGAGAGAGATGGATGCAGAGCTGGCAGGCGGTGGGTTTGGCAGGACTTGATGGTAATGAGGCTTTGATTGGGACTGAGTGTGAGGCCTTCGAGACATGAGAGGGTCAGGCGGTGGCAGCTCTGTTGATCATGCACGCGCACACACACACACACACACTCACATAAGAGCACACGCACTCCTCTGACTTCTGCAGGCCTCCCGATCCAGCCCTCCAACATGCAAACGCACATCAAAGTACGTCTCCCTGACTCTC
Source organism: Scarus forsteni (assembly GCA_036419115.1). Taxonomy (NCBI): domain Eukaryota; kingdom Metazoa; phylum Chordata; class Actinopteri; order Labriformes; family Labridae; genus Scarus; species Scarus forsteni. Next base: position 8,610,072 of record JAZDUH010000157.1, on the reverse strand, counting down.
CTGCTCTGAAGCCTTCACTCACTCTTTCACACGCTCAATCACACGACACTCACTGCGAGCTCTCGACGCTCTCCAATGCCACTCAGGGGAACCAACTTGCTCGCATCACATTTTGAAGTGTGATCGCCCGCACTTTTGTACCCTTTTAAACACAGTAACATGGTTCCTGACACATCCACCCTCTGTGCTTTGGGCCGACACACACATTTGCATTCTGTTTTAATGTGACATGTTGACGCTAACAGAAGTGCAAATACTGCCACTTTTTTACCACCTTTTAGTGGCATATTTGCTGCTAAGTGCTCGCTGTCACAGTGTTGGCTAAACTGCAGCTACTGCTTTTCACCTGTCAATCAAACCATGTGGGTATTACAGGGACTTTTTCTAAGGATTTACTGCTGATTAGACTTTGAAATACAATTTTGGGCCTATTTTAGGAGTTCTGAATCAAGCTAAAGTCAAAGACCACAACCCTCCAGAGAATTACAACACGGGCAAACCTCAAGCCTCTAAATAGTATTTTCTTGCTGCTAGTGCAATGTAACATAACATGAAAAATGAAAGAAAGCTGAACCCCATTGTCTCCTTGTTCTGTCAGTTTGCAAAAACGGTTTTCCTGACAGTTTTCTTTAAATAGTTAAACATCAACAGAAAACTCCCAGTATGCAAAACAACAGGACTACAAATGACCCTCAAATGGGGCGTCGGTGGTGCAGCGGGGTGTCGGTGGTGCAGTTGGATAGTGCGCTTGGTCAGTGATCGGGAGGTTGCAGGTTCAAGCCCAGCTCCGAGCGACACATGGCGATGTGTCCTTGGGCAAGACACTAAAACCCAAGTTGCTCCCACTGCTGCATCAGTGGTGTGTAAATGGGCATGAAAGGGCGTGAATGTGTTAGAGATACTGATGGATAACTAACATAGAAACTCTGAACCATCAGTGAGAGAATGGGTGTGAATGGGTTAGTGTGACCTGCAGTGTGAAGCAGCTTGAGTAGTCCAAGACTTGAAAAAAGCTATATAAGCTCAAGTCCATTTACCATTTACCATGACCGGATAAATTTTACATGCTCCACAGGAAAAGTAACAACTTTAGTTTTCACAAAAGCCTGCTGTGCTTCCTTCTACGGCTGCTCAGTTTTGGATAACACAATAACCATAATCAAAGCTGACATTAAGAGCATAATTATAAACATGAATGCCCATTAATTTTTACACCAACCGTGTGTAAATTTTGAAAGACTAAACAAATCATATGGAATTGAGAGGCAGAAACAGCTAAGTAACAAATTCTACCAAATATTTTGCATTGTCTTGAGAACTACTTCAAATCTTTGCTACTATAAATATGGTAGGATTCATAAATCTATTCCAGTTGATAATCTATAACAACAAGCTCAAGGAACCAATGTCATTAGAGCTTTGCTAAGAAATATCCTTATCAGTCCCTTTAACTTCATTCTGGATACCTTCCAAATGAAGGAGGAGGCACTGTCATCAGAGGCAGTTGGCAGAAAACCAAAGACGTCAAAGATATGATTATTGCAGATAGGGGGCAGCAGTGGTCAAAACAGAGGACTAACATTTAAAAAGTAACATTAACTGCACTATATCCAGTGTCTATGTGAGAACAAGCAATGGTCAACAGCATAAACATGCAGAAGCAATTATCAATGCAGCTCATCAGCCAATACGAGGAGTGATATGATTGGCTGTAGGCCGACTTTTTTCCACACAAAAAATCCAAAGGAAGTGATAAGGGAATTAAAAAGATTGAGCTGATCAGCAGAATCAATAATGACATCAGTATCAATAAAAAATCATACCAACTCCTATCTCTAAATGGAACTGATTTATGAAAGAATATGTCAAAGTGCATTATAACTGATACATAAGATACGTAACCATCTGGTACATATTTCATCATTTTCATACTATAGATGAACAGCAGTCTGTCTAACTTGTTTGAAGATTGTCAGTAAACAATAAAAGGACCACAATGACATTAAAAATATGGTCCTAAATGACATACTGGGACAAAAAATCCTTGAAATATACTAACATTTTGTAGTGGTTTGTACCTTTTACATGAAGAAGATACAAATGATGTATGCTCAACAGATATTTATACAAGACAGATTTTTGTTGCCTGTCAAAACAAGAATATTGACAGTTTTGGGTTCCATCAATCATCACGAAAAAGATGGCATGGAGTGCCTTGAGTCATGTGACTGACATTACATGCCCTGTGATGTGACTATTGCACATAGGCACATTCTAATTTTGATGTCAAACAGTATAATGTTCAGGTCTAACCACAGGGACTTTTGTTTGGTAAAGTTTGATATTTAAATTGGATGCAGCCTTCAGAAAAGTAAGTGGTGAGAGCTGAAATGGACATGATTGTTAAACATGGTTATGTGTGGTCCACACTGGTCTGTTTGCCACAGACACTACGCATTCGCTGGCAGAATCAGGCGGACTGTCATGGGTTAAATGGGGCAGATCTGATGTGGCCACTATTGGCCAATCAAAGCAGCATAAAACACCAATGTTCCGACAAACACAATATTCATTTGATTTTGCTGGAGGAGGTATAAGCACGGGTACGGTTTGTTTAATGGTGAAAAAATATGGCTGAGTTGATAGCCATGTATTGTGCATGGATTTCGTCTGCAGGTACAGAGTATTAGGATGCCTCATATGTTTTTCTACTTTGCATGCCTGTGTTCTTCTGTGGAGCATTAAAATACTTGATCATGTATGTGTGAGGTCTTGGATGCTTTATACCAGCCTCTCCTCTCTCCATGCGGTAAGCAGTTGTTACAAGCGTTACCACCTGTTCCACACAGCGCTCTGATTGGTTTTTAGCCTACGGCTCCCCGGAGGGCCAAATAGCTCAATTTCAGTGTGACAGCCCAGTCATTCACTCGCATTCATAAACAACGTCAGTCATTGTGTCTCATATCTCACACTTTAGTCCGTCACTTACTGCTTTCACTCGTGATTATTTACATATCACTCCTCTATATGAATGATGTCATACAGTTATGTAATTTAGGAACTGTAATATGCCATAAAAGCAATTTCAGAGGTTATTTACTTTTGGTTTTTAAGAATTATTTACATCTGAAATTTTTTGCCTATGCACCATAAATTAAATAGATGTTTTTCTGGGGTTACTATAACATAACCATACATCCTATAGGGGTAAATCTACAGGGGTAAATAGATTTCTCTGTCTGAATCTACTCAGTCTGTCCTTCTCATCTCTAAATCTACAAAAAAAAGCTGCTTTAAAGCTGCTTTAGTGCCAATTATGGCCACAAGTTTGACATAGTCATTCTTTTTAATACATATTCTCTTTATAATCTGACCCATAAGTGTTTTTTTCTGTCCATAATGTCAACTTGAGTTACAGTTCTCCTGTCTGTTCTTTGATTTGCTTGTCTGTTAGAGCGTTTAGCTTCTTCACATAAGAATGAAAAAGCACAGTAATTCTGTGTGGGGGTATTATGGCAGCTAACAGAGGGAGCTGCTTCAGGATACCTGACTAACTGCCCACTCTTAATGAGGTGTTAAAGGCATAACTTGACAAAACACTGAATGAAGGGTGGTGCCAACTTGGTAACCAAGGTGGGGTGTTGACTCTTGCTGACCAGCTGGTTTCACTGCTGGGATGTGAGGCCAAAAGGGGAAGTTCAACATTATCAGCATTGTCAAATCTTTGAGCTCATAAGTATGGAGCATTAGCACCAACATACAACAAAGAGTGAATGGCTAGTCGTATGGACCTTTTTGGATGCTATCTCACAATAGCATGAGCGAGTGGAGAAACAAAGCCAAACTGGAGGCAAACACTAGCTAGTGGAGAGCACAGAGGTCTAATAAACTGTTGTCTTGTTGTGATGTTCAGAGCCAGAATAAGGGGCTACAATAGCAGGGGTGTCCAAGTCATGGCTCGTGGGCCAACAGCAAAGTTTAAAAGTTAACTGAATTATGGGTGTACTGATAGCCTGAAGGTAATATGTACACACAGACCCACAATGCTGACGTTCTCGCTTTGTGTGGGATACCTGGCATAAAGGATAAGTTCGGTTTTTCACCAATATTCCATCATGATCCGCTCTATCTGCTGTCTCTCTATGCTATCAGACTTGTGTTACAATATAACCCAACTAGATGAACCCGATATGGAATTGGTCATCCAAAAACTTTTCCAATAACTGGCTATTATTTTGCTCGGCAAAAATGGATGCTGTGACGTAGACAGACTTTGTGTTCTTTGGGTATATTCTCTTGGGTATATTAAATACCCAAGCATATCTTGATCTACAACGGTTAATTTTTCCATTTAAACACACAAAAGATGACATATCAAATCAGCACCCTTAGGTTTTTCTTTCAGTTGCCCTCAATTGAAAAATATTTGGACACCCTTTCCTGGGCATTGGCTGAAATTCAACACTCCCTTCCAACTGTTTTTTCTTTCTTCCAAGTAAAAATCTTGGTCTCCTTAGGCAACAGAAACAAATATCCTCTTTAGCTTTTGTGAAAAATCAAATACAATATTTGCAGCTAAAACTGGCTTACATACTGAAGGGATTTTTTTTGCCACACAAAAGTCAAGTTGTTCAGAAAAAGGTCTTATAGATCATGTAAAAGGAACTTTTGTATTCAAAAGATTAACAGTAAAAGCCTTTATTTTATCATTGCCGCAGCATAAAAAACATAAAAATCATGTCAACATGTTTCAGCCATCAGGGTCTTAATCAGGGCAGGGTCAAAATGGCTTCACTGCCACATCATTCAAAGATTTTGGACCAGTCACATGATGAAAAAAAGAGTTACATTTCAATGTATCTAAGTAAATTCAGGGTACCAGTGCTCCTTCAAACCAGCTGAAATCCTTAAACAAGACACCTTCCCCTTCTTTAAGTTTTCTTGTAAGGCTATTTTGCACCTGCCTAGATGAAGGCCTCAACGGCTGTAACATGCTGGCATGATTTTAATGCTGCATCCCTGACAAAATAACTGTTTTTTACCTGTAATGAGTGCCTAAGACCTTTTCTATACACATTCTGTTGGATCTTATCACCCAAGAGCACCAGAAGAACACTTTTCCAGCTAAACATTTTTGTTTTCATGTTTTCACAGTCTCCCACACCTGAGATCACTCCATGCATCTTTTTAAGTAAGTGAGGTTCATGGATTACTCCAACATTAAATGGGCCTAATTTAAGGATGCAGCATCAGCTGAATTGATTAAAGGTTTTCAGGGAGCATAAATTCCCAGAGACTGAAACTAAAGCAATCTAAATTCAAGGCCCAATTACTTCAGTTTTACAGAGGCTATTAGTATTCATGCAGATGGCTCTCAGTGTAATCAGGGGACCGTGAGACGTTTTGGTGACAGCTAAGATAATTTTATCTGCCGTTGAGATAGAGTTCAAAGCCTCACACGAAGAGAATGAGCTTCATCAAACTGCTTTTTTAGAGTCAAATCACATCCAAGTATGACAAAAGTTTTAAACTGCTCCCATCCAAGTCCATTTTTAAACGCAACATTGACATTCCTACCTGAGCTCTCTGAAATGCTCGACTTTCCTCAACAAAGAAAATAGCTCTGTAAACATGGCTGCACAAAGAAATGTCTGGACCCTTGAAAGACCCAGCAGGGGCCCATCCCATTTATATAAACTCATACACTAGATCAGAGGTGCAAGAGCCTTCCCCTGCCCAACATTCACCTCCTCGGCAAGGCTTCAAACAGCCTTTTGTTGGAGTCCTATCATCTAACTCATTTTCCTCTTTATCAAACAATATTTGCTATTTTTGTTCTGGTTCCCTGATGACAATACATAATTGAATACTGAGGGTCCAAGGTCAAGTCCAAGTGACTTTGCACGATGAAATTATGAAAAAAGGCCCAAATATTTTGGGGGAAAGGGTTTGAACCAGGCCAGTTTTTTACAGAAATAAGTATAAATCATTGCTCTGTTGAGAGAAAACTGGACTGGCTGGGCCCTGGAAAGCTAACCTTGCACAGCAGCTGCACCTGCTTGATATAATGTTCGTGATCAGGTAGATCCATCCAGCCAAGCTCTGATGTAAAATGACTGTGAGCGGCCCAAAGTGGCATGGCCTAGTCAGATCCTTTAGAGCAGGAAGAGGCGAAAAAATGAAAGACTAATAACAACACAAAAAACTTCTCTACAGATGGGATATATTGGCTCTATTTCCAAATCTTTTGCGAGAATTAACCAGAATTTATTCTTTAAAGTAGCGCCCACCTACTACGTTACCTGATTGGCCCAAAATGAATGTGATTGACAGACAGACTGTCCAATCACCTGCTGGATATGCTTCTGCCTCCCCAAACACTTTCAATGGACTTTTTCCCAGATGGACCAGTAGATATTTATTGACTAGTCCAGTGTGCCACTCCAAAGCTTTGTCTTTTATTATTTCTACTTTTGCAATCACTTTTCCACCATCCCTTACTCCCCCGCTGATCTCTGCGGATCTCATTACTCCTCTTCCACACACCATAGGCACTCTTTGCCTCCACTGTCACCGCCATATTCACTAATATGATGTACACATACATTACTGTCTGGTATTGACTAATGGGATGTTTCTGTCAGTTTGGCTGTAATGGATTGTTTGACAGGTAAGAATGTTATGGAGCCTGCAGAAAAGCCCTTATAACAAGAAAATAAACTTAAAAAGGTCAACTTGTCTAGAAGTCTAATTAGTGTTTCCTCACAATTTTCATTCCAACGCTATGGCCCGGCCTGTTTATTTACTCTCACTATCAGGACACACCACAAAGCCTGTTTAAGAACATTTAGGGCTTCTAAATCTGTCAATAAGTGAATGATTGTTTGGGTAGACTATTTTGGAGTTTGTCCATATGATTACCAACAATTCATAGAGGTGTTTATCTGTCTTTTTATAGAAACAGCTACACCAAATCTCTCTGCAGGAACATACGGTATCAGGCTTTGGAAGGGGATGTGTAAAACTTGGACTAACCCGTTTACAGAGAAAAGTCCTTACCTCCTTTTTTAGCAGAGAGCTCAAATTGAGTATGTATTTATCTACAGCAGAAATCATTTGGACTTGCATCAGAATAAGACAAGTTCTGAACACATTTTTGGGGGGAGATATGAGCGAGTCCAACCTTAAGTCTTCATTTGCTTGTGTATCAACAGGTTTAGCTTGTGAACAAAAGTTCCAGGAATTTTCGAATATGGAAACTTTCCGACAGAATTAATGAATTCAGTTGGGGGAAAATATATTCCAGTATCTTGACTAAAACAGCCAGATTTCACGAAAGTATACTTGTGAATATCTAAGCTATTTCTCCATCACATGCACAGATGATTTTTAGAACCCTGGGCTATTAAGAAGACATTTTTTAGACCAGCGCACAAGACTATTAAAGCCACACATCTGAGCCCGTGGCAGCATAAAGTGAAACTGAATGTTCATTAAAGCAGAATAAGATTGTTGAAGTTCAACTAACAAATAAATCTGTTAAAATGTAATGTCTTCTTAATAGTGCTACTTTGCATAAATGCCTGCCTGTGACAAATCAAAATGGTTTTAATAATGTTTGGATATGACACAGTTTGTTTACATTAGCCCCAATTTCAAGTGCATTCCCATAATACCCATAAAATGTCTCCAATTTTATTTATTTATATTATTTGCTATTTTCCATCCCATTGCATCCCGACTTGTGAACTTCCTCATTAATAAGCCAGAAGGCCAGTCATAACAGCCTGCATTGTTGTTACTATCTCCCACTACGTCTCCTCTGATCTGTATTGAGGGAGGATTTCATATATAAAAGAAAAAATCAACTTTCGGTTAAGTCTTACCTGAACATATCCCCCAGTCCTTTCAGCATGCCCTTCTTGGCCTTTCCCTTGTCCTTCTCCTTCCCTCCTTCCTGCTTCTTCTTCTCCTTCCCTGCCTTATCTTTGTCCTTCTTCTTCTCCTCTTTGGTTCGATTTGTGCCGTTGACCAGGGGTTTTTCCGAACCGGACAGCGGTGTCTGGTCAGCCACCGTGGACACAGATTCTCTCCCTGAACGAGAGCTCTCCTCTGTGTCCTCCTCCACTGAAGGGAGCGAAAGACAGGAAAGTGGGATAGAAGAAGACTTTTAAACAAACAGGTTATTTTAATTGACGTTATATTAGATGTAAAACTCAATTAGCCTGACAGATCGAATTGTATGTCCCTTGGATGTGCAATAAAATCTGAGTGTCAAAGGAACATAACAAAATCTAATTACATCTTACAAGTGATCCGAGACTTCTGTTCTACTATAAAACACTCACTATAAAATCACAAGAGACCCTTAAACAGGAGCAATGATGATTAAAAGGTGACCATTTCAATTACATTTTTCAGGTATGACGAAAAACTTTTGAGCAACTTTAAGACGAAAGACTTTAAGGTGCATAAAACTGAGATAAGTACAGAAATATGAAACTCTTTTTTTCTAAAAGTTAAGAAAACCACATTATGCAGTATAATCCACAGCTTTGTGAGGAGATTATATTTGAGGGATCAAGGAAGACAATAAGGATTAAGGTAACACAAACAGGCTAATATGATGTTTTTCAAGGTAAACCTTTTTCCTTTGCTAAATATATTCAGTGGTTGATTTATTCTTTTATATTTTTCTATTGCAGGCTTTGCCTTTAACTTTTCTGCCTTAGTGTTGAAAAATAAATCTGGTGTCAAACTAAGATCCCCGTTAAACTAAGGCTACTTTTACATGGATAATCCTGACTTAAAGACGCAAAGATTTGTCCTTTGCATTTAAGAATTCTTCTGCGTTCAGATGACGACGATCAGAGACGAGTTAATCCGCTGTAGTGTGTATGCCGGTTCAGTAGATGGCGCTGTAGGTCTGCAGAGAGGCAGCGCTGCTACAATACATGTACGAAGAAGAAAACTTTTCACAAACAACAATGGCAAGTAGACGCACAGAGATGCAGGAGTTTCTTTTCTGGACAACACATCAGTTCGGACAACAAATCTGTCTGGATAGTTTTGTCTGGATAACAAACCGAGCACGGTAAGAGGGCTCTTTCACAGAGAGGAGAAATGTCAAACACGACACAAATCATTTAAAACTGCAATATGACTTCTTTAGAAGCTAGATTTTATGCAGACTTTAAGTGATATTCCGGGATGGAACAAGTTGGGTCCTATCACAAGGTTCAGCTGCAGCGGAGGCTCTGCAACCACAGCTGTGGCTCTGCAGCGAAGGCCGTTTCACGGCGCGATGAGAACTAGAGCCTAATTTATTTGTGTTTTTGTGTGAAAGTAACGCACTGAAAATTCTCTAAATAAAGCGTGAATGCAGACCGATATCAGATTTTTTCGGTGGGAGTCCGTTTATTTGTGTTTTTGGTCAAGTAAAATATGGCCCCGTCTGAGTGCAGAGGAATCGGCAGACGAGCAGGACCGGAGCAGGGAGGGGGTGTTTGGTGCGAGCGCCCTGGGCTTCTGATGCACAGAAACACTGCTGTAGGGGTAATTTCTGCCCTAAACCTTGTGATAGGACCCAACTTGTTCCATCCCGGAATATCATTTTAAAGGTCTTTCCTGACTATAATGAAAAGATCAATTTTTATGATTCTCGAGGTCAAGACCAAGAAGTTTAAAAAATGTAGGGAAACACTTTTCAGATGTCAGAGGTCCCTTAAAAATCAGGCATCTTCAGCCTGTTTGGGTGTTTCCTCATCTTTAAAAGAAAAAAAAGACCTGATTAAATATTTTACAGGTCATTGGTCCCAGAGTGGATATAAGACAAGAGGGATTTGAAGGATTTTTTTTTCCAAACTTCTCTTAAAAGTTCATTCAGACTTAAAGATCAATATCACTGGGCCTCATGTTCAAACCCTGATGTGAAGATGATAATAGAAGACGCACTGAAGGAGTCAACTCAAGACTCAAGGATAGAGGGATAAGAGTTCTGAGATTGTGGGTCAAACATCATGGGGTCTTCTCCCTTATGAGAACAGTATTCTAATTATTGAATTTTCTTCAAACTTTGTTAATGGAATATAAACTCTGAATTATATGCAATGGTGAATTAATAAAATTGTCTTTGGTCTTATTTCAAAGATGGAGGTCACTGGATCTTATGTCTTTCTCTTGACTGTGATATCTCAGGATTGCTTTAGGGGACTTTCTTCAAACATCTGACTAAAGGATGAACTGAAGGAGTCAAGATCAAAAACCTCCCCTGCCTTCAGTCTTGACCCACAGCTGTACTTACATGATTGGACACTATTATGTCCAGCATACCTCAGCAGATTTAATTTGTCCTCAGACAACAATTCGCCATTGCCACAAGCAGTTATGAACTCAGCAGCGAGGTAATAAGCCTTAGTCACACTGCAGTCACTCTCATGCATGGCTATGGAAGCAACATCCAGTTTTAGCAAACACAGCTTCAAATCAATGCTTGTTATAACTGATGTTTCGGTGTTAATGTTGGTGAGTCAAATCCCAGGAAATGAAGTCATGTAACAGTTATGATGGTACAGTTTCATATTCTGATATTTTCCAGAAGACTCTTGTTGAAAGAAGAGAAAGGACTTCAGCGGCTGACAGGGCCTGTGGGATCAAAAACAGACAGTCTTTTAAAGATTGGCCTAAATGTTAACTGAAAATGTCTTACATGTCTCCATGCCCTCATCCTCCTCCTCTGTTGCAGCCGGTCGGTCATAGGATTTGTCGATGGCCGCTCTGAAGCTCTCATTACAGCCCCTGCCCCTGATGATTCGGGGGCGTGGCCTGTGGAAAGGGAGGTCACCATTGAGGGTTACCTCTGCCACAGCTGTCTGGAGGCTCTCCAAAGAGCTGGACTTCTTCAAGCCGAGCGATGGTCCAACATCTTTTGTGGAAGAGCCTGAGGGGCAGAAAAAGAGAAGGGACGTACTGCAGGAAAACTGTGAACAGAATGGACCAAACTAGCTATTTCTATGTCTGGCATCTATGTCTTTTACATCTAAGGGAAGCATCTACAGAAGAGGGATTGGTATGAGAAAGAAAATGAATAGGGGAGGATACTTTTGGATTCTGCACTTCGAGAAGAATGTGAAAATGGGAATTAAGTGTCAAAATGTGAAAAAGAAAAAGGGAAAATGTTCCCCTGTTACAGCAGATGGACTGTTTCACATATTAATGGGACATATTTCAAGTTCATATCTGCAAACTTCTGTAAAAAGGGATTGGGAAGAGCAGAACCAAAACAGCAAACACACACTGGCAGCATCTGCCTCATTGTCCCTTCAAGAAGGCTTGAATATGAGTTCATTTTATGACGGGAAACATTCATTTAAGCTTGAAGCATTACATTGTGTATCTGCCTGATGGAAGTTATGGAGTCTAACCAATCCACTGGATTTGCAAAATTATCAAAATGTTGAAAACCAAAAGTAAAGGTAATGAATAAAAGGCTAATGCCTTTCAAAAAAATAACTTTGGGAAAAAAGGGAAAAATCATGTACAGGCAAAACATCAGTAAAAAGTCAAGACAGTTAAAATTTGAAACTAAGCAACTTGAATTTTAAATAAAATTTCAAACAGAAATAAAAAAACAGAAATAATATATATACATAAATACTTATATGTAGACATAAATATAGTAAAGACCTTTTAAAAAACAATAGTTAAACTTAATGCCAAAAAATACTAAAACACTAACAGATAATCAAATGTCAAGAAAATGTTTTATAGGTTTTGAGAGGTGACAAGAAAAAATGAAATGTTGGGAAAAATGTGTTTACATTTCTAAATTATCAATTAAAAAAGTAAAACTTGACATTAAATTTTGAGTTGCAAGTAAAATAACCTGAAATCATGCTAAAACAAAGAAAAATTGAAATATTTCAAGGGTTACCATTTTAAAGAAGGCTGCAATATCTCATAATTTACATAACTACAAAATTTAATACAAATGTTGAGAAAGTCAAATAAAAAAGGCCAAGATGTGAAAAACGGCAAAATGATCAGAAAAAAGACACATTTGAAAACAAAAAGGCAAAATATTGAGAGAAAATAATTGGAAAAATTGAACTGAAACCTCATATGAACATTACTGTGGACATTATTTTTTTTGTCTTTAACTTCATATCTATTATTTCAATTTTATTCAAGCACACAATGAAAAACCTCCCCTCTCATTTTGAAACATTTTCATACCAGGCCACACTCTTCACAAAGCATCAGACAGTAAAATGTACATTATTTTTATTCTACAGTATCCTCATCTAATAAAGAACTAATGTATGTGTCCATTATGTTATAAAAAAAAGCAGTGACATTTTATGTTTAACAAATAATTTACCATTAGGATATTCTTCTAAAGCAGTCAAAGTCGAAAAGAACTACTCTACAGTGTAACTGTGCCTGTAAGCCTTCCAAATAAGCTTTTTACGTGTTTATGGTCCATACCCTTAAAACATGCCGTATCACACATTTAAATACAGTAATAAATAACAGAATGCCTCAAACAATCAATATGAACACATTAACCTTGGGTGTTACAAACACCTATAAAATATTCTCAAGGATAGAGGATGATGAAGTGCAGAAGTTCAGACTTTTATGAGTGATACACAAAATGGCATGAGTGGATGATTTAAGAGGATGGATTGAAAGGATGGAGAAACTTCAGAGCATAAAACTTAACAAGGTGACACAAACTCACGAAAAGTCACTTTGTGCCAAAACTAAACGACTGAAGCCAAAGCTGTAAGTGTGTGATCAGAGAATAAGCTGTTCAGCAGTTCAGTCGTTCTCTATCATGACGCAGACTGAAAACATCCTCTATACAAAGACAGTGGAAACAACAAAACCCCATGCCAATGAAGTTGGTGTGCTGTGTGAAACGTAAATTAAAATAGAATAAAATTATTTGCAATTCCGTTGCAATCTGTATTCAGCTGAATAAACTACAAGATGCCTGATATATTTTCCAAAAAAGCTGGGACAGGAACAACAAGAAACTGGAAATGTTGAGGAATGTTAAAAAAAAAACATGTTTGCAACATTCCACAGGTGAACAGGTTGATAGTAAACATGTGTCATGATTGATCGTAAAAGGAGCTTCCCAGAAAGGCTCAGTCGTTCAAAAACAAAGGTGGAGTAAGTCTCTTCAAGTCTACATTTCATTTGGAAATCATGGATGTGGTGTCCTCAAGGCAAAAGAAGAAAAGTACCATCCAGATTGTTATTATGGCAAAGTTTAAATGCCAACATCTGTGATGGTATGGGGGTATGCTAGTGCCCATGGCATGGGTAACTTGCACATCTGTGAATGCACCATAGCTGTCAAGTTATGGATTTGAAAATAAGGGACATTTCTGGGCGAACAGCCCCACCATCCCAATCTAGCTTCAGTATCTCTTACATTCTGAGACAGGTGTACAAGAAATCTAAAATAAACACTGTTGTCTTGGTTTGTTCCACTGTGGGCTCTAATCTCGCGACAGCTGCCACTCAGGACACTGAAGGTGCCAGTTCTTGCTAGGCTTCTTCTTCTTCTACAGTTTCACGGCTGTTATCATCCATCATTTTGGTGGATTTCTGCCCCGTTTTGCGACGAGGCTAGTGACAGAGTGCAGTTTGGAGAGACAGAGGAATGTTTTTTGTTTATATTTTATAATACGGGAAATTTACGGGAAAATACTAATACGGGAAGATGGCGGGAAAGAGGGATAAAATACGGTAGTATCCTGGCCAAAACGGGAGACTTGACAGCTATGGAATGCACCATTATGCTGAAAGATAGATAAATGTGATGGAGCAACATATGCTGCCATTCAAGGGACACATTTTTCAGGAAGAAAATATCAAGACACATTCTGCATGTTATAAAAGAGTGTGGGTACTAAACTGACCTGCCTGAGTCCAAACCTGTCTCCCACTGAAAATGTGAGAGTATTATGAAGTGCAAATATGACAACAGAGATCAAAAACTGTTGAGTGACTGAAGCCCACATCAAGCAAAGATGGGAAAGATTTTCACCTACAAAGCTTCAACAATTTGTGTCCTCAGTCCCCAAACACTTATTGCGTTTTATGAAAAGGAAAGGTGATGTGACACAGCAGTTAACATGCCTCTGTCCCAGCTTTTTTGAAACACATTACAGGCATCACTTTCAAGATGATTGGATATTTGCAAGGAAACTATAAACTTTATCGGCTGGAACATTAAATAGATTGACTTTGTAGTACAGTCAATTGAATATAAGTAAAAAAGGGTTTGCAAATCGTTCAATAAATCTGTCAATTTCTGTTGACTGGTCTACAATGCTCAGATAGTACAAACTGAAATGTTTGCATCCTGTACCTCATCTTCATATATTATTCATTTGTATCCATTTGTAGATGAACAGAAGATCACAATTATGGTGAAACAACCTAAATCTTTGCGAATCATTCTTCAAAATCATATTTATTAACCATCCATAGATGAGCGAGGACAGGAGTACAAGCAGAAGTCCTAAAAGGAACTGCTGTAATAAACAATAAGACAGATTTTTTTCATTAATGGCATGAATGCCTTGACTGCTTTAGTGCAACATCTCTGCTCAGTGACTGAAAACATCCACGCCAACCTTGAACGGCCACTAATTTCCTCTGACAGCAACACACCTCATTTAAACCCTCAAACTGTTCAGTCAGACTGAAGCTGATGCACTGGAGTGTTTGTCTGTGTATGTCTGCTAAATTATTCCCAACCGACTCCAAATTTTATTACAGGATGTGGTTGTGAATGAAAATAACCGTCAGCAAAGGAAGAGAAACATGACAGTTTAATTAAACTAAGACCATTTGTACAATGGAGCAGGCATAATTTTTTTGTTCCCAGATGGCACCTTTCAGCAGCCGAGGATGTGTTCAGTGGCAAATAAATGTACAAAGATAAGGTGAAGAGGTAAATGGAAGAGTCCTAATCCCCTGGGTGGTGTCACTGCTGAGTTACTCTAGCAGCATTAACACAGAACGTCATAAGGAGAGAGTGTATAAAATAGAGGGAGGAAAACGAAGGCCTAACATCATGCTTTAGAGGAAGTCTTGCTTAAAGAGTGGAGCAGTAACACTTAAAAAAATTTGAATTCTATCATTTCCAGCTTTAGTCAATGGAATTTTGCAATAAAGCTCCAGTCGAATATCCAAACTGTAGTCAGTGGCTGACATAAACTCAGGGCGTTTTCACATTAGGTCCACTTGTTCTGAACCGTACTGCGGCGCGGTTCACCCTGGGTTTGCCCCCTCCCCCTCCCCCGCTGGCTTTCATTCACACTTGCAACATCGAACCATGCCCGGACCCACTTGTGTATTTACTCAATTTTAAACAGCAGGGGGCGATATACACGTAACTGGGTCCCAAACCTGCAATGAAGGAAAACGAAGAAGAGACTACCATGGTAACCATTTCATACACAGGACAACCGATGTTTACGTTTCGCTCTCTTCTACATTTTCCTTCAAATGCGTTTCTTTATCGTGTTTGAGACGGCATCAGCGACCTTCTGGACCCTCGTAAATCATCGTAATCCTCAACCAGAATAAACAAATCGACAAATTGAGTCAGGAGAAGATTCAACCACGGGATTAACAGGAAGTAATGCATCAAAAGTAGATCGGTTCAGACCACTTTGTTTCACACCAGTGAAACCGCACCAAATTTAGGGAGATGGAGCGGATCGAGACCACCCCTTCATGGAGGTCTCGGACCGGCTGATTTGGAGCGCACTAAAGTGCAGTGGTTGCATTCACATTGATACTAACGTACCAAACCCTGGGCCAAAACTTCTTTGGTGCACACTAAATGTGGTTGGTGTGAAAACACCCTTAGAAGATTTTACTGGTAAATGGACTTTCTGACCACCCAAAGCACTTTTACACCGTGTCTCATCCATCCATTTACAATCTCACAGTCACTCACTGATGTAAATTCTCCATCAGTACAAGCAAACACATCCACAAAATTTCTTATCCATTAGCACGCCACTGACG
The DNA here is from genome assembly GCA_036419115.1 of Scarus forsteni. Taxonomy (NCBI): domain Eukaryota; kingdom Metazoa; phylum Chordata; class Actinopteri; order Labriformes; family Labridae; genus Scarus; species Scarus forsteni. Next base: position 8,594,013 of record JAZDUH010000157.1, on the reverse strand, counting down.
CAGCAGAACCAGAAACTTGGGGTTAAGTGTATTTCCTCAGAACACATCATCACGGGACAAGGCTGGGATCCAACCCTCCACCAATTGATTTGTAGTAGAGCACAAGATCAGAACAATCCACTGATGCCCTGGTGTTAAGTGTTTTTCTTGCATCATTCAGATGCAGAGTGATTACGTTGAAGCCAGCCATGGGATTGGTTGGTGGGATTTGAGCACCCTGTGACCTTGAAAAGGATCAGCTGTATAGATCATGAAGGAATGGATAATGGTTATTTACATTCATGACAAGAGGCATAAAGTACTAAATCATGATTTTATGATTCAAAGGATTATTGCTTTATTTCACACAGCCTCCAACATTTCTTCAAACTAAAATCCAGAAAGTCATGAAATGTATTAAAAACTAATACTATGCTAAGGCTATAGACCCTTTTTCGAATGTTATCCTTATTTCTGATTTGAGGTGTCCTGTAAGACTTATTATTATAATCAACATGATGATTATTATGTTTTATTCAATTACACCAAGGAAATTGTAAAGGAGGAGGTAATATTTTGGAAATGTTATGTTTACGATGCTTGCAAAGAATTAAAAGAAAAAAATAAACGCATGGAAAAATGTTTTATACATACTACAGAAAGTAAATGTTTCCCAGTGACTGTTTTACAGAGTATTGCCCACCATAACTTTAACATTGATTAGCTTTTGATCATTTCTGTACACACCACTTGTCCTTTTCATTCTGAATGGCCCAGAGGACTGTACTGCATAGTAAAATAAGCTCTCGCTAACATAGTCTCAATGTCAGATAAATCTTTATTAAGAAAATAAAAAGCCAGTCTGCAGCCAAACACACACTGTCAATCAGTTTGATACTCTACATAAGATATATACATAACTTAATTTAAATTATGTTTTTCTAAAGTTGAGAACAAAATGAAATATATGTGAACAGCTTTTAGAGATCTGTCTTCATTTGGGGCACTTAGAGACCAAGGGACCATTTCCAGTCACACTGCATATACTGTACAGGCTGGATTTTGTGATTACAATTATTATTCTAAGCATATTGGACTTGGCTGCCTTGAAACAGAAATAAAATCTTTATACGGCCGATTAGGATGAAATATATTGAAATTTATTCAAATGACCTGCCAGGGCTGTAAAATCAAATAGCAAGTCTGGAGGAGCGGCTGAAAAACAATGCCAGGATTTATGTTTACAGTCTGACTGACTGTGGAAAAAAAGACTGAGGAAGAAAAAAATGGAGAAGGAAAATTGAATACATGCAGAACGAACAAACCAGTGGGCTGGCGGTCTCCCATTCATTCTCATCAGTCTGTCCTGTTCTCTTAACGTCTCACTGAGAGCCCGGCTGATAGGCTTTTCACGCTGCACACCCACTTTATTTAAAGGCTTTGCCTGACGCCACTCACTGCAGTCACACTTCCGTGGCACTTGCTAAAAAAAGATAGTTTACACTGGGCTGGAGATCTGACAAATGGCATTTAGTCACAAAACAAAAGGATTTTTTCTCTCTCTATAGTCACACAAACAATAATAATAAGGACTGGCTGTGTAGTATATTGTGTTTTGTCTTTTAGGACATTTCAACAATTGAGTAAAGCAAAATACATCCTTCATTAACGGCAAGGCTGACTTTGTGCATGTGACATTAGCATCTTTTGTTTGTACTCTATGTTGTGCAAAAAACAAACTAGATATCAGGATATTAGTTGATTGCATTTAATTGATGTGAAGGACTTATTAAAGTGATATTTAATATTTTTTAAAGTTGGGTTGCATTGTATTTTGTAAATTTGGTGGGATACATGCCACTTTAATAATATTTAAGGTTGCTGAAATGTGATTTGGGGTACTTGAGTCCTAAATTCTCTAATTTTGTTAAAAATCTGGTGTGTTTCTACATGCAACATTTATATAAAAGACACATATTAATGATAAAAGGTCTACATGCCTTCATTTTCAGGGCTTTCTTTGTGGAAGTTAGTCGATACACTTGTCTTCTGTAACAATTTTGAAAAATAAAAAAACAAAACTGAAAATAATCAGGTCTGGGGAAACAGTTAACACAGAGTGTCAAACAGCTAAATGGATTATTTCATATCTGGCAACCAGTCAGTGAGCTCGGAATAATCTGCGTCAGTGTCATCTGCAGATAAACATGATCCTACTGAGTAAAGCAGTGAAAGGCTTACAATCACAAACACAGAGTGGTCATGAAGCAGCTGGAACGGGAGAGGTCAGATTAGGCTTTGACACCACGCTCACGTGGATGCTGCAGCAACGACACAAATGATTCAAGCACAAAAAAACACAAAATCCTCTGATTTTTGACTGTTTTCCATACAGATTATGATAAAGGTCAGGCTATTCATATTCTACTGCTTATACATAGTGCAACTTTCCTTTTTGGTCACCCATTTTGGGCTTTATCAAACCCTCGTGTATAAGAATGATGACACGACATGTGCATCAGAATAACAGCTCCACCCAATGAGCGGCAGCAGCGACGTCTGGCAACTGACATCACTGGAGAGAAAGGGGAGGGTTTCATCCACCTGAAAAGTGTGGTGTTAACAATCATTTTCAGTATTTAGTGTTGTCTCTGGTGATGTTTATCACCAAAACTGTATATTATAAGATAATGCATGGATACACAATGACTAGATAAAACATTCAGAGCAATTAAGTTACTTTATAATGCAGCATGGTCTGTCTGGGCAGGGGCGTGGTCAGATTTTGATTGGTCTCCTGAAATGCCCAAAATAATGCACTGTGATTGGCTATTAGCCAGGATAGGTGTGGTTTATATGAAAAGCAATGTTAGTGCTGTAACAACAGACTCCTGTTTGTGGAATGGGATGTTTTGTGGGGGAGTATGATATGGGAAAACTTTGTTTTGAATTAAAACATGACCCATATCCTTTCTTTGAATACTCATAAGAGTTGCCACTTTGTTGTTAATCTTTACAAGACAGGATGTGTGAGACATGAAATTCAAATTCATGTGTGGATACAAAAAAAGGGCAAATAAGCCAGATCTTTGAATAAGAAGAAATCATTTTTCTTTTTACACACTAAAACCAGAATGAGAAATCAGGATCCTAATGCTCAGATGTATTTTCAAAAACCTTATCTTGCTATTTAAGCTTTTTATTGGGTGGTGGTTGGGGTCTTGGGACACAGCAAAATATTAATCTCAAATGAGGGGCACAACAGAAAGTTGGTTAGAGTCACAGGGCTAAACCATAGAATGAGGTCCTGTAGAGAGTTTAGCTCTTTAAGTGAGTTTACTTTCTTTCAAAAAAAAAAAAAAAAAAAAAGAGGCTTCCTCTGAGTCAACAGATTTATCATCTGCCAATCTGTTGTTGCCCTACATTGACTTTTAAAGGATAACTTCGGTTCCTGCAGCTTTTACATTGTTTATAGAATGAAGAACAACAATATACTCACCAAGAAGGCTTTCCTGATGCAAACGGTGCTTCGGGAGATATTTAGATCCAAAATCGAGCAGCGGACACCGATATAATGGTAGCCTGTAGGGCATAGATCGCCGCTCCTAAAAACTGCATTAGTCGTCCAAAAACTCATGTTTTTCACCAATATTCCATCATGATTCGCTCCGAATGGACGGCCAGTGCAGCCTGTGTCTCTCCACAGAGCGCTGTGTGGCTGAACCAACGAGTTTGTTTACATGCCTTTCGCGCATGCGCAGTGCGGCTCATTGTTTCAGGGCAGCTACAAATCGACTTTCTTCTTCCAGTTTTGTGCAAAATGGACGAATATCTATGGGATGAAGATGTTGTGGAGGAGGACTTTGAATATGATGGACGTCCTTACAGTTTGGAGCCAGATTATACAGATAAGGAGCTGATAGAAATGAGGAAGCTATCTCAACGCTCCAGAGAGTACTGCGCATGCGCGAAAGGCATGCAAACAGACTCGTCTGTTTAGAGGTTAGTTCAGCCACTCAGCGCTGTGTGGAGAGACACAGGCTGCAATGGCCGTCCATTCGGCGCGAATCATGATGGAATATTGGTGAAAAACATGAGTTTTTGGACGACTAATGCAGTTTTTAGGAGCGGCGATCTATGCCCTACAGGCTACCATTATATCGGTGTCCGCTGCTCGATTTTGGATCTAAATATCTCCCGAAGCACCATTTGCATCAGGAAAGCCTTCTGGGTGAGTATATTGTTGTTCTTCATTCTATAAACAATGTAAAAGCTGCAGGAACCGAAGTTATCCTTTAATGCAACACCCAAACTAGTTGGACATTTGATCATTCATCCATTTTGTGAAAATAAGCAAAAATCAAGTTATTTTTTGATCTAACTGAGGTCTAATTTAATGCATTTGTGAAAAAAATCTATGTGCTTAACTTGTTTTTGAAGACATTTACTGTCAAACTAGTCTTTGAAATTGGACTTGCTTGTGTTTTGTTTATGTTAATGGCATGAAAACATAATCTTGTGTCTTTACTGCCTCATTGTCTGAGATATTGGTCTATTATTTTATGACTGCTTTGCTGAACCTTGAATTTCTCTCAAGGTAAAAACTACAGGACAGAGAAGAAGGTTACACTCATCAAAATCATACTAGTTGCTGTAATATCACAGCTTCTTCATCATTATGAACTTGAAGTTACCGCTCCTTATGTTCCAGGACACTTCTGTTGGAACAAATGATCTTAACTGATTAATTATACATCTAAAATCATTAAACAGAGAATTCTAGACACTTTTAACAGTCCAGTATTGTCCATTATCACTGGAGTGTTCTTGTCCAACATGTGGGAGCACCCTGTGTCAATAAATGTCACAGCCAATCACTATTCAGGAGACAGAAGACACTATATCTGTCTCTCAGGGCTGTCACGGTCTTTGGTTTCAGCACAGCAGTTTTGTTTTGGCTTTAGTAAATGGACCATGGACCATTTCTACTTGGCAGAAAGTGGAGGTTGGTTGAGCAAGTTGGTAAAGTGACACCAAGGGACCTCAAAGTGAAAATAAAGCGTAGACACTCAAAAAACACAGGGTGAAATCTATTAGCCCTCAACATGAGAGAAACAGAGAGGATTACAACCAAAAAAGAAAAAAAAATCCCTCTGTTCTTTTTGTGCTAAATATTCCCCTGAGGAATAATTACCATCAGTATCTCGACCATAAAAATCTGCCAGTGTAATGAGATCATTTCAGAGTTTTATTATAACCGCAGATCACTCTAATTCTGATAAAACAATGGTGGTTAATTACAGAACAGTCTTTGATTTGCAATGAAGACGGCTTAATTATCACAAGAACGAGTGCTCTTACATCACTCTCACATTTTTCACAAGTTTAATGGGAGTGCAGGAGAAAAAGCTCTTTGCAGAGAGGATGAGGCGAGTTCTTGCTTTCCTCTTAGACAGAGGGAATGTGAAACAATCTGCTACTACCTGTCTGTACCACTGTTGAGTCATGCTGTCCACTCTCCATCATGACTCAAAATATGGTCTGTTTTTACTTCTCAGTTGATTGGAACCTATTGATTAAAATTCCACACAGTTTGTCTATTTTTCTAAACATGAAAATCTGCGGTAGAGAGACTGGATGACTGGATCTATTGATTGGAAGCAAAGTTACCTCATTTTCCTGGAAAATTGCAGATTTGACAGTGCTCTGTTTGCATGCAGAGAAAAAATCAAGCTATGGATAATTCTGACATTTTAATTGGGCAACAGCCCTTATTTCAGTTTACAAAAAAAGGCTGAAGAATCAATTTATGATGGGAGAATGTTCAGCAGTGTGCTGAATGACTGATGGATTTTGAGTTGAAATGTTAAGGTGCGTTCACACCGCACGCTACTTGTACTACCTCGGCGATCACTCTCCATGCAAAGTCAATGTACAGCCGCGATGGGGCGGGGCTAACCCTCCTGCGATGTGACGCCGCTTTTCACACTACCACATAGCTTGTTGCGTGATGTCAAAGTAAAAAAAAGTTGATCTTTTCGGACGATGTCGTGTTTGGCTGTGCGGCAACAGCCAATCAGCAGTGTGTGCGTGTGTGACGGTGCCCGTGAAACAGAGTTTTTCATCCAGACTACAGAGGAACAATTTACGTCAGTGTGGGAAACATTAGTCAGTAAGGACATTAGTTCCGCCTAGACGGACTGCGGTAAACTCACAGATAATGCTGCTGCAGGGCATCAGCTGCAGTGTTCTGTGGTTGGCAAGTGAATGAAAAGGACACAGCTGGAATAATGTTCACTTATACATCCTGTTATATGATATATGATATGATCGCGGTGAAACTCGAGCGGAGGTGACGTCACCGAGCGACAGCCGATGGCAACGGTGACCATAATGAGGCATTTATGGACGCGCGATGATACGTCAGTGGGTGACGCGATATTGGTAGCTGGGTCGCTTGCAGTGTGAACGCAGCTTTACACTATGATAACCTTGCAGTGCAGCTGGATCCACCTGATTCAACGTCAACCAGGTGGATCCATCAGGGCATGCTCCAATCTATGATGGTGCTTGGCCCAAACATTATGGGGGAGTGACTACTGCAGGAAGTGACTGCTTGTCCAGTGATTAGAATAGATGCTAATAGCTCTAGCAGCAATTTGATCAGATCTGTACTGCATTTCTTTATTAAATGAAAAACAAATAACACCAAAAGCATTTCCTTGCTCCATGTAAGACATGTTCGGCAAGAGTTTGTTCTATGAAGTGGCACATGTTTTGTACCCTACACTGCGTCAGTAATGTCCGCCGACAACATTAGCTGATTGGCCCCTAAGTAATGTGACTGATGGAGCAATCATCCAATCACCTGTTGGAGCTGCTTTTAAAGGTTCTGCCCATTCCAGACCACTTTTTAAGGCAGTTGCCCTAATGGACTACTGAAATATATTCTGTATTTTAAAGATTGAACAGGTCATCTGGTGTGTCAAGTTAATATGATCAAGTTCGTGTTTGCCTTTTGTTGTGATGGAAAAAATATCACTATAGGGAACTAATCCACTGCAGCAGACTTATAAAAATATGCAACATACTATCTTTACAATGCAATCACAAGACAAAAAAGAAATAAATCATATCCCTCTGCTTCTTGTTCTCCGAAAACCAACAGTAGAAAGTTTCAAAAGAGGTAAAGTTCTCCTTTAAAGAACCTATTTCCTGTTAGTGACTCACTTTATTTAAGAGTGAGAGTTCACAGCTTCACCTGCAAGTTACTTCAAAGAACACAAACACTCCAAGCCTCTCATCACTCTCCTTCTCCACCCGTCTTTCTTCAGCTCCATCTGTCCTATCTGTCCAAGCCACTGACATCAGACGCCGGCCTTCTATTCAGTCGAAGCGACAGTGTAAATACACAAGACATGACAGTGACGGATGACTCACTGTCAGATCACTGCCTTAACCAAGGACGATTTTCTGCTCTCCCTCTCCACATGCACACAAAACAATTAGCGCCACAGCCGCATCTGAGGCAAAAGGGGGAAATCAAATCTGTAGTCACTCGGCTGCTTTCAAAACCATGTTCAGCGGTGACCTCAAACTGTGGCACGGAGCTGAGACTTCACTCTGCAGACTGACAAATTTGTCGTGTCGGAGAGGGAGCAAAACACCAAACAAGGAGAGCAAGTCCCAAATGTATAAACTGAAGAGAGGTGGATAAATCCTTTGAGCGCTAACAAGTGAATTTGTATTTGTGGATCAATATGTGCAATTTCACTTCTGCCATTGTTGCTCCTGTATAATTTGTGTCATGTCTGTGCTAGGGTTGAACTGATTCTTTCTACAAGGCTACACAGTCAGACTGGAGTTCATTCATTAGTCTTGAAAGGATACCTCTTTGAGTTCTGCTCAAACGTCCAGCTATAAGAGTTTCCCTCTGAGTCAACATGTGTTTAGACATAAACAATGATCCTATTAGGCATTTATAACTAAAAAAAAGGGTAAATGAAGAGAATATGGCTGTAAAGGTTGGGCTGAGATGGTATGAAGGACCTGGGATGGAGAGGTTTCTGTGGTGTTGACAAAACAAACATGGACTGTTGGCTTTAACAGCACCTACATTAAAGAGGACATGTTTTGTGTCCAGCATCTTTGCAGACTTTACAAAGATAACAGGACATTTGACTAAAGTAACTAAAGTACTTGACTAAAAGTACAAATGAAGGGGTGTTTTATATATGTTGCTTCTGTAAAAGTATTTTTAAATACTGTGTTCAATATTAAGCTTTACTCAGACATAAAGACTGCATCAGCCTACTCTGTTTTTGACAAGCTGAGTAAGACCTGTGTGTAATTTTCGTAAATTTTAGGTAAGAGCAGCCAATTCCATTTCAGTTCCCTCCCTTTAGAATCCAAGCACGTAAGTCTGAACAGCAGACTGTATTGATGTGACTAAGCTGAAATTCTTTTCATTATTCAACCTTTCGTTTTGAGAAATACTGGCTGAAATCACTAAAACATCCTTTATCTTATCGTTCTTTTATTTAATTTCCTTCTCTCTTCAAGTTGTGCAACTTTATTATATTCTGCCTTTTGTCATTGTTGTACTTAAAGAGGCACTTTTTAATTCAATTTCTCACTAAAAGTCCCCTTGAGGGAAATGAAAAGTCAGGGCAGTCTGGTCTCAGTTTCATTACCAAATATACAGTAAGGCTCAAATGCAAGCTTTATTAACGGGCCTTGATCCCTGTGCCTGGAACCTGCTACAATAACATAAAACCCAAAGAAATAATAATAAAATAAAGACATTTTTATAGATGATGCTCTTAGAAAAAGGGTTGTTTTTGTTTTTTCTTTCCAGTAGGTGACATTTAAACAGAAAACTATTGTTAGGAGAGTCTATTTTATTGCACTGAGGGGAAATTATTTCAATTTGCTACAAAAATTTTGAAAATTACAAAGAAAACAAACCTTCAATCAAAGACAAGAAAAACAAATTTTGACAACATTTGTTTACACAGGAAGATTTAGTGGACGTACTTAAGTGTTTAATTGATGTTCACGTCAATTAAACACTTTAATCGATGTTAGATGACAACAGCTCACTCAGGAGTTAAAATATTAACTGTTTTAATAGATTCCTATTTCAAAGATTTATGTTTATATCTTAAAAAAGAATACATTTGATTAAAGATTATTAAGTTGATCAGGAAGCAAGTAATATTCAGTTGTTTTAAATAGGAGAGAAGCTGGCTACAGAAGACTTTGTCTTACCAAGTAACAGTAACTAAGGAGGGCGGGGCTTAGAAGAGGCTCACTTCCTGGAAAGGGTGGAGCTTGACAAAGTGTTAATTGGTCATTTAAAGGAGACATATCATGCTTGTGTCTCCTTTTCACTATGCCAGACTAGGATGCCTGTAAAGCATTTCTGCCCTCAGTACAAGTCATTTAGTTCCTTCATTGCCCCACAATTGCGTTCTCAAAATCCTCATTTTAGGCCATTATGAAGCTCTCGTTGAAACATGTGGATCTCAGGATGACCTACAGTTACCTCGCAACATCACCGCCCTTTGTCCTCTGATTGGTCAGTTCTGTCAGAGCTGCCGAGAGGGCTGAGCCAGCCTGTCCTTCTTCTTCTACTGTATTTTCCGGCAGGCTCAAAGCAGCGACCGCGTATTGAGTCCCCCTACAGGCCAGAGCTGGTAATGAGTGAGTGTGAGCTAGGGATCTATATACTGCTGCTGGTGGATGTGTTCCTCGGTGACGGTTTTGTGGCCAACGGACATCACAGAGGAGGAAGTGTTTTATCAGATTGCTCCAATAAAAAGAAAGGTACCTCGTGTCGTCACGACGATTTAAATCTTGCGGATATCTCGCAATGACCTATTTTCAGAGGCATCAAATCTCGTTCTAGGATAGCCTATCAGAAAAAATACAATATCTCATTTTTTGAAAATAAAGGGGGTGTAAGGTCTTGTTTTCAAATTTATTATACTTTATGGAAGTATTAAATCATGCATCAGCATGATATGTCTCCTTTAAGTGCTACTGACTCTGCATTCAATCTAATATTGACACTATGCACATATGGACCTGCTACTATGAGTCAATGAGTATAAGCTTTTGATTAAATAATAGCACAGTATGATGTCACAATGGTAGGTCTACTTGATGGAGCTGAGTGAATGAGATGGTCTAGGCAGCTGCTGGTGGCATGAATACGTGGAGAGGGAGAAGTCAGGCTGCTGCACAATTTGCTTTCATTCATAGAAGTGCTCTGTAACATGGGTGGCATACTGAACAAACAAAGCAGAATGTTATCTCTTTGAAAAATATCATTTTACATTACTCTTAGCATGATTAAGGTTGGATAAAACTTTTGTACATAATGTGAAATACAATTTAGAAATCTCTTCTGCTGTTGTTTTCCAGTATCACAAATAAATAATGTTTACTTATAAGGGAAAGTCTCCTCATCTCCTTTTTTGGTTTTCACTTTACATTATTCAGAGGAGGTGTTAAAATTCAATGACTGCTCTCATTGCAAAGAGATCATTTTAGGAGAAATATTCTGACACCTCAGATATAACAACTGAATTAAAGCTGAGGATATGTGCATTTTGACTGAGTCTTTGAATCATACAACAGCAGTTCTTTCTGAATAATGGTATCCCGAGGGCCTTCTAATTTTAAAATCAGATTCAAACACCACTTCCACCTCTCAGTCCCAGGCTTTAGGTATGCATCAGAAACATGATGGTGGAAAAAAAAAATCTATTCTACCTTACAGAGCACAAGTCCTTACCTGTGTTGGTCTCAGGACGAGGAGTGAGGTTAATCTCGTCGGCTACTGTTAAAGGAACGGGGGAGGAAAGAGGGGAGGGGTACAAACATTTTGGGGTTCAAGTTAGTGCTCATGACATTCCTCATGCAACATCCGGGTAGGGCTGCAAACATCACAAACTGCTTCATCTCAATTAGGATCGGGCGCCATGCGAGACGAGGTGGCGAAGGTGGAAGGTACAGAGACAGAGAGAGAGGGGGAAATGAAAAGAGGGCTTGAGGATAGCAATCAGAACTTGTTGTGATATCAACACAGCACACAGCAGCAATCTGGTCGGGAAGATTAGATATGATTATAGAGAGTGCGAGCAGAGAGTCTGTTGCAGCCAAAGCAATCAGCGACTGTTCGAAGCCATTTCAAGGTGAATCAACAGAGTGAAGTTCTTGACTTTGGAGAGAGATGCAGGGTCTGCTTTCATACGGAGGGGCAAGTAGGTGGAATTCATTTAAATATATGAGGAGCATGTCTAAGACATGAAGGCGTGCAGGGATGTGTGCTCAAGGTTACATGAAATCGGGTTTTCTTTGGGTTTTATGAAGATGTGGTGCACAATGTTTGGAAACATCTTCACAGAACTGCATACATTATCCTGAAATGCTTTAAGTTCTGGACTTAAAGGACCCACTTTAGCTCTTTATGCAAGTTTCTTAACAGGTAGTTAAAGCAAAATTTATAACAAGAGTGAGAGTTTTGTAATCCTGAAATAGCTCAAAGACTTACAAGGAGTTCAGAACATTGACTGTAGTGATATGTTATCAAAGAAAAAAGAGAACATTAGCCAAAAGTTTAAACTTTCAATATCTATTAGATGGAAAATACACCATCTTTACAATCTGCAATCAAATGGTAGCTCAGGAATACATTTAAATTCACAACATAGAGCTGCTAAGAATTTTGTCATTCTGCAGAAAATATGGAAAGTAAATTCAATGATAAAATAAAATAAAACTAAAGCCTCATTTACATGTATGTATATATACAGGGGCAGGTCAACAGGAAGTCCATCCATTCTAAGGGGAATCTCTATGGTACCTCTTTATTTGAGCCAAATACAGTTTCTCACTTGGAGTTCAGAGTAACACATAACAATTAAAGAAATGGACGAATATTCAACAATCTCTATTATATAAAACAAAAAGGCAAGCTCTGACAAGACAGACGAGCAAAAGAAATGCATTAAAATCACTTAAAAGCACCTTATCAACCCCTCTCTTTTCTCATCTGCATTGACATGAGTTACTGAGAGGAGGTGGGTAAAACAGGCGTGCCATGTTACCAACTTTGCGCAGCATGGCTGGCAGGCAGTTATGTAACTCAATACAATCAACCTGATTTCTTTTTTTGCTGATGCTTGCATCTTGTCCAGTTTGAAAAGTAAGAAGGTGTTTATAGTTATAAAAAGAGCTAACATGATTCGCTTCTGGTAGCCCTTCATTGATTTGCAGTTATGCAAATAAATTCTAAATGGCTAAAAACAGGTCAGAGTAGCTCCTCCACAATGACGACAGGTGCTTTAACAGACTCAATCCCTCCATAATAAAATGCAATTAGACATTTGGAGGCATCACCTGTTTGTTTGTTTTACTAGTTAAAGGACAGGAGACACACACGTAAGTAAAAATAAGTGTAAAGGAGGGCATATTTGTTTATTTTTTGTACTTCAGTACAAATTAAATGTAATGGTTAAGACATCTGAAAAGAATCTAATGAACATAAACCTTGAAATGATGAGCTTAGCCCAGAGCAAAACTGGCAACCAAAGAAGCAACAGGGTTCAGCTGAAAGATTTTAGAAAGCAGCTTCTATCAACACTGTATTTTAAGTTCTCTTGACATCTTCTGGTTCATCCCAAAAAGTGTCTCTTTTGGGATCTGAATATAAATTTGATCTGAGAATGTCTGATTTACCAAAAGGAACTTTTTTTAAATCCAGTGACTAAAAGCACATAACGCTTTTCAAAACCTACCACAGGCCTGACTGAAGACAACATGTCTTATCTTTGTAACCCTTACAGGACATGACAAATGAGAAAGGGAACAAAAGCTGTACCTAGATCCATGCTTTTGGACTTGCGTGTCTTGATGATCTCCAGCTGAGCGGCGTCTCCAAACTGCTTGGTGCGTTTTTCTGACATGCTCTGACGTCCAAAACCTTCCCTTTGGAAAGCAGCATCGGGCTGGTTTTCATTTGGACTCTGGGAACTGGAAGAAGAGAAAATGTTGGAAAACAGGGGATAGAAAGAGATTAAATTAAATAATCTATGACAAGAAAAACGGAGATAAGGCTCTTAAAGGGAAGACGACAAAGTGACACACTCACATTCAAAAAAGAAATACAAACAAAAAGAAAAAAAGTGTGCTGGGTGGAGGAAGTATGGGGATTAAAAGTTCAAATATGCTCTTTCTTTGAGCACTTATGGCTTCAAGAGATTGTGACAATACATTGAGGAGGGAATAAATCAAAGAATTTATGGGGGGGCAGCAGGGTGTGGAAAAGGGAAGGAAAACAAAAAAATGGATACAGCTGATAATAAAGCTATCAAGTGATTAGAAACATTAACCTTATTGATTAACAAATCTTTGTCCTTCAGAGTCAAAATCTACAATGTGCTCAAATCTAATTCAGTTTATTTATTTTTCTAAGATCCAAAATGAGTATTACATTTTGGCTTGTGTTCTGATAATATTCTCAGAATGGAAAGTTGTGTCAAACCGTAATCAATCTACATTTTTTAAAAATACTGTCCTTTTTCTGAGATTAAAAAAATGATAATAATTGTTTTGCAAGTGTTGAGAAAAGCTAAAAAAAAAGGAAAGGGAAAAAAACTAGGAAAATGACAAAATAAAAAAAACATGGCATCCAAAGTTTGAAAAGTAAAGGATAGAAAACATAATGAGAAAGGGAGATTCAACAGCTTATGCAGGAAATCATTTAAGAGACATTCATGAGGATCAGGCTTCAAACAATAACAACAAACTGAACTTTTCCTCCTAAAAGTTTTTAATTTACTTATTCATGCACCTCACTGTGAGCTTGGTAAGCCATCGACAGTTTCACACACCTTTCGTTCTGACTTGGCAGCTCTTTAGCCCACGACGGCGTCACGTCCGCTGTGAAGCCCACGTCATCATGGGAGCTGGAAGATGATTGGTCAGAGAGGTTGGGTGGCAGGAGGGGCGGTCGATCATCCTCTATGATGACTGTGTCATCCTGTGGCATGTTGACAGTCGGTGAGAGCTGATAATTCCCTGAAGGAGACAAAAATGGTTGTTAAGTTAAAATAATAGACACTTATGGCTTAAAAACACATCCTACATGTAGTGTCTGCAGAGAAATCATCAGAACAAATGGATTTACTGTTGTAAGTGCACAAGGGAAGGGAATTACTAAGACTGTTTTGACAACAATGCCATTGTCAATTCTGCTTGTCTATCCAACCTCTTCTTGATTCCCTGTTTGATTCCTTTAAATTTCTAAGCTGACAAATGTAAACCTTGAAGATTTGGAAGAAACAACACCAAACACATGAAACGTTTTATAATTAAAGTTGTGTTAAATAGAAAACATACTGAAGTTGCTGGTGTGTAACAGAAATCACAGACGCCTGTGTGTGCCATTGTGGTTTAACTTCAATTTCAACCCTTCTCTTTCCTGCCTTGCATGATCATACCTTTGACTTCTTCGTTGTCTAAGAATACTAAATGGACTTGAGCTTGAAGAGCACTTTTTAGCCTTTCTGACTACAACAGCACTTTCACACAAGGTCACACCTACACAGTCACACACATATGCTCTCAAATTCATCCACTGATGGTTCAGAGCTGCTATGAAAGTTGTCAATCAGCATTTGCTAACACATCCGTAGCCTCTGATACACATTTACACGCCACTGATGCAGTTTCAACAACCTTCACAAAAACTAGATAGTAACTAATAAAAACAAGTGCACATGGACAAAAACTACAACTAAATTAAGAGACATTTTCATCAAATGGTTTGACAGAGACTTAATCCAATCAAGCCTAATATGATCATATAGGGACAAGTAGGGAATCTATCCAATCACAGCTACTTTGGTTGTGTGGAAAGATTGGATGAGTAAAGAGGGACATCCAATCACAACTGCCATAGCTTCACGGTGGTGGGATAAGTTGTGGAGTGATCCAATCAGAACTGCTTTCTTTATGAATTGATATATTCATGTTGAGCAGGTTCACTGTTTGTTGTCAATGCCGGTATTGTAACTGAGATGCTCTGCCAGGTAGCCTAAATAAAGGTGACTGCATTTTACACAAAAGCTAATTTGTTTACGTTCATTGACACATTCAGAATTTAATAGCGTTCAATAAAGAGTTAGTGTACGTTTCATTTTATCCAAGTGTGAACATGATTTCAATAATTCAAGGAAACATAAAGAATGCCTTACACTTTACACTTCAGATTTTAGTCGACTAAATTTAAAGTGGATTTTTGTTGACATCGACTAAAACTAGACTAAAATTAGAATAATTTAGATGACTAAATAATGATGAAAACTAAAAGACTTTTAGGCAAAAGACTAGAATGAAACTGAAATTTGAAAAATGCTGTCAAAGTTAACATTTCACTGATGCAGCAGTTGGAGCAACTTGGTGTTAAGTGCCAAGGACATATCACCATGTGCAAGCCTGAGCTGAGATCAAACCTGCTATCGTCCGATTACTGGTAGAGAAAATTCAAAGACTGAACTGCCAAAGTGACATCCTAGATTTTCAAGTCATACAGAACAAAGTGGAAGGAATTGATGGAAGAACTGTCAAGCTAAAAGACAGATGATATTGATTCCATATCTAAACTAAAATTGGTTTTTGATTCCAATCCTAAAGTGCATTTTAAGTTTTTTTGGTTCATGCTCCAAAGTAGATGATCATGGTAATGTCTTTCAAAAGTGTTTTGTTTTTTTTTAATGTATTTTCTGGGCATTTTGTGCCTTCAAAGATAGTAGAGAGACAGTGGATAGGCTCGCGAAAGTGGGCTCGAGAGCAGGGGGAGACACTCTGCAAACTGGCCACAGGTGGGACCCGAACCGGCAGAAGCATGTACATGGGGGGCCTGACTGCCAACCACTCCGCCAAACCAGCACCCCGTGTTGTTGGCTTTTTTTTCTTTTCCTCTTTCCCTTTTTCTTTTTCTTTCCCAAACCCAGGACTGTATCTGATACATATATTTGAACGACCATTAATAATTGTTAGGAGCCCTGATGAAGACAGGAGTCAAAACATGTTAATAATTCAGCTCTTAAAGTAAGACCTTTTTAGTTTTTTCTAACTCATTCTTCTTACATGTCAGAGCTTCAAGAGTCTGGTAAATCCATTGTAGCAAAGCTGTTTTTTTTACATTTCATTTCCATCTAAAACACTTATTATGTAGCAGTCGTTGTTTATGTTCACAGCTCAGCTTGATGCAAACCAAAAATATGGATATCAATGCAAATGCTCCCACAGCTGCTTATTACTCTAAATACAGCCACAATTACTGTCAAGGAACATGAAATGTGCATTTACATACGCATAAATTATGACTCATTAACAGATTGAACAGTATTGTTTGCACAAGCCATGGTGACTGTGCAAATCAAGTGCTCAAGTGGGATTACAGATAACATAAAATTCCATTATGAAGGCATGTGAATTATACTTCACTGTTGTCGTAAATGCCACAGAAATCTTAAGATTTCTTTGAGAGAATAGAGACATGAACAATAAGTGTATTTTGACAAAAGACCGTTTGTTCGCTTCAGATTCTGGAAGTAAAATCAAAAAACAAGCACTTGCAAACATTTCAAGAAATTCGGTCCGCCACCCAGCGCCTTCAACAACACCCTGAGGAATGAATTTATCTGTGACAACTGGCGACGTCCGAGTCGGGCTTAACACCGCAGTCACTGTTTAATGGGCCACCAGGAGGGGAAAGAGTTCACTTGAAAGGAGAAAATAAATTTAAGCAACAGTAACTTTTCAGACTAGAATATGATAGTTTGAAGTTTAGAAACCGTCTGAAAACCGCTCCTGGCTAATCAGCTTAAAACCAAGTGGAGTTTGGCAGCAGGCACAATGCTGCCTCTATGTCAAAACACTATGATTAATTCAAGCTGTGCCCTCGCAAATAAAGATAAAAACATCCCTGGTTTGCAGTGAAAAAATAAAATAGTCCCCTTTCTTTGCCTCTGAGAAGCAGGGCTTAAAAAGTCCCATTGATATGCAGCACATGACTTTGTCTTTAATCTGTATTTTAAAATTTGGAGCAGGGAGGGGGTCCATCAGTGTTTAAAGAGGGGCAGCTTCAATGCTTCAGAGAAGCCCTGTGTGCCGGGCCCAGGGAGGAGTTTGTTTGTCTTAAGAAAGCATTCAGGGTGTTTTTGTGGCAGGGACCTCGAGGACGGAGCCAGGCCTGCTGTTTGTTTCTCATAAGCTTGAACCGAGGGGATCGATGTGCTGCTGGGTTAGGTGCTCGCAGCCAGCGTGGGTGAATGACCTGATGTAAAATGCAGCTGAATGGAGAAAGAAAAGAGGGGCTGCCGGGCAGTGTGGCAGTTTGTGGGTGAATTTGTGTGCAAAGGCAGTTTAAAAGTCATGAGCTGATGATTTTTTTGTTACTTTTTAGAACTAATAGTGACCAAGAGAGCTCTTCTGTTTGATTTAAATAATTTATGAACCACATATCAAGGAAACCCTGTCCACAGAAATGGTAGAGTTGTTCGAACATAAATTCTTTAGCAGTAAATTGGTAAAAAAGGTACTACCAATAATAAAAAAATACTCATCCGAATTATGTTTACTTACATTTATAATAAATATGGGAGGACTGACCAGGAAACAATCAGATGAATGTGGCAGTCAAAAAGTCAGAAGTCAGATTATCAGTCCAGCTCTAGGGTGACTGATACCCCTTTTCCACCAAGCTGGTTCCAGGGCTGGTTCGGAGCTAGAGCCAGCTTAGCACCAGTTCTTTGGTTTTCCACAGACTAAGCACCGGTTGATGGCTCTCAAAACCGGTGCTTAGCAAGCACCAACTCTTTGCTGGGCCAGCAGAAAGAACCAGGTTACGTTGGGGGCTACGCGCTTACGTCAGGGGGTGGGGGCGGGATTAGCAGAGTAAAAACACGGAAGAGAGCCATTTTTAAAAGACGAGGTTGGAGTAAGCGAAAAACAGATTGAAAAGAACATATTTATACATATAAAGAATATATAAAGAAAGAATATAGGGACCAGAAGACCGATCTGGGCCATAGTGGCAATGGTCGGCCACGTTTTAACAGCCCGCATTACAAAATGCTCGATGCTGTTCTCGGGGACCAACTGGCGTGCAACGCTACCGGGGCATTGAATTCGGCCACAGCCATGCTGGAGTCTATGCAGGAGGACACAACCCTGGAGCAAACCTCCACAGAGCCTGGTAAGTTTATTGTTTTGTTTATTGTTGTTCATTAGTTGTTATGGGAAACTGGCGTGACGTATACAGACGTATACATTGACGTGCTGACGTAGCTCTCTGGCCGGCACCCGTTTGTGGAAAAGCAAACGGTTCTTAACCGGTTCGCACTTGAACCAATGGTGAACCGGCTCTAGCACCAGCACTAGCACCAGCCCCGGAACCAGCTTGGTGGAAAAGGGGTAATAAGTAGTCACATAATCTTAAAGGAAAAGTTCGGTTCCTGCAGCTTTTACATTGTTTATAGAATGAAGAACAACAATATACTCACCCAGAAGGCTTTCCTGATGCAAACGGTGCTTCGGGAGATACTTAGATCCAAAATCGAGCAGCGGACACCGATATAATGGTAGCCTGTAGGGCATGGATCGCCGCTCCTAAAAACTGCATTAATCGTCCAAAAACTCATGTTTTTCACCAATATTCCATCCTGATTCGCTCCGAATGGACCGCCATTGCAGCCTGTGTCTCTCCACACAGCGCTGTGTGGCTGAACTAACCTCTGAACTGACGAGTTTGTTTACATGCCCTTTGCGCATGCGCAGTACTCTCTGGAGCGTTGCGATCGCTTCCTCATTTCTATGAGCTCCTTATCTGTATAATCTGGCTCCAAACTGTGAAGACGTCCATCATATTCAAAGTTCTCCTCCACAACATCTTCATCCCATAGATATTCGTCCATTTTGCACAAAACTGGAAGAAGAAAGTCGATTTGTAGCTGCCGGTCTTCCCCTGAAACAATGAGCCGCACTGCGCATGCGCAAAGGGCACGTAAACAAACTCGTCAGTTCAGAGGTTAGTTCAGCCACACAGCGCTGTGTGGAGAGACACAGACTGCAATGGCGGACCATTCGGAGCGAATCATGATGGAATATTGGTGAAAAACATGAGTTTTTGGACGATTAATGCAGTTTTTAGGAGCAGCGATCCATGCCCTACAGGCTACCATTATATCGGTGTCCGCTGCTCGATTTTGGATCTAAGTATCTCCCGAAGCACCGTTTGCATCAGGAAAGCCTTCTGGGTGAGTATATTGTTGTTCTTCATTCTATAAACAATGTAAAAGCTGCAGGAACCGAAGTTATCCTTTAACCTGGCTTTCTCAGGCCCCCCATAGTCCCCTCCCCAGGGACTATGGGCCCCACTTTGAGAACCACTGTTTCAGTGCAATCCTCAGAATAGGTCATAATTTCCTACTGGGGAGCCGGGGGATCCTCACCAACCCCGAGTAGAAAACCAAAGATGGCTGCCCCGAGTGTGAACAGTAATGAAGCTTCTCTAATATTACATTTATTAGCACTTATTACTTGTTTCTGTCGCACTAAATCAGACGTATACATGGTACTGTTTGATCGCATAAATGAAAATGCTGCTACAGTGTTATTTACATTCTTCATGTGGTATTTGCAAACTGCAACTCATGGTTTGCTAACAACGGCTAACAAAAGCCGGTGGATCTGCAAGATTTCCCTGATTTTTTACTGGAAGGCTGAAAACTTGGTTATGACGTCATTTCCACTGCCCACTTCAGATGTTAATGGAACACAATAATATGCTGCGTTCCATAACCTCGGAGCTGGGAAGAGGGAAGTGACATCATCTCCAAGTTATCAGCGTTTAGTTACAGTCGGAAAAAAACATGCTGATCTACCAGGCTATTGCTAGCTGTTGTTAGCATGCCCTGCGTTGTAGTTCACAAATGCCACATGAAGAATGTGATTATCACTATGATAGCATTTCTATAAGTATAAGTCAAACAATACAATGTATACAGCTGATTTAGTGGACACATACTAGTCAGAAGTGCTAATAAACGGATTATTACAGGAGCTTAATAACTGTTTACAGGGGGCAGCCATCTTTTATTGTCAACTCAGGGGTGGGGAGGTTCCCAGTAGGAAATTCAGACCTCGGGGGGCATTCCAGTTACAATTTCCTATGCAGAACTCGGAAATTCCGACTTCCAACTACAACTGGAATGTATGAGTATTGTGCGATTTGTAATATGATTTAGGGGGAAAGTAATTCAATGGAGAGCCATTAGCAATAGACCTATCAAAACATGTTGTGGGCCGTATTTAATTATGTTCCCAACCGGATTTGACCCAAGGGCCTTATGTCTGACCTCTCTACTCAGATAGTTTAGCCTGAATCCCTGAAAACAGGAGAACACTGTTGTGTATTTGGAGCCTCGGTCGTGTTTCAATGATTGACACCCTGTTGGTTAAAACAGCAGCTACGGGAAAATGGATTCAGTTCTACTCAGAAATGAACTAGTATGTATGTAAATGAGTGTTTATTCACACATACAATATTAAGCGTGTTAGTCTGCGCGTGTGTGACCCGGTCAGAGCTGTTAGAACTGATGTGTGTGTTTGTGCTTCTCCAGCTAACCCCCCCTCCTGCTGCGTCTATTTTCTTATTCACATCAATTTTAGTAGTCTGGGTGAGTCCTCTACCTCAACATGGCCACTTCTTTCTATATGACCACACACACATGCCTGTTTTACTCACACACGTGCACTCACAGAACCACTTAATCCCCATTTCCCTAAGCAGTCCAATGTGCGACACTGAGAATCCCATCAATGTCACAGTTTGAATCACTGCAGCACAATCAACTGGCAGCTACTGAGTAGAAAACCAATGAATCTGTCAACTCACTACCCTGGTGAAAGAAGGCGGGAAAGAAAAAAAAAAAGGAGTCTTTGTTTTAGTGCCAGCACCCGAGGGGGGCAGCCATCCGCCGGCAACAATAGCACTACCATGTGGACGGAGCGCACGCGGACGCCCATCACCTGAGAATCAAACCAATAAAAACACATCATCTTCCCCAGCGGCTGTAATAATGTCTGACTGAGCTGAGCGGAACAATAGGTGGCATTTCATTAGAGGTTTTCCACGAAAGAAAAGCTTTTATTACTATTAGAGGCTTTTGTGCAAAAACTACTGAATACATGAGGGCAAAAGGGGGAACACATAACTGCCAGGAGGGAAGAGACAGGGGCTGAAAAGACTTCCTCAAAGAAAATGGAGACAGCAAAAGGTGAGAATAACATGCTGTGAAAGACGTTTCCCCTCTCCTCATTCTGTCGTGTCGTAGTCTATTTGCATAATTAGTAAGGAGGTTATTTCCAGGGGTGCTGGGCCTTGAAAGCTATTGGCCTGAAGGAATAATTAAGTCACTCTCTTATCCTGGGCATCTTCAGAGCACACAACGCCAGCTAGCGATCTAAGAGAGAGCACGGGCCAAAGCTGAATGGGAATGATGATGTCTTCTAAGAAACACTAATGCATGATTTATGTTTGGTGGCACCGTTACGATGAGGGAACAGGACTATTCCACCCCAAACACCCCCCCAGCACTTCCTCGCACGCATTTTCTTTTATTCAAAGGCGGGGTTAGCTGAACATGCAGGGATCAGCTTCTTATTCACACATATTTACATGTGGGAGCTGCTGAGTGCATCAACAGTCTTCTGCTGGTTTCTGAGGAGCAGGGTTGGCAACAGAAACATAGCAAAGTTTGTTTCAGTAAGACCTCCACCAAATTTGGAGACAGACTGAATTTATGACAAAGCAAACAAAGGAAAAACGGAATAACCGTGTAGGATAATCAATTACAATTTCTTTGTATAACCCTGATTTATCATAGAAATTATTCCAACACATACCATATGTGTTTGAAGGATTTGGCCAACTATTCCTTCTGAACAAGCATATTTATTTTGGCAAGGAGTGTGTTATTTCAGCGGATACAATCCAGACCTCAAACTACTAATTATTGATGTGGCAGTGCTCTTAAGCTGAGTGTTGAAAGGGAATAAATGGAACTTGATCAGTTGTAGATGCTTTCCATAATCCACAACTCAGCATATAAATGAGGTCTTTCAACTCTTTGGTTATTTCTCAACTCTTCCAGACTTTTTGAATTTTCCATTAGATTGTACCATTTACCCTTATTGCATCACCTCTGGCAAGATTCCTAGCAAGCTGAACCAATACTAAACTGTGATGTGGAGACACTGCAGGGCGCTGCAGAGAATGTCACGATAACGGGGTGCAGTAATCCAACACAGAAATGTACTTTCTATATCTCTGGCATGCATCTCTGGGCAGAACCAGGGTTGCCACAATTATTGTAGACATTATTTTCTAGGACTTTTTCCAGGATCAGCAAAGTTCATTTGAAGACTGCAAGAATATGTTTATATATACTAAGAACACATGATCCACCTGTATTCCCAGACTGCCTGAGAGTGATTGGTCAGTTCAATTTTGCTCAGTGCCATATTGTCAACAACTCTGCTTTCATTCTACTGTTTCTGCTACACTGGGCTCGCCAATTTGTGGCTTGAACTGCCAAGAAAACAATGGAACAATGGTGGGGCATCACACAGGCAAGCCTATTTGTTTATATTTTATTTTATTTTCATTTATTTATTTATATATTTATTTATTGGGGGGGGGGGGGGGGCTGAGGCATAGAGGTACTTTAGTACTCAGAGGAGGCTTGTAAAATTCACTCAAGGCCATACACAATTTGAGAAAGCAGAACATGGGTTGTTTAATGCTACCACACTGTAGGGCTTAAAAGTAAGGAAGGGAGGAAGGAAGGAAGGAAGGAAGGAAAGAAAGAAAGAAAAAGAAAGATCGAAAGAAATAAAGAACCATTCTTTGCAATACCTGCAATTCTTTACACTGTTGTTGAAACATGTTACATAAACACAGGCTGAAATACACATGCACATGCAAACAGGTTGTACAATCACGCATTAATGGAGAGATGTCAGAATGATGGTGTGTTGCTCCTGAAGGAGCACTGACGAGCAGTTCTTTGGGGTTTGCTAAAGTGCACTTCTGCAGTGATCAGGAAGTCAGATGTCACCTTTTCTGCCACCAAACCAACTTCCAAACACAGTTTAGTCAGGACTTGATCAGGCCACTCTTTGGTCCCCAACCCAAGTCCTTACAGTTTTAGCTATTTATAAAGAAAAAAAAAAAATAATAATTCCTAAATCCTGTCTCTTGATAGCAAAATCATACTGATATTATGGCCAGCCCTAATCCAAGTATCAGCTGAATTGATAAACGAAGCACCTTGTTTATATATAAAAAAGTGGAGTTGAGAAGGTAAATGCTGATACATCCATGGATAAGCACCAGCTGTATATGGGGATATGGTGATGTAGCTGTACTTTAAAGATAGAAGTGAAAGAGGGAGATGCTGAATAAGAATGAGGGTGTGGACAATCAAACAGAGCTACAACACAAATAAAAATCAGGGTTGAGTGCAGTTTTTTAACCCTGAGTCATATAAGTAAGTGTTTTCATCTTTACAGTGGCATCGAGCCACGCAGGTGGTTTTGCTTTTGATTGCTTCTGCTGCCTACACCTCATAAAAAGAAAGACAAGAGTTTTTTCTTTAGTTTTGGTTCTCACTTCATGGAAAAGCTAAATTGAAAAAACAAATCCAGAGGAAACATGCCATCAACAGAAGAGACCAGCAGCTTAAATACAGAGCCTGCTGCCCTATATCCCCTGTGCTTAGCCCACTGAACAAATTAAACAACAGATTCAAAGAAGTCCTAATCCGCCCCCTCTTTTTACAATCTCATTTTGACACAGACCAGAGTAGTGTTCCCAAAAAAGATGTGCAGCTCTGATATTTGGAGGTCAACCTGAGCATGTGGGAAAATCGAACAACATTTGAGAAGTTCATTTTGTCTGTCTTAGTAAAAAAATAAACACATAGTGGGAGAAAAAATATGGAAGTTGATGTGAAATATTCAACGGGCGTAAGGGTAAAATTAAATGATTGATAAACAAGAAACAGTCCTGAGTGTTTTGTTCTGAAGTGGATTATGTATACTAGCCAAAGGCAAGCCCTTGAGGTTTTTAACGCTGTCTTCTTGGGGTTTGGTAAAGACTTTAAAGAAATAAGCATCCCTGCCCTCCCTGACTTTTTAATTTATCTGCTTAACCCCAACAATCTGAAGGGAAACACCACACAGGACAGGGGATCAGGGAGCAGCTGCAGGTGCTGCTTTTAGATGAGTCAGATGTGTTTTTTTAATCCTCGGGGGGGATGAAGGTTGCATGTCACCATACACGATGACAGCACAGGTCACTGAAGGTGAGTGCCACCATCTTTTTGGATAATCTGCCCTGTGTGGATGAGCGGATAATGCTCCACTTTCTCATCAGCACGTCATTCATTTAAGAAGTGAGAGATTAGGGTCAGAGGCACAGAGGCGTATACTTGACAGATCATCCATCACTCTTTGACTGTTTCTTCCTAAATTTATAAAAGTTGGACCTTTCTTTATTTATTCCTTTAATAACATGGTCTTCTTCACTTAAATGTATAAACTCATGTGGTGTTGTATCTTACTGAAAATCTTCCTCCTTAACTTTAATTTACTTCTTCAGGGTGCTTTATGGGAACTTTGCATCAAGGCCTGTGTATGGGAGAGCAACCACCCCCAGGTCCAACTCTTTTTCTCTTTTTCATCAGAATTATTTTATTTTTGCATCAATACAACTCATTGCAGTTGATATCCAGAGACAGCGTGCATCAGATAAAGAAAAGGATAGACATAAAGCAAATCAAATAAATGTCTGAAAATAGGCATCCATCTTTGCACAGGTATCCCTAAGCCTGTCACGATAACAAATTTTGCTGGACGATAATAGTCCAAAAAATTATTGCCAATAAACGACATCATTGTCGATATTATTTTGAATTTCTTTCATTTTTCAATAATGTAATTATAATATATGTCATAATAAAGTGAGTACACCATATCAAAAGCAATAAACTTTAAATTCTTAAGAGTATTTAACTGTAATTGGAAGGTCAAGGGCTTTTAAATAAAATTAATTAAACAAACAATGTAATAAATTTAACAAACAAACAAGAGAAAAAAACAATAAAAATGAAATGAACTCTCAAGGAAAAATTGCATGTAAATAAAAATAATTATACTAATCAAAAACAATAAAAAATAGACCCTGTCTCTGTAAAGAAAAAACGAAACTCCAATAAAAAATACACACAACAATAAAAACAATAAATAAAATGTAGTTATTACAGTTCCTGAATCGTTTGTGACATGTACTCTCTCCCAGTCAATCCGTACTGTCTGTCCAACATTTGTAACACTGCCGGCTTTTCAACCATAATGAAGGGTTGCATTTCTTTTGCAATGTAGCGAATGACACTGTCTGTGAGCATGCACCATTTTGCTCTGCTTTATTTGTGTTTCCTTTGCCAACCAAACGCCTCAGTAAGCGCTGACTGTCAGAACGAAGGCTCCGCCGCACCTCCCCTTCTTCATCGCCACTATTTTCAAACAAACACGATGTATTGGCTCGTCAGTGTTCATGGGCTCACACCTTGTTCATTCTGTCTAAAACCAAAACATTCCCACACTTGTGCTGTGGGGGCCTGCTTAAGAAATGCAGCTTTCGTGCCATAATTCATACAAGTGTTTGTTCCCTTGTTACTCCTCGGGTCGCTCACTTCAGCTCTTTCCGTGTGTACGCGCTAGTGGCCCCGCCTCCCCCCCAAAGATTGCATGTCTGACAGATGCTCACTCCGCTATAAATCTGCTAAATCCACTATAGAACCGTGTACCTCGGTGTCAAGAAAGATGGACAGAGTGAGCCATCTTCTCATTCAGCCTGTTTGGTAGAAAGAGAGGAGGAAAACAAACATGCATGCTTGTGTCAGTTTATCGAGGCCGGCAAACTTATCCTGACAGGCCTAGGTATCCCTGTCACTGTGGAGTACAGAGAAACAGACAACACCAAAATAAAATAGTCCTCTTTGTATACATCAGTGCAGACAGATACAGTCATACATCAACACATGTACATGCATGCATCCATACACATCCAAATCAAACTACAGGTCCAAATTTGTGTTTTTTTCCAAAGTATTTCCCCACAATACTTCAGCTCTGTCCCATGTCACCCCAATAAAGCCAGAATCCCCACCTGGCCTCATGAAGAGGACCTTATATATATATATATATATATATATATATATATATATATATATATATATACAAGGACCTTTGCAAAAGTAAGCTGATTAATATGACAAACATCTTTGTTCATCTAAAGCTAAAACACACACCTGATGATCGAGACGTTGAGCTTGAGCGTCAGTGATCTTGTTTGTCACAGCTGAGCAGACAGCTACTGGATTGGCTCCATATCTGCCTCATGCTTTCATTTCAGACCCTGTTTGCTTATTATTAGCCCAGGGTGTTTGTTAAGCATGGATGAACACATCCTCTGTGACAGTCTCCTGAAACTTCTCCTATTAACACATCCTCTGTCTGCACTTCTCTCACTTTTTGTTGTTGACATACACGGCAAAATGTGTTATTGTCATTTGTTTGTGTAAAAGTTCACACTGTCGCATTATGCTGCACCATCAGAGAGGAAAAGTTGGTACAAGCTAACTGAAAGACTAATGAAAGATTTGTTCCATTTCTTTTGCAGAGATGATTCGCAGTCTTTTTGTTGAGCCTTGTTTCTTATTAAATTATCAAAATTCATATTTAAGAAAGTTCCAACATAGTTAGGTAATGACCAGAGTTCATTTTGTTGACTAATTAATTTTGTCATAGTTTTCATCAACAACCTTTTTTCCCCTGACAAAACTAGACAGCAACTAATAAAATCAAGTGCACATGGACAAAAACTAAAACTTAATTAACTCACATTTTCATCAACAATAAAAAAACAGATGAAAACAGAGACTTAATCCAGTAAGACCTAATTTCATCATGCAGTAAGTAGGGACAAGTTAGGAATATATCCAATCACAGCTACTTTGGTTGTGTTAAAGGTTGGATGAGTTAAGAGGGACATCCAATCACAGCTGCCTTAGCTTCATGGTAGTGGGATAAGTTGTGGAGCGATCCAATCAGAGCTGCTCTCTTTATGAATTGATATATTCATGTAGAGCAGGATCACTGTCTGTTGTCAATTCTGGTGTTGTAACTGAGATGCTCTGCCAGGCAGCCTTAATAACGGTGACTGCATTCACACAAAATTTACATTTGTTTCTGTTCATTTATACATTCAGACTTTAAAAGCATTTAATTCAGTGGAAACATGACTTCAGAAAATAAAGGAAACATAAACACGCCTTACACTTTACACTTAACTTAATAGTCGACTAATTATACAGTAGATTTTGTCAACTAACGTGAAATTTCATCAACTAAAACCAGACTAAATTTAAAAAATCAGATGACTAACCTATGACTAAAACCAAAAGCTATTTTAGGCGAAAGACTGTCACTAAAACTAAATTAAAGAGTGCTGTCAAAATTAACTCTGGTAATGGCAACTCTTACTCCTAGCATTAATTCAGGGTGCACAGTTTCACCTCCTATGTGAATTTATCTCCATTTATCTCTATCACTCTGTCCCCTGTAAACATATCTACAGAGCCCTTGACACTTTTGAACTTGTTTTCCTGTGTCTCCCACCAACATACATCCTTCACAAAGACACCAACACAGTCAGAAACTCTTAAACTTCCATAAAGGAGAAATATAAAAAAGAATCAATCACTTGTCAGACATCTGGGGGACATCCCGGGGCTGTTCTTCCATCTCTCTTTTTTTCTGTCTGACATTTTCAAGGCATTAAAAGCCACCATGTTTTGACAGCCACGGAGACCAAAAGACACAATATGCCTGTCGTGTATGTGACACAACTTGGCATGTTGGATCACCAATAAAATGGAGAGGAGCCATACTCATAAGTGTTCTGTTTTTCTGACTTTACAGACCTTAAACACAGGGCTTGTTCTAAGAATATAAACATTGGACTGAATCTTGATTATCACAATGTAGGACTCAACAGACTCTGTGGCTTATAATGATTTCACTTCTTGCAGCTTATATCTGTTTGGATTTAAATAATGAAAAAATGTAGATTGTTTCATTTTCCTGACATTATCAGACTATAACCACAAAAGAGTGGATATGTTCTGACATGTCAGGCTTACCTATTGTGCGTGGAATCATTCCTTGTCGTGGCATCAAGTTGTCATCCAAACCCTCCAGGCCACCGTACAAGGAGTGGGAGATCCTGCGCTCGTGGTCGTCCAAGGTGGTGTTCACTGTCTGCTGAGGACCCAGTGGGCTCCCTGGTGCCTCCTGAGAGAAGAAAAGGACATTTTAAACTAATGTTACAGCTCATAAAATCCCTGTTCTTATGATGTAAAGGGAATAGTGATAGCTAAACTAGTTTTAAACAAAGCATGGCTCATTCTCTCCTGTGGTACAAGAGTCTTAATATGATTAATTAAACTTGAAGAGATTTATTGAGATAAATAGGGATACAAAATACCATCAGGTTGATATTGGTATTAGCTGATATCAGCCTAAAAGTTTCAA
This sequence comes from Scarus forsteni, assembly GCA_036419115.1. Lineage (NCBI taxonomy): Eukaryota > Metazoa > Chordata > Actinopteri > Labriformes > Labridae > Scarus > Scarus forsteni. The sequence continues at coordinate 8,565,297 of JAZDUH010000157.1, read as the reverse complement.
TATTGGTATAGGTGGATAATGAAATTTTTGCAGATATATACAGCCAATATGTCGGCCATATGTCAGCTGGAATATGAACAAATTGTACAAATGTACAATATTGATGCATCTTCTCATCACTGCTTAGTTAAATTTAAAAATGGAAGGTTTCAGTTTTAGAGAGTTAAATGCTGTTTTTCTTGATTTTCATCTGTTCTTCACAAAAAAACGTACATTTTTGTTAAGTACAGCGATTATGTTCTTCACTAGAAGTAACGGTATCAGTGATAATGAATTAAAAAAATATAGGCATATTATATATTGGCAAAAATCAGATATGCATCTCTATAGAGATTAAGAATCTTATTAACAAGTGTCCTGGCTAAGATGAGCAGCAGAACATTTACTAAGACACAAAGATTATCATGCCAGTAAAACAAATTAACTGGAAAGCACCCAAAGTTCTGTAAGAAAATTTAAAGAAGTATTTGCACCTATGGATAAGGACAGGAAAACACTGGGGATATTTTCAGACATGAAAAATGCAAAACAGCAAATCAAAATGTCCGTTTTCACTGGTCTGTGTCCTTCAAGTGGATTATCAGTTGCTAACACCTTATGTATCAAATGAGATACAAAAAAATATATAGGTTAAATAGCTATAATTTGTATTTCCAGGCTTTGAAGAATTTGTAAAAAATCAAGTGCCAAAAAACTGGACAACTTTTAATCTATTACAATTCTACGTATAATAATAAAACATCCCTACAATTGTCCGGACACACAAGATAAATGAAGCAATAAGAAAATATCATAGTGGCAACAAATCAAAGAGAGTGAGCCAAAAGGGAATTAACAGAGCTAACATTTACCAACAGTAATGGATGGACAAAAGAGCAGCTATCAATGCTAATGCTAGCACCAGGATGAAAGAGCATAGATTTCCAATAGACTGTTAAGCTGCGGGCTGTAAGAGAGTGACTGCTACCCCACAGGGGACGGGTAGCTTGCTAGCATCTTGACATTTCCCTCAAGACCTGTGATGACACTTTCTTATTCGCTGGACAAATTGACCATTTACTGGCCCTGTCACCCATATACACACATTCATAGGCTGAGATATGTGTGTCTTTGTGTGAGTGTGTTTCCACCCTCATTGTTCGCCCATTGGATGGTTGACCCTATTGATCTGCCATGGTTTCTGCATTCATTGCTGAAGGTGTTGACAGCTCTTGCCATAAAGATAAGCGCCACTGTCTGCATCACATAACAGGTGATAACACTATCACACTCCAGTTTATACTGGAGCTGAATTACCTGGATCAATAACTATAACTAGGCAGGCTGGGGTTCGATTTTGGCAGAAGGTCTTTGCCCAATGATCCTTTCAGCTCACTAAATGGCTGAAGTGTTCTAATAAACACAGCAGAGTGGATTTTGAAGTAAACACACAGGTTGAGTTTGAAGAAGCATACATATGTTGGGACAGATAGGGCGGTGGCAGATGTGTTAAATGGCTTTCAGGTTTTTTTGGGAGCCCATTTATATCCGTTAGATATAACTGCTATTATCTCCTGTACAACCACAAATTAGCAAAATCATTCACAGCATACCCAAAACACAAGATTCTGTCTCAGGAGTTGAAAACACAGTAATTCAGAGAACACAGGCATTCATAGCAACAAGAAGTCATGGTAAAATGGTTAAAGTACTAGTATTTTCATGTTGTAATGTTTGCAGTTAAGTGAAAGTCTTAACAGATCAAAAATGACAGAAAACGGGTGCTGGTTTGGCGGAGTGGTTAGCAACCAGGCACTCCATGTACTTGCTTCTGCCGGTCCAGGTCCGGGTCCCGCCTGTGACCAGTTTGCAGAGTGTCTTCCCCTACTCTCTCTCCCCCTTTCACGGGCCTATCCACTGTCTCTCTACTATCAATAAAGGCTCAAAATGCTCAAAAACATACATTATTAAAAAAAAAAAAAAAAAAAGGACAGAAAACATTTAAGGCTCCCCCCATGCACAAGCTTAAGGCATGGATAGACTGATAAGTACCATGATGGCATGGTGGTCAAATAAAAAAAGAATTAAATTAAAAAAAATGAAAAAAACTAAGGAGAACCTTATGGTGTAATGATGACTTTGTATTCTTTTTAAATACAACTAAAAAAGTCAGCAGTACACAATCAGAAATGCTGAGCTTAAACGATAATTTTCCCTTGAGCATGGCACCCCAGTTATGTGGTTGCACCATAGCCATGTTTCCACCAAGCAGTATGATTCAGTCCTGTGCACTATTAAGATTTTTCCAATGTCAAATTTAGGGAAAGGCACCCAAATAACTGATCGTATGCTCCCACCTATAAATTTACAAAGAGTGGAACTAAAATTGCCTGGGCTGTTGTCACAAAAGTTGTCGCTGCCCTTGCAACAGCAGCTAAAACAAAACATACAGCTGCATGTTTAAACCAACTCTGGTTTCAGTGATCAACTTTTCTATTACTTTGGTTTTAAGGAATAATGGCACAGAGCAATGCTCCACGTTTTTCTTCAGTTGCACAGCTCCCTTGCTTGTTAGAGAGAGGGAAGTGCAAAAGGGAGTTGGAAGTTGCTGGTGCAATCCTTATATTCTGGCTTAAGATGTGTACACTCCCAACGCAACTTCAGCGTCCTCTGCGATCACTCTACATCACTTCGCTCATTGGCACAATGTCAAAGTTGAAAAAGTTGATCTTTTCAGGTGATGTCATGTGTGGCTGTGCAGCAACAACCAATCAGCAGTGTGTGCATGTGTGACGGTACCCGTGACAGACAGTTTCTATTCCAATTTATGTCCGTGTGGGAAACATCAGTCAGTGCGTACATTAGTTCTGCGTTGACGGACTGCAGAAAACTCACAGAGGATGCTGCTGCAGGGCATCAGCTGCAGTGTTTTGTGGTTGATAAGTGAATGAAAAGGATGTAGTTGGAATAATGTCCACTTATACATCCTACTATATGATATATGATATGATCGTGGTGAAACTCCAGTGGACGTGACGTGACGTCATCGAGCCACAGCGAAGGGCGACAGTGACCAAAATGAGGTACGTACTGACATATGGTGCGACTTCAGTGGGCACGTTTAGTTGAGTTCAGTGCGAACACAGCTTTATACCTCTTTACCCCAGGAAAGACACAGTTGTTTTTTGAAAAGCAAGCAAATCAGGGCATACTGCTCCAAACCGTATCGAATTTTACTGAAGCAAACTGAAAACAAACCGCAGTGCTGCTGCCTCAAAGCCAGAAGGTTTCTGATCTGAATCTCCAATAAAACAGGGCCCAACTGAATGGGTTTTACACTTTCTCCTTGTGCATGTGTGGTTTCTCTGTGGATATTCCATCTTTCTCCTGTTGTACCTTGACTTTTTTAGTATCACCTCTAGATTCCAAGCAAGCACACCTGATAAAAAGTGTGTTGTGGCAACACTGTCCATCACTGAAAGGCTGGAAAGTTTTATCAAGAACACCTTTAAAGTATCATTGTGGCATCTGCACAGAAACTTAAATGATATATCTATCCTACTGTTGTCAGCTCTGTATTGACCTATGACTTTTCAAACTGTTTTAATGGTGCTTTTTCTCGCTGGTTACAGCCATCCCTGGAACAAAAGTTGTCTCCAAACACCACAGACTGAGGGCAAACAGCACTGCCCCCTCATCAACCATTGTTTCCTTCTTATGTTGAGCTAATATAAAAGTATCATCATGAAAACTGAAGGGCTTAGTACCAAAACCAAGTAGGGCTGAGTTGATGTCACAAATGGAAAAGCATTGGAACATAACCATAAATTAATCAAAAGGTCTTTTAAACTGCAGGAAAATAGAGAAATAAGAGTTTATAATAATTAGTCCAACATCTTGCATCAAATTCTGCAATAGTTTAAGGTGAAACACAGAATCAAATGTTAAAATAAACCTACAAGACAAAAATCAAACATCAAAACCAATCAAATTCACAAAGTATATGCAACAGCCTCTCACAGAAACAAACTCATTTGTAAGGTCGCCATATGGCGCTGTATCTGCCGCCATGTGCCTGCTCCTGACTTTAAATGAGAAAGGTAATGAATTGGCCGGCTGAAGGGGCTGAGGTGAAAAGGCTCAGTAATAGCCGAGGGGATTCGCCATACTGACTGCGACATATCAGACTGCAGCTCATTGCATATTCAGGCTGATAATTGAGCTTTGGGAAGGTCTCGATCCCATCGGGCGCCAACCGTGATGAGGAAGTCAGCTGCTCGGCGCTCACTGTGTTTCTGTGGGGATGGAGGAAGGAGCTGGAGCAGTTGGGTTTGAGATTTATGCAAGGGCAAACGTGAGATTGATTTTTGATTGGCTGTCACAGGATGTAGACATGGGGAGGAAAGTAAATACAGGATTATTTGATCCCATATGTCAGTACAGGTGTGCAAGCGTGTCCAAATGAGGCTCGGCTTTCATCCTGCGGTAATAACTGGGGCTGTCAAACATTTACATTTTTACATCATGATTAATTGTTGAGTTATGAAAGAAAACCAGCAATGATGAATTTATAACTGCATTTTAACAGACCAAGTAAAACACAGGGCCATTCTTTTGACAAGAAAATCCAGATTAGCGGGCATTCAAAAGAATTAATCATCAGCCTACTGTGTATAGGCAAGTCTACAGATATGATACATAATACAATATTGGATGACAAATAATTTATAACACAATACTGTATTATGATACTGCAAGTAGGACAATATATCACTAGTTTTGTGAGTAATCTTTTCTTAAAGGAGACACATCATGCTGATGCATGATTTAATACTTACACATAATATAATAAATTTGAAAACAAGACCTTACACCCCCTTAATTTTCAAAAAAATTAGATATTGTATTTTTTCTGATATCCTAGAACGAGATTTGATGCCTCTGAAAATAGGTCATTGCAAGATGTCCACGAGATTTCAAACGTCGTGACATCACGAGGAACACTTCCTCCTCTGTGATGTCCGTTAGCCCCAAACCCTCACCGAGGAACACATCCAGCAGCAGGGGTATAAAACTCCCTTGCTCAATCTCCAACACTACAAGCTCTGGCCTGTAGGGGGACTCAACACGCAGTCGCTGCTTTGAGCCTGCTGGAAAATACAGTAGAAGAAGAAGGACAGGCTGGCTCTACCCTCGAGAGAACTGACCAATCAGAGGACAAAGGGCTGTGACATTGCGAGGTAACTTTAGGTCAGCCTTGAGACCAAGTGTTTCAACAAGCGCTTCATAATGGCGCATAATGAGGATTTTGAGAACGCTATTGTGGGGCAATGAAGGAACTAAATGACTTGTACTGAGGGCAGAAATGCTTTACAGGCATCCTAGTCTGGCATAGTGAAAGGGAGAAACAAGCATGATATGTCCTCTTTAAGGATTTAGAGCCTAACATGGAGGATTAATGAGCATAAAATTTCAGTTTCTGATGAGTGTAATTAAGATGGTCTGTCTGAGACAATAAACTTTACTGTTTTTCCCAGTGACATAAACAGTGGTAATAACAGTAATACATGTAGCACAGTCATTGGTGGAATGCCTGCAGCCAAACATCTATAATTTCAAGAAATATTTAACTGATAAAATGTCAATATTATACTGAGGCAGTGTTTGACCACCAAATAATGATGCTCTGCAGCAACTAGGTAGTTTTCTACAGTTTAATGCAGTTAGAGCAGCTTCATCCAAAGTTTGCAGACAAAGGCTGGCTTAACCAACTATAGAAAATGCTGTGACACTTTATTATCAGACATTCCAGTCTTGATTCAATTATGGTGATTCTCAATGTTATGATATGCTGAGTATTGCAGTACGTAACAGAGCAATGTATTGGAGATTTTTACCTTTTCTTGCCTTTGAATTAACTGGAAGTTTGGGTTAATTCAAACAAACTATTCAATATCCAAACATACATGTAAACATTTTGTTTTGTCATAGACTGACATCCATGGAAAAAACAATTTTAAAAGCATTACATTTTAAGGGACTTATTTGTTAGTAGAACTTGATCAAGTATTAATTCTTTGATTGAAAAATTAATTTTAACCTTTCCTCATGTAGTCCAGGGCTCTGTAAATCATCTGTGCGTGTGATGGAGGAACGCACAGACCAAGTAGGGGGCATGGTCTCAAACACCCAGTCAGCAGTATGCTATCTGCAAGTGACCTTTCATTTAGTAAATTCCAGGTTTATCCCTGTTTTTCCCATTTATTCGCATTAAAAGTTTTCTATGTTGGAATCTCCTGCAGTTTTGTAACCTTAGCAACTGCATTCAAATAGAAAAAAAGCTGAATTTGATCAAATTCAATAAGAAACATACTAATGTATTCATACTTCAGTTCTGCTGTTAAGTATCTAAATACACAATAAAATATTAAGATTTCCAATAAAACCTAATCAGGACTTAGGACATGTTTCGGTGATTCCCACAGTATAAACATATATCCTCAAGCCTCTAACAGGACTTTAAAAGCAGCTCTGAGAATTCCTTTTGAGTACAAGTGTATTAAACTGTTGTTTTCCTCTTCTCTGAGTGACTTGGACACTTTTCTTATAAATAGCCAGACAACTCTGACAGCCTGAGGCTATGCCTCCAGCTCTGCAAGTGAAGCAGAGATTGACGAAGCCCTCGGTGCTCGAGTCGTGTTCATCCAGCAGGTTGTCCGTGGACTCTCACCGCTCTGACACGGCCGCACTGCACACAAGCACGCAGGCCGTCTGATTGAACCCACAGAAAGATCCTTGGAATAACTGCATACATGCATAAGTATGGAGCACAAAGTACACACTCACACACCCGCAGACACAAAGAGGTGTGCATGTACACACAGAGACACACAAACACACCTCCAGGCTTAGCCTCTGCTTTCAATTACCAGACGGGCCAAGGGGAAATCAAAACTTTGACACACCGGGTTGGAAAAAGGAGAGCAGGGAAGCCGAGCAGTGCCAGAGGCGTAGACATGCACAGCCGTGTGTGCACGCTCTCTCACACACAGGTACTCTGCAGCAGTAACACTCAGACTCAGCCTCGGCTTTCAAGCAGGCGACAGGCAGAGGTGTACTGAGAATGTAAAAACATGACATTGAGGGGAGGAAAAAAAAAAGTTGTGTAGCTCCGTTCACAGTCATGTTTTTCTCTTTCCTCCAGCTGCCTCGAGAGAGGTGAGCCTGTGTAGGAGGAAGATGGTGAACTACTGTGACCTGCCTACTTACTTTTATTTCATGAAATGATTTCTTGCAGCTCATGAGGGTATTTCCCAGCGGTTTTCTTTGGGTTTTGTCTCACATTTATCACACAAAGGGTCTTATTGAAGCAGCAAGGTCTGGGCATGAGTCTTTATTCAGGACAAGAGAGTCAGATGACTTCAGGCTTTAAGTCTGATCTTAAAAACACATCAAACTCCCAATACACACATTTTTATCTCAAGTATAACCACATACGGCCCTCAATCTTTTAGATGTAAAGCTCCCACATAGTGCAAAATACACTTTTAAAAAAAAAAGTGAAGAGTATTTTCTCATCCATGTCTATGTGTCCTTAAAAGTGCAAAAATCTTCCTGTTCTTTAGCACTGCGAATTCAGCAGCTGTATATTCAATCACTTTTGGTATTGTGTTTCTCCTTTACAATAATTATGATAAAACTACTTCTCTTCAACATTTATCAGCTCCAACTCCAACAAAAATATGCTTGGTAATCACATTAATGGTTTCCAAACAGGCAGAGATTGGCGAACAAGAGATAAAATATAACGGTGCAGAGGTACAAAGCTACTCCGCATGAGGTATGCAGTGCTCATGACAGTGTAACCATAGTGTAATACAGAAATATTAATCAAGCCTTCTACTACATTTAGTAGGGAGTACTTTTGGGCAGCTATAATGTTTAACAAAGATATTAGATGTTGTTTCTCAACCTGTTCTGCCCCAGCCCCCTTTTTAAGCCTTCTGCTCAAAAATGACATACTCATAAAGAAAAGAGTGTATCTCTGCAACCACAAGGTCTATTTGAATAATTTTGGTGTTATAATAAAAGTCGCACTTGAGAGATATATCCCAATGTAAAAGTATTTGTACATGTGTTACTGGGACAGAGTAAATGAAGATAGAAGTCAGAATGATTTGAAAATTTAATCCCCGCCTTAAAAAAATCCCAGTTTTTACTGTGAATATCTTTTTGGAATGATGCAGCTGCAGCTTTAGAACTCTATGAATGAATGTCAAAATATGTGAACATTTCTTCTGCCAAGTTTGAGTCTGATAAAGTGATGCAGAGCAAAGTTAGAGAGGTTTACCTATGGAGTGGTCAGGCGGAGTCTTGGCACAGTTTGGCACATTTAGTCCCATTTGAAATTTTGGATATACGAAACTTTATATTTCACTTTTTTGTCACTTTTGGTGTTCATTACACCCAATTACAAAAGTTCTTATCTTTTTCTGCTTATCTGTGGCAGTTTTTGACTGTTTTTGAAAAAATATACAAAAAATGAAATCAATGAATGTCATATATTTTTGCTTCTTCATGGAAAAAATCAAACAGAACTCTATTTGATCATTTGCTCGGTGCTGACCTTGTGTTTGGTGTGTGTAAAAATGGCTTAGATGGCTGTGTAGCTGAAAATTTCCTGTTTAATTTGATGAGCAACATGACTTTATTTCTACATGAATGGTTCAATTTTTCTTACGTTTTTGTTGGAGAGCATGCAAGCATTCCCCAAATCGTGTGTACTTTGGGGCTGAACAGGTTAAGATGGATGGTCTGTCGTTCTGGGTTTTTTTTTCTTTGCTTTTATATTTCATTTTGGGCTGTCACACACTTATTTAGACTGGGCTATTGTTAGAACAGAAAGAAAATAGAGAGTGGCTCACAGTATGAAGCTTCAGATCAGGCTTAAACAGGGCCAACAAGTGGAAGATCCTTTATTTTGTTATGTTTTCAAGCATGCCCCGTCTCAAACATGATTCATCTACAAAAATTCAATCAAAACACCCATATTGTTCCCATCAGATTCTTGAGCAAGGGGAACTAAAAAATGAAAGCTCTCAATCATAGTAGTAACCTGAACCTGTGTCTGAAACCTGAGCAGTAACTATGAATCAAAGCATCACACATAAGTCCCATTTACTCCATAACAAACGCTGACATGTCCTTGCCCTGGGTGCTAACCCCCCGTTTTTCAAGTGATATAGCTCTGGGGTCACAGGTCACCACTACAGTAGCACAGCTGTAATGTACTTCTCTGAGGTGTGAACATGTGAACCTCAAGTGTGAAACGGCTGCAGCTGCTGTTTAAGGTCATGTGTGCTCAGTCAGGGTAAATCAAACAATTAATCAAAGTCATTTCCAGCGTGACCTCTTACGGCATTTTCATTACACTGTGACATTCAGTTCACTCCAAGGTTGAGATAGATTTTCATAACTGTGATATTTTTCCCTGCGACCACTTTGACACAGATTCATAAAACTGAAATGGTCATAAGATGCTGCAGTGCTAGACGCCCCTATTTTTTTATATTCTTACCTCATTTCTTTTGGCCACTCGTCGGGCCACGATGAGCTGGATCATCCCACGTTTGTTGCCCTCCGTTGACATGGACTTGCGTAGCGTCTCCATGGCGTCCTGGTTGGTTTTCCCCAATAACGACTCTCCGTTAACAGCAATCAGCTGGTCGTTAACTCTAAGTCGGCCGTCCTAATGGGGAACAAGTAATTACATGTTAAAGCGCATAAAACTCTTAACGGCACACTTTGCACTTTTCTTAGCAATCAGATTGCACATGCTGCGTGATGAAAAAGCACCTTGACAATCACTATTATCTCATCAGACAAACAGCCGCTCTCACAGAGCGTATCCTGTTTGTAGTCATGATCTAATCTCCTCGCAGAGAAGTGTGCTTTTAACTCCATTATTATGTTCTGTCAACACAAGCTTGTCTGAAAGGCAATCAAGCTAAAAGACTTCTGAAACTGACAGCAGCACAGCCGACAGCAGAGAACAGGGCTGTTTGTGTTCACAGATTTTATCACGGCTAAGGATTTGTTTCTCAAAGTTTCCAAGGAGCAGAAAAGTCATTTTTTCCAGAACTCAGTTCCAAGGGCACAGAAGATGTTGCATGACATTTCTTTATTATCCTGTCATAATTGTCAGCAGATATAACAGAGTTATATTTAAAGCCATCCGTGACTGTTTCAGCTTGGTGCTCCTGCTGAGTTAATGGTTTTTGGTTTTATTTTGAACATGTAAACAGAGTAAATCATAACTTTATGTCCTCTTTGTCTCTGCTGCCATTTCTCTTCTGGGTCCTGTTTCACCACGTTTTTGTAGTTTCTGTATAATAAGGCTTGTAATTTTTTTTAATGATGTGATGTCATCTTTTAGTCTTTATCAAACATCTTTATAACTCCTTACCATTCATTTAGTACTTAAAATGTCTTTCAAAGAGCTTCCTGTTAAACACATTTGTTCTCTTATTTGCTTTACTCTTCACTCTGTACTGTTAGCAGTCTGTTGGTGCTCAACCTCTCTTCGCAGCCTACAGCCTGATAGTTAATGTTCATTCATGACCTATGAGCCTCTCCATTAATTTTGTCTGCTAACACACTTTGAAAATATAGGTTTTCAAAATTGTGATATATCCATCCATGAACCACAATCTCTACCGGGGAGGGGGAAGGGGGGCAGTGAACAGATGAGACGACTATCCCAGCTGTCACTGGGCCAAAGCCAGGTTACATCCTGGACCGGCCACCAGTCCATCACAGAGCCGACATGTAGAGATGCCAGAAAATCAGGTGAGAACCCACATGTGCTTGCAGGACATGAAAATTCAACACAGAAATGACCCACTCACAGGGAATCGACTGCAGCAACCTTCTTGCTGTGAGGCAACAGCACAACAAACTACACCACCATGCAGTTCTTCTTCCTTCTTCTTATATTTATTATTAACATCAGGGCAAATAGTGCAAAAAAGGTTTAATGATGAAATCAGCTTATTCATGCAGGCCAAGTCGTTCCCTACTCTCCATCCCTGATGTCTACCCCTGATGTCCACTGCCCTGTCCTATCCTGTAAAGACAAACTAATTAATCTTTCAGATGTAATTCACACTTAAAATGAATATCATTAAGGCATCAATGATTTTTTCAGTTACAGTCCTGCACACAGTTTAGCTCGCTAAAGGTCATTCACTGAAGTTTTGGGCCTTGACCTTCATCAGGCACAGGAGGTATTTTGAGCCTGCCCTAAATGATTCTTTGAGAGTGACGGTTGGATGAATGAACTTAACCTCAATTGTAGCTTCCAGCTCTTTTTCTTCAAACCATAATTGCCCTGATCATTTTCTGACAAGGAACTCATGGGCCAGCTTGAAGCTCTGCAGGATGTATTTGACTGATAGATGTGGAAGCTGGCAAATCCAGCTGCTTTGCATACAGTACATTTCAGAAAGGGTAAAAGCTGGTTAATTTTGCCTCCAAGTCGAGGTGCTGGTTTGGCCAAGTAGTTAGCAACCAGGCACCCCATGTACTTGCTTCTGCCGGTCCAGGTTCCAATCCTGCCTATGACCAGTTTGCAGAGTGTCTCTCCCTACTCTCTCACCCTCTTTCACAAGCCTATCCACTGTCTCTCTCCTAACAATAAAGGCATAAAAATGCCCAAAAATACATAAAAAAAAATAGCCTTCAAGTTTTTTTCCATTATGTTCTTTTGTTGCCTTCTTGGGTCAATCTCTATAAAAAAATCACACACTGTGCCAACATTTGGCTGAGCATTCGGAGTACTTTTTAAAAACTGTGAGAATAAGGTAAAAGTGTAGGGACCTGTCATCATTTCCACCATCCTGTGCTTAAAAACTTCCTGTGCCAGATGATTTTTGTCACTGCCTACACTGAGCACTCACTTTCAAAAAGACTTCTCAGTCAGTATGGTGGCTGTACGTGTTAAATATCTCTTAACAGCCAATCAAAATCAAAAAAGATTGGGTAATCTGTGCTGTCAACAACAGTTTCTAAGCAGAAACTGATCTGTTTCACATCTTCATGTGTACAATTTCAGGCATAGAGGTGCTGCTTGTATGAGGGCATGTCTTTTTTTTTTTAAATGTTCATGTCCTCTGAGTAGTTTTCTAACAAAGAAAAATGTAGGGCATGCTGAGCTTTCCAAATAAACAAAATAAATTCTACAAAAAGCTCAGGATGTAAGGGTAAAGGTGCTGCAAGCACAAGAAGTGATAATGAAGGACACAATGCCTCAGAGAGTCTGATTACAGGGTGACTCAAAATAATGACTCTTGCTGTGTAATTATGTTATGTACACAGCAGCACCACGGCAACATGGTGCTGCCGTTTCAAACATCTCTTGTTAATATTTCCTCTAGATCCTTGTATCTGTTAAAGCAGGAAATATCATACCTTGCAGGCTGCTCCTCCATTTATGATGGATTTAACAAAGATTCCCAGGTCAGCGTGGTTCTCCTTGGACCGGTTGCCTTTGACGCTGACACCCAACCCGGCTGAACCCGAGTCACTGAGGGGGATCTCGAAGGTCAGGAACTCTCTGGTCCCATCTGGAGTCAGAACCAAGTCGTCCTCCTCGTTCTTCTGTAAATGGATGACAAGAGGAAACAGAAACAATTTAAGATTCCAGACTTTGACAAACACATAGCATTGATTAAATCATGAAAATAAGATTAGTAATATGAACATTAAGTACAGGTTCAATCCAACAGGACACAGTTCAGACTTGAAAACAATTAATTACTTGCATAACCAAATGTCATGCATTTTTAATCACCCAAAATGAAAATATTAATGAATTATTCAAGCCCAAAGCAATAACAAATAAAAGCTTATTTTATCCCAGCCAGACTCTCACCTCATTACTGTAGTTTAGCCACATGGCCAAAGTTAAAAGGACATTCATTTTGCCACTTGAGGTTAATGAAAAGTACTTGCATATAAATTACTGCAGTGCAGATAGCAGGGAGGTAAATCAGAGTGCAAGCTCATTAACTGCATCAGATATATTAGTGTTAAACAGCAGAGCACTCCTTAGAGTTCAATCAGGTACTTAGTATACACACAGGTGGGGACTTCTCCTCTATAATCAAGGCGAAACGCTCTGATTCATCAATGCTGAAGGGTCTTTAAGACTTTTGGGGACAAATTAAAGGGAGATTTGATCAGGATCATGACCTAATGGTGGCTTAAACGGTTAAGATTCAGGGTCCATTAGAGACTTTGAATAGTCATTGTTACAGACTGGTGGATTTGGTTTTCAGATTCATTTGTGATTGTAGTGTTTTAGTATCTCACATGTAGCCTAACAGTAGTTTTGTTAACCACATTCACACATGTATAAAAACCCCAAAGGCCCATTCACACATCATTGTATACTGGCTATAGTCGCCCAACTTTGAGAAATCCTCGAAATTTCTGTGAAGTAAGCTCCCTGGGTGAATTTTGCTGTGTTACACAAGTCACTGTCAATGAGAAACTTTGGTTTGGTGAGTATGACATTTCTTGACGGCCTCCTGGCTAATTGTAGAAGGCTTAAGATTGTGTAAGCATGACCTGGATGGCTAAGAACCTATACGACCAAAATAAAATATGCTTAAATAGTTGGTAAATGCTCTGGTCATTGACCTAAAAAGTACATGAATTTATTGTATGTGTTATTGGAAGAACTAAAATAGACTTTAGTCAAGAAATGTGTTGGTGCAATCCATTAAGGGAGACATTATGTACAGTAATTCCCCTCCTTTTGCTTATATTTATAAGAAACTGTCATCATCTTGGTGATAATGTCCAACAATATGGCCTCTGGCAGTGAGAATAAGGCCCCATCCACACGAAGACAAACCGAGGTCTAAACGCTACATTTTTTGTCGAATCTGCGTATCATCCATACAAAGACGGCGTTTTGGGGGTCTGTAAACGATCATTTTTGAAACCAGGTTCCAGAGTGGAAAGATTTTGAAATGCCATATATGCAGCTCCATGATTACTGGCTCTCCGTTACTTTTCATATACGCTTACCTCATAGTTTCATATCTTCGTTGACACGCATGCGCCACATGCAGCGGCAACAACAACAACAACAACAATGGCGGCGTACTGTGTAGCATATGTGCTGATGAAGCTAGTGACCCTACTATCCCTGTTGCAGCAAAATCTCCTTCTTCTCAATCACCACCGAGTTGAACAAACAATTATCGAGGACACATTACGGCACTTTATGATCACTTTATCACAATCTCTGTTCACAACTTTTGCCGCAAGTGCGCATGCCCACTGTTTTTTTGTCTTTTTCCGTCATATCGTTACAGCGCCCCGAGAGGTCTGGCATGTGTTTTACAGCATCTTCATGCGTATCAAGTGCATTCATGTAGATGCACACATTCTTTTAAAGTCTTTTAAAATGTCCATACTAAGAAAAGTTCTAGTAACTTAGGGTACGTTCACACAAACATCACAGTGAACAAATCCAGCATGCCGTGCACCTGGATCATGATGCTGTGTGCATCTATCTGGCAGTGAACTTCACAGAAAGCCGACGTGAACACAGCAGCCTAATTGACATGCTGAGAGCTCTCTCTCTCTCTCCTCTCCTCCACAACAGGTGCTTCTCCTGCTCTTTCTCCTCATTCATTCTCCCTCTCTCTTCCAGCTCAACAATAAAAAGCTATTCTCTCTTGCTTGTTATTTGACAGCTGTCCTCTGAATAGATGGGTACGTGCACGCTCACGCCTGGCAATTATTGTGCACGCCTAATGAATTCAATCATCGGGCTCGGTGTCAGCATGTCATTAGCTCCCTTTGTTTGCCGGGAGAGAGATGGAATTGCTCTGGGTCGGGAAGCAGAGGGGTTAGAAAGACGGGTGGAGGGAGAGGCTCAGTGGGGAATGAGGAGTGATGGGGGAAATGCAGAAGTGGAGGAAACGGCGAAAGGAAGATTTATGGAATGAGGGGGTAGTGAAGAGCTGGAAGAAGACACAAAAGGAAAGACTACAGAAGAGTAGAACTACTGGCTGCATGTTTCAGATGGGCATGGGGGTAAGACCTGGAATACATTTAAGATTAAACAAAATCTAAAAAAACAGAAGGCTGATGTGTTATCAGACACAGCTTACAGAATACTGAGGAGTGTTAGTTTAAGAGACAACTGACAAAACAACTGACATTAATGACAAATAACTCTGAAACACTTTTTCTCACTGAAATTTAATCTGGCATGTGCAGTTTTTCCTAGACCCAGAAAATGGTCATCTTTGTTTGCCATGGTGCGTCAAAGCAAAGACAATAACAAGTGCTTCAACAAAAAACACCTCTACCATGGCATTTCCAACACTGTCTGTTACATTTTTGTTCAAAAATTTGGAAACTGCACCATCTCACACTGGTAATCAAAACAAGTTGAGAACTTATTGTGTTATGAGCTAAAATGTGGAAAATTGCAATATATCCCAGTGTTAACAATTCCTTGAAAAAATCCCGGGATCCTCATCCAGATAACCACCAAATCCTAACAATTCAAATCGACTAATTCTGTATCATATAGTTCGATTTAAAATGATATCTACTGGCTTATATTTGATCAAAGGGCTGTCCTTATGTGTACGTGTTGTTATGAATGTGCCCCTTTCTTGTCTCTGTATGCCATCCCAGTGATTGGCTGATCCTATGCCCTTTCTCTCTCTCGCATTAGGCTGAGATTAGCTCCCCAAAAGTGAAGAGCAGTTTAGATTAGTTTATCTTGGACTTGGTTTATCACCTGTTGTAGAGCAAAGGTATTAAACAGGTGGATTGGCAGCCAAAAGTGCGATATGGACTTGTTTTCAGTGAGTCTTTAACGTATGTCATTGTAAGGATATGAGTTTTGTTTCAAAGGTAGTTTCAAACAGCTCAACATCGTACTGTCTAAGGAAGAGGTAAGTTTGGGAAGTGATGCAGCACGAGGGAGCTGACTATGGGAGGTGCTTCATTCTGTAATAGATGCCCTCAACTTGTGGCAACACTCTGATCATTCAGAGGTCAGCACTGCCTCCATCTCACATTTAGGGCGTTTTCACATTAGGTCCACTTGTTTCGAACCGTGCTGCGGTGCAGTTCGCCATGGTTTTGCCCCCTCCCTCTCCCCCGCTGGCTTGCATTCATACTGGCAATGTAGAACCATGCCCGGACCCACTTTTGTATTTACTCAGTTTGAAACAGCAGGGGGCGATATGCACGTAACTGGTTACCAAACCTGCTATGGAGGAGAACGAAGAGACTACCATGGTAACCATTTCCTACACCAGACAACCAATGTTTACGTTTCGCTCTCTTCTACATTTTCCTTCAAATGTGTTTTTTGTATCGTGTTTGAGACGGCATCAGCGACCTTCTGGGCCCTTGTAAATCATCGTAATCCTCAACCAGAATAAACAAATCGACAAATTGAGTAAACAAAAGATTCAACCGTGGGATTAACAGGAAGTAATGCATCAAAAGTAGATCGGTTCAGACCACTTTGTTTCACACCAGTGAAACTGCACCAAATGTAGGGAGATGGAGCGGATCGAGACCACCCCTTCATGGAGGTCTCAGACCGGCTGATTTGGTGCGCACCAAAGTGCGGTGGTTGCATTCACATTGATACTAATGTACCAAACCCTGGGCCAAAACTTCTTTGGTGCGCACTAAATGTGGTTGGTGTGAAAACACCCTTAGTCTCAGCACATGGCACTTGGAAACCCCCTGGAGGTGATAAACAAACTGTGTCCAAGTTCTAGGCATGATTTTTAATGGAAAAGCAACAACTGAATAAAGTTGAGTTGAGTCAAGCAAATACGTTATACAGGAAACCCCCCATGTGAAGTACTACATGGACATCCATTCATCTTACTATAGCATTTCTCAAGATCACACCTTTCTTTCAGTATCTTGGGATCACAAAGTTGATTTTCCTACAATGATGCACTGACAAGTGTTTTCAACTTCACTAAAGTCTGGACAACGTCATCCCATTTTTAAGTAGCCAACTCAAGATTTTTTTCTAAAGGCTCAGACGAGTAATAATGAAGACAGAGAACAGAAAAAATGCTGAAAATAGTGGTAAAAAAATAAATAATACAGGCAGAGTAAACTCAGGTGAAGGAGTTGAATAAAGGTAAAGGAGAACGAGACGAGTGATGGGCTCTAGAGGAAGGACAGGAAAAAGAGCGAGGGTGAAAAGGCGAGGACACTAGAAGAAAAGGTTGGGAAAAAAAGAGCGTGTGCACGAGCATGACAATGACAGAGTGAGCAGGCGAGGGAGTGTGAATGAAAGGCTGACAGAAAGGGAAGAATCCGAGTGGAACACAAAAGGAGACAGACTCTGCCACCTCTCTCACTGTACGCCTGCATCTTTCTCTTCCTCCATCTTTTCCTGCCCCTCTCTACCTCCAACCTTTACTCACCTGTCTCTTTATACCACTCCAGTCATTCTCTCACTTCTCCTGCTGCTCATTTCTTTTATTTCTGAGCTGCATGTCCTTCTCAACCTTGTTCCCCCTCTCTACCTGGGACAAATCCTCCATTCCTGCTTCTTTCTTTGTCATCCCAAATTTATGAGGGGACTGTGCTCACAGTAAAAAAAAACTAAATTTGAGGCAGTGCTGTAGTTTTTGAGACAAAGCTGCTGTTTGAAATAAGCTTTGTTGTCAGAAAGGATAAGCTCAAAATGACAGCTTTGCATTTTTAAGTGGATGAGGTAAACAGAGCTTTAGGAAAAACAAAAGCCTGCTCGATGACATTAAGATGACAACTTTGTGATTTTCCAGAGTGCCACGGAGAAAATGCCCATTATCCTAGAAACAGGTGGCGTCTTTAAGCTGAGATTAAATTTTTATTCCCCATTTGTTTGGTTTCCTAACAAGAGAAAAGGAAAAAAAACTGTGAGGATGTCTAAATCATAACTTCTGTTTGAAAACAGAATAGGCAATCAGAGAGAGCAGGAGGGGGCTGATAAGAGGTCTCTTGTCTTTGCTCTGTGGAGCAGATGTTCTGTGGAGAGTGCAGCTTTGTGGTTAAAAACAAACAAAAGAAGAAATCAAGCTCTTTCCTTTTGCACAGAGAACTTAAAGAGCCCACATTTTGTTATCATACATTCATATAGTTTATTTCAATGACTACTGGGTATAGTCCGCCATCATTAACTTTAAAGCCCACAATGTCACATGGGCCCAGTCTGCTCTGACTGGTTTACCCATCTACTCTGTGGCAACTGGTCAGTTCAGCAATACTCGCACCATGTTGTCAACAACTCTGCAGTCATTCTACTGTCCATGCGCTGTACTAGGCTTGCTACTCCAAGCCAATGGGCAACAACTACAACTGGTAGGTCTATTCAGGAGGGCAGGGGAGCGAGCCATAGGCAGCTACTGGTGCCTTGAATCTGGAGAGAGGGACAAGTTGAGATGCGACTGATTAGGATGCACAATATTATCGGTTCAATGCCAGTATTGGCTGATACCAGCCTAAAAAGTATTGGAACTGGCTGATGTTGACATTTTTGAAGATATTTAAACCCGATATATTGGTCACACATATCAGCCATATACTGGCTGAACTATCGGCAAATTACTTATTATAATTATAATATTGATACACCCAATCATAACTGCGTGGGTACACTTAAAAATCAATCAATTCATTTTTGCAATAATTAAATGTTGTTTTTTTTGTTTCACATCTGTTCCTCACAAAAATATACTGTAACACTGAAAGAAACAAGCCCATTTTGTTTAGCACAGAGCTCAATCTTAAAAACCAGAAATATGGTATTGGTATCAATGACAATGAATTAAAAGACATTGACATATTGGATATCAGCAAAAATCCAATATTATGCATCCCTACTACTGACTGTTTGTCTAGTGCATAAAAGTACTGTTTAATGCAAAGGTGAGTGTTTAACACAGGACAAGGCATAAAAGACTTAAAAAAAAAACAAATACAGGGTCTTTAAGAAGCACCAACATAGTAAAGCAGCTGGTTTGCCAAATTCCATTACCCTGCAAAGCTTTTCAGTGAACTTCAGTAGACAAAGAAGAAATACACCTGAGTGTAGATTGTTGTGCTGAAGGTGAGAGGTGACTGCATCCTCCTAATAAGTTCACACCGAATGTAACGGATAAAAAGTTTGTCAAATCACCTGAAAGGTTCTGTCCATCCATTTCTATGAGATGTTGCCTAGATGGACATAAAATCTATCCCAGAGATATGTGAAACAGTCCATCTGGTATATCAGGTTAAAGAAGCACAGCATGACGTGGAATAGGTGAAGAGGCATGGCTGACTAAGCAACAGCATCCGACAACAACTACACAGTTCCTATTTTCATTTGAGCGGTACGTCATGTGTGTTTAATTGGTTAAGGCTATAACTACATCCTGGAACACCATAAAGATTTAACAGATCAGACAGACAGATCTTACAGTTGTGATATTTATAGTGTGTGGTGTGCAACAAGATGATTGTCACAGCACACCACACACAAACTGACTGACCCACTAACAACCAGGGCCTCTACTCTCACAGCTTTAATCTAGCATGGTCAAACATGGTCTTAGTGTAGGGAAACATGGTAAACAACAGGCAGGAGGACTTGAGGTTAAAAGTGGCTAGCAGTAAGAAACCCATGACATCCTTAGCTGCTGTAATTTTGTCTGTTGTACTTCCTGCATCAGCCAGCTTGCCAACTGATTGGCTATGTTTCTGTTACATGTGACAAAACACAAAGGATGGCTGTCTGTGGTGCACTGTGCACACATCAGGATTTCTGACTGTAAATAGAGAACATGTTTAATATTTATGATTTGAAGGATCTGGTCCTCTTCTGAGAAAAATGAGGATGGTAAAGTGTCTCTTCATGCCAAAGAACTAACAGGTATGATCTTCAGGATCCAAGATAATTAGGGTCTAACTGACTTATGCAGATATCCAAGCTGAAATGAGGGTTGATTATCTTGTGGTGTGTGTCCCACTTAAGAGATTAATGTAAAACAAACTAGCAAGCGAGAAAGTTTTTAGCACCTTTTTTTTTGTAAAAACTGGTATCACATCTGTCCTCTACTGGATTGTATGATGTGAACATCACTGTCCTAACCCTCAAACATTTCCCAGTTGCACTTAACAATAAGTTTGCACAAATACAGCTCACAAGCATGAACTGGAGTATTTTTCCTCAGTTTGTGTAAGAAAACCAAGAATAAGTCCTCATATTTTTCACTGTTTATCCCTCCCACTGCTTCCAATCCTGTTATTTGTTGTTCTCAAACTTTTTTCCCTCTTTCCTATCCTCTTTCATCTTTTTTACCCCTGAACTTCTCTCACAAAGCACTTCTAATGCATGCCTCGCACCCTCAGAGCCTCCACCCTTCTCTGTATTCCACAGACCTGCTCAATATTTAGCACATATGAGATTTCAAAGTCGCTCTCTTTTCCACTTTCTCTTTCTTCCCTGCTCTACACTTCTACACTGCTCTCCAGCACTTTCGCTGACATGATTAGTGAGTCGGCAGAGGACTCAACTTTGGCCGAACAAACCTGTCAATGTGATGCCGTCTAAAGAAAGTCGCTGGAGGGGAGGCAGGGTGACGGTGGTCGAGAAGAGCGAGAAGAGAGTGTGGCGGGAGAGTGGGAGGCAGTGAAGGGTGTAATTGGTCAAGGGAAGTCAGGCATGGAGAGCATTGTTGGCTGCCTACTGTAGCACGAATCTCTTCTTATTCATACTCGCTCCCATACTTTTCATTGCTTCATTTAGCATCCATATTTCTGCCTATATCTCCAACCTCATTCCACTTCTTTAATTTTACACTATATTGCAAAAATACATGGACAAACCTGCCAGCATGCTTTAAAGTAGGTCTTTCTTTCTTTCATGCACCGAGCTTCAATCCTTTGTTCAAATAAAAGAAGAAATCTCAATGCCCTCCTCTTCATCATTTCACCATTCTTTACAACCTCTTTTATGCTCTCCTGCCTCTTGGTTCCACTTTTTTCAACTCTATTCACAACTCCAATTTTCCCTCTCTCTTACCTTCAACTTGCCCCCCTCCTCTCCCCTGTGCTCCCTTCTCACTCTTTCTCTGATGCTTCACGCTGGAGCTCCATGCTGATAGACCATGAATATCAAATACCTGTGCGATCGACGGGGCTGGGACCGGCACAGCATGGAGGAAGAGAGAGAGGTGTGTGCGTGAGAGTGACAGACAGAAAGTGAAGGTGGGTTTGAGTGTGTCTAAAGGTGGCAATAATATGAGACGGTAAAAGCAAAGAAGCACCCTGCAAATGTCATCTTTGTATACTGCTCCTGTGCACTGCGTTTCTGCTATAGGCGTGCAATGCAGGCACGATGATTAGGGCTGGGACGATACACTTTTCTCCCAATTCTTTTGTTAGCGTGCCAATTCGATTAAAATTGCAATTCTATACTCTATATTGCCAGTTTTTGCAATGTTTAGTTAGCATTTTTTACACCAGTGAAAAAGATAAACAATGATGATGCCTACAGACTACATCAGGAAAAATGCACATCCAGTGTGGGTCCGTTTTTAGGATTTACTTAGAAATATATTTTAACCAGCTGTTTATACTCTCTCTTTAAAAGCCTGTTTTGTATTTAAAAGTGGCTTATTAACACAGACTAAATGAAGCATTTAAATTTGGAGAAAAAATGATTTTTGAACAAAAAAAAATTATTTAAAAATTGTCAAACGAAAAATCTCGATACTTCATGTGAATCGATTTGGGATCATGTGAAACAGCTCTTGGACTCTGTTTCTATAACTATTGCATGTCGGAAATCTATTTTTCACACTTTGTATTGAGCAGGAGATTCACTGAGTGCCATGATTATTGACTTTCATGTAATATTTTGTGTGCCTTGTGTCATCATTTATGCTGTTCTTTGTAGAGTGACCATTTTCTGTATGTCTTACACAGTGCTGGCTCTTGCTTAAGTGGAGCCCTAAGCAGCATTTATTTAAGAGGCCCTTAGCAAACAAAACAAAACACCCAAGCTGCTCAGAAAAAAACAACTGCACAAGTTATACACCAGCACAAATCCACAACTTAGGGAATTCCTCAAAGACAAAAATAAAACATAACAAAAAGCATACCAGACAAGGATGCAAGCAAATAAAACTGAACAAAGAGAACGAAAAACATAACAGACATAAAACAGTACAGCAACATGAATCTTAAATGTAATCTTTTTCTGGTGGTTTTACTTTTTGTTTTCCTTCAAACCCATGTTTTCAAGTATTTTTATGGCAGCATTAGTCCATTCAACTTTTTCCACTACAACATTAAAGTGTTGCTTAGGTATCTTATCCAGTGCTTTCCATGTTGTAATTTTCTTTTGTTGTGATGTTGGCTTTTAAGGGTTTTGCAAGCAAGACCCCTGAAGAGATTTTTTTCATCCGGTCACCATAGATAAATGGGAAAAGGCATAACTTCTTATTTATCAAAGGTGTGTGATGCATAATAAAACAATGATCACAGTTTAGTGACTCTGGGTCTGATTTTGCTCATAAGGTTGACTAAGTGTACTTTGACTTGACGTTTGAATTATATCATGTATTATTTCGAGTTTATATATCACTACTTTTCAGGGTAAAAATACCGGCACATTGACCACATATCACGGTACAAGGTTTATGAATTTATGAATGGGTAGTGAACCAGATCAGTGTTTGGACCCAATCAAAACGTACACATCACAACCGTGTTTAACCTTTTAAGGCCCAAGACCATAGATTATAGTCAGAAAAATCTTATTTTTTAGAGCTGAAATGTTTGTTTCACTTTCTGCTAAAATCCATAAAAATCAAAATGTCCATAAAATTCAATATGTATATTTTTCGTATCTCATTTGATACATTAGGTGTTTTTGGCAACTGATAATCCATTTAAGGACATTTTTATCATTTATATGATTGTATTCAGATGTTTTTTTGTAATTTGTTGATCATATTGAGTAGATAGAGGTATTATAAAAGTATGTATCAAATATAATACAATTGGCTTTATAGGTTTAATTATCACAAACAATCGAATATCAAGCAGAGTTTTCACTAGTGACCAAAATTTCAACATTTTATCAATACAAATTTCATGAATGATTCTAATTATAGATCATATTCTGTAACAATTGGGCGAAACTGCCTACTCAGGTTTTAAGTGGTAACAAAATCAAAATCAATCAGACACGGGGTTCTGGTTTGGCGTAGTGGTTAGCACCCCATGTGCTTGCTTCTGCCGGTCCAGGTTCGAGTCCCGTCTGTGACCAGTTTGCAGAGTGTCTTCCCCTACTCTCTCGCCCCCTTTCACAAGCCTATCCACTGTCTCTCTCCTATCAATAAAGGCACAAAATGCCCAAAAATATACATAAAAAAAAATTAAAAAAAAAATCAATCAGACACATGAAACCTCTGAAATTCAACACCATGATGCCCGGACAATTGCTTCAGCAAGTTGCTGGTATTTCACTTTCTGAATGAAAATTGTTGTAAATTAAGCATTAATTTTGATCCATTCTGGCCCCTGTCTGCTTACTGCCTCCGATGAGAGTGTAGCATGCTTGATTTAAAAGTGTTGTGAAAGAAAACTGGAAGGAACTGATCAGAAATTAAAGAAGCAAAATGATTAATGATGACCATTCCTTGAGGAAGTTGTTACCAACACTGGAACTGGTCTTCGATTTCCCATCCCTAGGTTTCACACAATGCATCTTTTCCTCATATCATGCATGCCTACTCAAAATAACACTGAATGGCACTGGACACTGTCTCTAAGTAAAAGTAAAATTATGTTTGATTTTTGGTTTCTTAACCCTTTGACTGGCATTTTAACCACATGGTTGACTTTTTGTGTTGCTATACTGCTGTATTCAAAACTCTTTAAACCTTTCTTTGGCTTCTTGTCCTCACTCACCTCTTTGAATAGTGTAAGTAACACTAGTTATAACAGCAGAGTAGTGCTGCCGTACGCAAATGCTATCATCTAAAAACTGGGGAAAAAATGGTTATGGCTTTGTGCTGACCTGCTCCTCAGAAAACTAAAAGAGTAAGAGCAAAGTTAAAGGTTATTTTTAACAAATTCTGCTCTCTGAGATGTCTTTTGATTTTGAAAAAATTACATTTTTGAAGAAATTAGAGGATGCCCAGAATAACCCAGAACAGATAAGTCAATCTGCAAGTTGACCTGCATATCTGCTTCCTGATTGGTTGGACTCAAAAATAAAACCTAAAATGTCACTAAATAAAGAGGCATGAAAATGATTTTACCTCCTAATATTTTATGCAGATGTATTTCTTGATGTGGAAGTCAAAGGGTTAATGAAAACACTGGTCAGATTTGCGTGACAATATCAATATAGCAGCATGTTTTGAAAAACACATTGACTTTAAACAGGATAAAAAGATCATTGCAAATCACTATTAATGTTTATGTTTTTATTTATATATGCATTAGTATATTAAAGGGACTGTGAGGAGAATCTATTACCGGCAATGTAAAGACTCTGCTACCCATGAGCACGCGCAGCGACTGTCGTAACGCTGCATTCCAGTAACCTTGAAACTGGGAGTGTCATCATCTCTGACTTATTGGCGTTCCAGTTGAAGTCTGAAAAAAACATGCCGATCTACCAGGCTGTTGTTAGCTGTTGTTAGCATGCCCTGCATTGTTGTTCACAAATATCACATGAAGAATACGATTATCACTATGGCAGCATTTTTGTAAATATAAGTAACAATACTATGTATACAGTTGATCTAGAGCGACACACCCCAGTCAGAAGTGCAAATAAATTGATCATTACAGGAGCTAAATAACTGTTCACACTGGGGGCATCCATCTTCGATTGTCAACTCGGGGGTGGCGAGGTTTCACCGAGTTCCCAGTAGGAAATTCTGACTCTGGGGGGCAATCTAGTTGCAGTTCCCTACTCGGAACTCAAAATGACTACTTCTGACTACAACTGGAACGCACCAAAAGACGTGTGCAATCCAAAGCGTGTGCTTGTTGTGATAAATGCAGCTCGGACCTTCCTCAGAACTCTGCATTGCTTTACAACTTCTTTTTTCAACAACTTACAGGAAGCAAAGTGACGAGGTAATGTATCTCTTTCTAGTTACGTAGCGGTAGTTTCCAGGCCAGTCCAGCCCTGTCCGACCCGACCGGAAGGCTAAGGAATAGCATTTATAGATAACCTATTTTGATGCTATAAAACTCATCTTAAAGTGTGTATTTCGATCAGACATATATCTAAAAGTGAGACTTTTTTGTAATTACTTAGAAACTCCTCACAATCCCTTTAAATGATTTTGCTCATGTAAACCTTTCTGCTTAAGATCAATTAGCTGCTTCCTAATTCTTTGACAGTCCAACATGCCACAGCTCACCTCCTAAAGCTTCTCGACCAACTACAAACCATTTATAACCTCATCCAACCTTAAGCAATTACACCAGCAGCTGCTCCATGTTAATCCACATATGTGAGCGCTGCTGTGTGAGTAAACTTATGTGTGAAACTATGTGTGCATCTGAAGTGTGGATCTGTGAAGACACCATATGGCTGGTGTTTTTTTTTTATCTCATATTTGAGTTTCCAATGTGCTCACTGCTCACTTTAGTCTATGTAATGGTATCCTTCGAGGGTATATGGGAGTGTGTGTAAGTGTGTGTTTGTGGAGGCCAGGTGGCAGCTTGAAACATCACTTTAATTAAGCCGGGGAGCCTGTTCGGTGGTAGAACGGCCCACTCTGATTGACTCGTATGTGTCAACAGTGGACCACTAAAAGAGCACAAAGACAGCATCAGGTGGGCAGCCACAGGTCTGCAGCCTTTATTCACTGCAGTGCGCTTGCTCTGGCCATCATCACAGAGGAAACATAACTATAACAAAAACTTCCTGGTGTGTTAAAAAACTCTACAAATACATCATCTTGTGCAGTAGCTGGATCTGCCTGATTCAATGTCTGTAATCAGTCGAACCCATTTTGCCAAACTCCAAACTACAGCCGTGAGTGGCCCAATCAGTATCCTTTAAACCACGTAAAGGTGGGAGCAGTATGTGACTGTTAATACAGGGATTATAGCATCAATGCTAACATCTTCAGTAGCAGTTTTATCAGATCTACACCGCTTTTATTTGTTAAATGAAAAACAAATAGTACTGTAAGTTTTTCTCAATGGATACATGACTTGTATAGTTTTTTTCTACCTCACTCTGCTGCAGGAGAGCCTGCCTATTACATTATCTATTTGGATTTGGATTGAATCTGCAAGCTGTGCAAACAGAAAGGGACTTTGGCGCACATACTGTCTGGGTGCAGAACGGCTTTAACCCAGGGGCGGTATAGGTGGCGCCATGATAAGGTCCTCCATTCATTGGCCGACACCATTGAGCGGGAGAGGGTCAAGAAGAGACCGGTGGGCACAGTCCCTGTAAAAACAATCACCTTCCTCAAGGAAGGGGCTAAGCCCACATCGACCACGACAAGGACAAGATCCAACATCCTCCACACCGCAAGCTCCTGGGAGATGAGGGTTGATCTTGGGAGGAAACTGCACTTCCCAGACGTGGTCCAAACAACCCTACGTCCGGACATTGTGTTGTGGTCAACCAAAGACCAGAAAATAATCCTGGTGGAGCTCACTGTGCCATGGGAGGAGGGCTGCGACGAGGCACACGAAAGGAAAGCCGCAAAGTACCAGCAGCTAGCCCAGGACTGCCAGACGTGGTTGTTCCCCGTGGAGGTTGGGTGCCGGGGCTTTCCAGCAAGGTCAGCTTGGCACCTTCTCTCTGCTATCAACTTGGATGAGCGGAGCAAAAAGTAGGCAACTAGGAGGATAGGGGAAGAGGCAGAACGGGCCTCGTGTTGGTTATGGAGGAGGAGAGAGGAGGAGTGCTGGAGGCCAGGGGCGGATGGGCAGTGAGCTGGCCACTCACTGCGGGCCCACCAACTGGAGGGTGTTGTGGTTCAGGGCCGAAACACCCAGTGAAGGTTGGACACCACTTGAAGACATCTGCTCCTGGTCAAAGGCAACAGCTACCTACTAAGGTAGCTGAAAAAGGCACCTCTAGGTGTATGTTGCAAGGTGCTTCATGAATGTGACTGACGGAATGATCATCCAATCACCTGCTGGATATTCTTTTGAAAGGCCGCCCATTACCAAACGCTTCTCTGAGCTGCTGCCCAGATGGACTTGTGAAATACACTGGACAGTTGCTATCAGCTGATAGTTTAAGACTGTTAAGGTGAACAAGAAATTTCTAAGACAGATGATGGGTTGCCAAGGATATATAGAGTATATATGAATACAAGCTGAACACATTTGATTTCTGTAAGTCTACTGAGTGAGAAATGAAGATGGACAGGACAGCAGTGAAGAACTGGAAAAGATCCAACCTGTGCACCACAGCAAAAGAAAGTCAGCACTGAAAGTTACATGGTATGGGATAGAGCTGGGAATTTCTACTAACCCCACAACATGATGCATATCCTGATTAAGAGACTGTTATTTGCTAAGTATCAGAATACTCTTACATTATTGACTTGTCTACATCTTTTAATGAATTAACAATAGTTAATTAGCTAGGGCAAGGTTCAAGGGTCCTACAACTTAATACACATTCATTTACATTTTTAGGGGTCTTAGAAGTAATCTAAGATCTGGGATTGCTGGGTCTTTCCCTCTCCCCCTGATTACAGCAGCGATAACTCCCTGAAATGTTGATCCCCCTAGCCATCCCCAAATAGACACCCCAGTGCCATACTTGGCCATCGTTATGTCATCAGTCATTGGTTAAGGTTGGCAGTGCAGACATTACTATGAGATAACTCTGATAATGCACTTTTATGATGTTTTGTAAGAAATTTAATTACAAAAAAAAAACTACTAAGCTCATGGTTTTCATGCAAGTCAAGGTGCAGCGGATCATGAAAAGCCAAGAATCACACTGAAGTAAAAACTTAAAAGTGCTTCAAAACTGTATTAAGTCCCACAAACTCAGTTTCAGATCCGATCTTGTTACTTTTGATAGAAATTAGTGGATAGATTTTACAAAAAAGGTGACTAATCTATGACAGGTGTCATAGATTAGTCTATGTTTATGTCTGTTGTGGCCCTCATCACACCACCACCCTCCTACAAAAACTGTGTTTCAATTACGAATGGGTCATCAGAACTCATAAAATGTCTCATTATGGCACTTCTTTGTTTTCTTACCAGCAGTTTTGCCTGCATCATATAAACTTAAACAAGAAAAAAAACAAAAATGCATCTTTCCTCAAGACCAATTCACTAAAACTTAACTTTAAACAGCTGTGAAAGTAGGTCTACCGGCTCTTTTCTCCATTTCCTTAAAAATACGTGCCCTCAAAAATATTTAAAATACATTTGTGCAGCAAATATTAAGAGTTAGTTTTATAAATAGTAGAATTTGGCAGAGCAGACATTTTTTGCTGGTATGCTAGCTCATCCCCCACCCCCCACAAAGTCCTCTCATAGAATCCATGGGGAGGCCCGCCCACACTTTGAAAAACAACGTTTTTATGAGATGTGTGCTTCATGTGTACATCTTGGAGGATTTCTGTTAAAACTCTGTTTTGTACAAAGGTCTTATTACTTTTGATAGACGTCAGTGAATAGATTATTTGCAAAGGGTGAATAATCTATGATAATCACCTCTGCCAAGGAGGTTGTTTTTGTCTGTGTTTGTTTATTTGTCCGTCTGTTTGTTAGCAAGACTACGAAAAACAGATGAACAGATTTTGCTGAAATTTCAGGAGATGTTGGTCCAACTTCAAATTGATTTGATTTTGGTGGTGATCCAGATTACTGCCATCATCAAGCAATCATTTTTACTCAAAAACTGTTTAACTAATAATGATATCAACATGATTCTGAGTGCTAGCCGTGGGTTTTCAGGGTCAGTGAATCAAATGATGATGGTAATTTTATCATGGGTCTATTGATAAAAGATGTAACAGCAGTATGTGAGCTACCTTGACAGGGATGACTTGATGACCCCTGCAGTGCTCATAAGTTTAATAAGTGTATGATAGGCTTTAGGAATCATGTTAATATTACACATATTGCACTGACATATAACCTTTGATAGATGACCTGCTTTTACACCCTAGTGTTAGAATTGTCATGCATTATGGAGTCTTGATATTTCCTGCTGGGATACTTTCTTCTGTACTGTGTGGAGTCATGACTTGTGATTGTGCCAGAGCTTGAAACATTCTGACATCTGTTATCATACACTGATACAGCTAAAATGCTAATTAAGTTGTCTAAATGACCGTGATGTATCGCACATTGTGGCTAGCTGCATACATGTCATGTTCAGAGCACATCATCCAACACAATGCCACCAGGCATGCCATAAAGCCTCTGCATTATGACTTATAAGACTACAAATTGAATGAGATACTAATGTTGTATCATCCCCTGCTCCTCTAAATGCTTTATCATGCCATCAAGAAAACCTTCATCATCACACTAAAAGTGCCAACAGATTGCCACTTCATAACAGCTCTGTGTGCACGTGTGATAGATAGCATCTTGGCACGCTGTAGCTGCAACATTACTGCCACTGCCGCTGATGGCTTTTCAATATAGCATTGCAGTCATTTTCCATAAGCCTGTGTGACTAATGGCATAAACAATGGAGCCGAATGTTCACGTTATGGGCCCATTATGGAACTATCAGGGCAGGCATGTAAAGACGGATGTGTTTGATCAGCACTCTATTGTAGGAGCCAGGTGCAGGAAGACATCCGACATCTTTAAGCGTTGTTTTAAGTGTGTCTGTGTGAGTGTGCGTGAGGAAAACAGAGCGGGAGAGGGGGAGTGGATCGAACAGCAAAGATTCAACAAAGCTGGGAGCCAGAAAAAGAAAGAAAACTGAAGAGGAGCTGAGAGAGAAAACCCAACAAAGTGCTTTGTTTCCACACACCATTGGAAAAACAATGAATTGCTTAAATGGCTCTCAGTCTATTTGTGAAGCCACCCAAAGTATCTCATTTGCCTCGGTGCCTTTTCAGAGCAGGCAGCATAATGACCCAAGCTGGTGATGTCATGCAGCAGTTACCTCAATCAGCCAATGGGGTTTCCCGACTGTCCCTGGCTGCCTTGGATGCTAAAGGGAGCAGTCAAAGTCAACAAGTTAGACATGAGGGTCTCTTAAACAGAGACCATTCAATGCAGGGAATGAGAATACAGCATCTAGGGCTGGGGAAAAAAGGGAAAATGATACCACTGAATGCTGAAACGCAAAAAGATTTAAATACTTGTTTTCAGTCCTTTGTCTCTGCCCCCCGCCAAATTATTAGCAGAAATTACATCACATTTTCATGCTGTTGTATTTTTTAACGTCAGTCATCTCTACCTTACAGATGTTCATGCAAAACTTAGATTATTGCTCTTTTCATGTTTGTTTTTGGTTATATTTCCATAAAAAAACTATCACTAGAATCATACAGACACAAGGACCCTCCTGAAAACAAGGTGCTGCATTTCAAATTGATATTCAGCAGATACAAATAAGACAAAGATTCTTCCACATTTGAGTAACAATGCAGCAGCCGAGGAGAAGAGCATGGGATTTGCCTTTAGAAACTTCATTGTTTTTATTTGTTGTGACGATAGAGTTATATTACATTGATAACCGGTAAATTTTGAAGTGATTCCATTGAGTGACGTCAGAGATATGACTATGTTGAAATTCAGCCCAATGTCAAGTTATGGGATTTCTGACAAATTCAGGGAATTGTTTGCACCCAGACAAATATGCAGGTCAGCACCAAAAGTTAATAGATTCTTAATTGGACTAAACCACACCTCTGCTAAAAAAAATTCCATGTAGATCCATCCAAGAGGTGAAAAAGTATCATCATCATCATGATTATTATTACTATTTTTATCATCATTATCATTTTTTAATTATCATTTTCATTATTATTGTTATCATCAATACAATCATTATTCTCATTCTCGTTATTATTTTCATTTGTATTATTATCATTATCATCATTATTATTGTTATTATTATTATTACTATTATAATTATTACGGTTGTTATTTACATTATTATAATCATTATTATAATCATTATTATTATTATTTTCACTTTTTCATCATTATCATGATTATTACCATTTTTATCATTATTATTATTGTCATTATGTCATCATTATCATGTTTAATAATAGTAATTATTATTATTATAATTATCATTACCATCATTATTATGTATTTTAATGAATTTTTATCATTACTATTTTTATTCTTTTTATTGTTATCAAGACGGTCTATGCTTGCCCAATCGATTCTGTCACTAGTCTAGTTCTTACTTTTGTCCACCTGTCTCAATTCTTTCACCCTTACACCCCACAGCATTGTGTGGTAGGGCTGGGTATTTCCAGCAACTTCACGATACGATACGTATCCCGATACTAAGGCCACGATACGATACGTATCCCGATATACATACATTGTGAACATTGACTATGCTTTAAGCAAAATTCTTGACAAGTTTAGTTTTTCTTATAAGAAGAAAAAGAGCAAAGATGAGTTTTAACTGGTTCTACAACTTGAGAGACATAAATTCAGATCCCCAAAGATGGCAGACCTAAGTTCAAATTTAGAACATATGCTTCATTATGTAGCTCATCTTCTACCTTGAACTGTGCCACTGTTAACATTACCCAAAGTGTATTTACAACAACCGTCAAAATATTTAGGCCGTATCGATTCTGTAGAATCCGTATCGATACACGTATCCCAAAGGAGTGTGATACGATATTTTGCCGTATCAATATTTTGAGCACAGGCCTATTGTGTGGATGGCTGTTCATCATGAGACCGGGGGCCACATTCAAGATTACAAGGGTTTTTCTCGCGGTCACGGTGGAGGGATTCATGATTCATGAAATTGATGTTTTACTTTCAGAATAATTTGCTGAAATTTGATGTCTTGAGTTTTTTTTGTCGATAAAAACTAGAGGAAAGAGAGAGAAGAAGGATTCATATCATCATTACCTGAATGTGTATACGCTCAGTGATATGATATCAGTTGCTGTTGAATTACTGCCTTGTATTTGCTTTTTAACATGATGTGACAGCTCCAGACATTTCTATAACATCGCCTGATTATCGGCACATTATTATTAAAATGTATTTTAAAAATGATACTTCTCTGCTATACGCAAACGTTTGGCTTCTTACTTCCCTCCAGTTACATTTGTCACTCTGTGATTTTGCCACTCAGTGCCTGGAAATCCACTCACTCATGCTGACTCACGTGGTGTCACATGCTTTCACACGAGTCCAGTAATCAACATCAACAAACAACACTGACATATACATTTTTCCCAACATTTCTTAAACTCAGGATATACTTCCCAGCCCTAATCTCATGCAGAAAATGCAGGGTGACGTCTGAGACATAAATGCACTGCCAATCAGCCTGAAAGCAACACAATTGCTCCTAAATGCTCAAAAAGCTTCTTCACAACAAACAATAATGTCCAATAAGTAGAAGTTTGTGCCACCCACATGCTTCTGGACACAACAAAGCAAAGTGTCACGCCACTGACATCAGCCTGGAGTGGATGGCTGTAAAGTGAAAAAGATGGGGGTGATTTTTAGGTCATTGGACCAATATCACAAAGTGAGTGCTTTTTTCGCTTCAGTTGTTACAATTTGTCTGCCGCGTAACCCTCGGCAGAGCTCTCAGTCTCTCACAGGATGAGTCATGCTACGCCAACGTCAAAAACACATCAGCTGTAGTGCCAGAAAACCTGCAGATCTACGAGCAGTTTTCTGTTAGATCTGTGTTATTAGAGGATTAAAAGCAGAAACATAATGGATTAGTACTATAACAGCAGAAAAAGAACAACAGAAATGCTCTGAAACAGCACAATAAGCCAAGCATGACAAACCAGCTTAACTGTTTTTGTGTATCAGCTCAAAATGTAAAATCAAATCTCATTATGTAAGCTGCACAAATGGACATAACAGGGGGGATAAGAACTTTACCGTGACAACACAGTTTATCGTCACCCTGACTTCTGTGATACAGTTACGGTACTTCAGTGGCAAAAGGCAATTTTTGATAAGTAATCTTTCCAGATGTTTGTGTTTATTTAACTCCCAAGATCACACATTAATGCACCCATGAAGGCACAAATGATATAAATAAGTGTAACAAATAAGATAAAAATACTGGAGTAATGTGGGAGAGGAGGGGAGAGAGGGTTACAAGATGCAGTGTGAAAGAGCTCAGGGTGAAATTGAAACCAGGAGCAGTGAGAAAACTCACTTATCTTAAACTCGATGGTATCATATGTGACACTCAGATTCTGCTTCAAAACTGTTGAGCAAACTTCCAGAGGACCTGGGATTAGCTGAAAATGTAGAATCTTGAAAAGCAATCTAAAAACTAATTTACTCAGCCTGGCTTTAGGGTAGACTTTAGCAGCAGTAGTTTATTTTGCAACATGTAAAAAAGAAAAGTTAAATAAATGACTATTGTTATCTTACAGTGGTTGACAAATGGAACAATACAACACAAAACTGGCAAAAAAATAGGGGTGAGTATTGGCAAGAGCCTCACGATACGATACGTATCACGATACTTTGGTCACGATACAATAATATCACGATATCACAATATTGTGATATATTGCGATATTATACAGTAAACACGGGAAAACCTGGAGACAGTGAATATGTAACCTCTCCATTTAATTGTTATTGAAATATGTCAAATGCAGTGTTACATAAATACACGTAACCTGAAACACAGAGTGCATCAAGTCACATAAATCAAGGTTGCAATGAAATTATTCTTGTTTTCTTTTTAACAATGTATTTAAAGCACCCTAACCATATTTCTCTTGTCACTGTCTGAACTGAATAGACTGCACCTGTGCATTCATATTTATAAGTTGTATTTTACTTCAAACTCTGATAAAATATGAGCTTTTATTTTTGCAAAAATATCGATACTAAGATTTGAAATATCGATATTGTATCGGGAGTCAAAATATCGCGATATATTGCTCTATCGATATTTTTTCACACCTCTACAAAAAAAAATATATTTTTTAATGAAAACTATGATTTACATATCCAAAAAGGAGTGGGGACAAGTAACACTTATTTAATCCCACCCCTTATCATAAATATTATTTGGCTTCCTCATAAAATACTATTTGGTCTCCTAGACTTTAAAGAATGTTATTTATTTATTTACTTGTATCTTTTCTACCTTGCTTGATTAACTTTAATTATCTTTTTAATGTTTGATCATATTTCTAATATTTGATTGTACCTCTTATCATGATTATTCAGATTTTGAAAACTATTACATAATTCCTATCAGAATTCTGACATGTATTTTTGTATTTTTAGCTTTGTACTCATTCTAGTGTATGGACTGTTTTCTTCCACAGGGCTGTTGCTTGTTGTATTTAATACCAATGATAAAAAGCTTAGGCAAAAGCAGAACCACTTTTGTGGAGGTAAAATTATAAAGAGTGAAAATAATCATTGATAACGGCTATTCTGATCCTCTTATATTGACCTTCATCTAAAATCTAAGGTCCCACTTGTTGAATAAAACCTTCTAAATGCTCTTTTAAGGCATATAATTTAAAATTCTTGTATAATTAATGCATTTTCATGGTTTAAAAGAGGGGGTGTTTTTCTCCGTTGTTGCTCTGACTGCATGTATTTCAAACCAAAGATCTCCTCTGATATAAGCCTGCTGCATCAAAGAGGAGCTTCTCTGCAGTTTGGATCCTCTCGTCCTCCTTTGAAAAACTATCTCTTACTTCGAAATGGACAAAAGTGCACTAACATCAGCCCTGTCCAGTTGGATCCACACCCTGCATCTGAAACTGCACTCCCATCACTCGGTCTCTGTTGTTGTTTTCTTTGACGGAGAGATGTTTAAAATGAGGCGCCTGACAGCAGATAACATCTGAAAGCTGCAGACTCCATTATGGCGGGTGATGTTCCGGGAAAGGGTGAGGAGAGAGACTCATCTGGAGATTTGGAGTTAGGTAAGGAGAATAGAGGGGTGGTAAAAGCAGGGAAAATGGAAGAGAGAGGAGACAACAATCCCATTTCTAATCCCTCAATCTCCCTGACTGCCAACCCTTGTGGTTATATTGACATTTTGAGGGTATAAAATGATCGAAAGTCTTACTTAATTACATCCTAAGAGCAACACAGAGCATTTTTCATATTGAATGGACCGTATACACTCTTAGCTCTTTAATTGTGATACTGAAAACTCAAAATGGTGAGCTGGACACTGCAATAACAGACCTAGCTTAAATCTCATCTAACTAATGAAACAAATCATCAAAACAGTGTTAATTTTGACAGCACTTTTTCATTTAGTAATATTTTTTTGCCAAAAATATTTTTGTTTTAGTCATAATTAATCCTTTCATTTTCTCCTGCTTATCTGTGATCAGGTCACGGGGCAGCAGCCTAAGCAGGGAAGCCCAGACTTCCCTCTCCCTTGTTACTTCGTCCAGATTCATCCTAGTTTAGACATCTAAATTGTGATCATTTTAGTCTAGTTTTAGTTGACGAAACCTACCGTAAATTTAGTCAACTAAACTAAGAAGTTTAAAGTGAAAGGCATTTTTTATGTTGTTTTTTTATGAACTTCCAAAGTCAAGTTTTACACTTCATAAAATGAAACATTTAATAACCATTTATTTAATGCTAGTAAAGTTTGAATGTACAAATTATCATTAACAAATTTAGGCTACCTGGCAGAGCATCTCAGTTACAATACCAGGATTGACAACAAACAGTGAACCTGCTCTACATGAATATATCAATTCATAAAGAGAGCAGTTCTGATTGGATCGTTCCACAACTTATCCCACCACCATCAAGCTAAGGCAGCTGTGGCTGGATGTCCCTCTTAAATCATCCAACCTTTCCACAACTAGATAACAGTGCACTAGATAGTGTGTTCGCCATTTTGTAGTGTTGTTCGAATTCTCAGCAGTTAATTTCATCCACTATATAGTGCACTACAAAATACCCACAATGCACAGCAAAAGTGAGTGTACATACGATGTACCCTATATTGTACTCCTGTATAGCACAATGCAATGCAGTCGTGTTTTTCCATAGAAGAAGAAGAGAAGGAAGGCCTTTAAGCGTTGTTTTCATTCATAAATGTAAAAAAACGTTTAAGTTTCTTTAACACGTTCATAGCGTAGCTCTTTAACGTCTTTTAGCGGCTGTAAACAGCTTCAAAATTTGCTACTTATCCTCCTGAGTGCCCGGTTTGTTTACGTGAATTTTGGCACGTCCACTTCCGTCACAGGAATAACCGGCTCATCAGCTGACGCTACGACGTTTAGAAAATTTCAGTGTAGTGTCCGAAATGTCGTTTGGTCATTCCCTATGAAGTTCACTATTTCATTTACACTACATAGGGAATAGTGAATCAGTGGACGATTTCCAATACAGCTAATGTGTCCAAATGTGTTTGCTTGCTTCAGAGACTAAACCAGGCTCAAAACAGGTAGTCACATGTGAGGGTCCAAACTGCAAAGCTGTAAAATGCCCCCATGCTCCATCCCTAATTCCCCTACCGCCGCTCACGTTAATGTGGACAAGGAAAGACGGGGATTGACAAGATGCTGGAGTGATATTCTTGGTTTTCTTTGGCTTTTCTCACTCAGCAGAGCTTGTTCATCTATAGATAAGGTTAAGAATTCATCTATTTTTGCACTTTCACTCTCAGCACTGGAGCACGAGGAACTTTCACAGAGAGCTGTGTATCGAAGAGCCATTTAGTTCAAGGCTACACAAACTTTACAATTAAAGCACTCGATGTACTGTGTACAAGGGGATATGGTTTATAGAGTTAATACTTTATGGATGCAGTGTAGACAGCGTGACTCTGTGCAATGCAATTCAGACAGGACCCAGTATTGAAAAAAATGTGTTGTTACTGGCCTGTATTTCACCAGAAAACATGGGGGAAAAAACTTTAAGGCCGTCTTTTATTCAAGTTTGATTAAGTTTATTCTTTTAAAATTTAGATCATTAAAGCAATAAGGACTAAACTATGCTAGGCTGTAATATGAGAACTCAATCTTCATGAATCTCATTGTCATTTAAGAGTTGCTGCTCACATGAACAAAATACTTTTATTATGTCTCTTAATTATTCTTACAAAAACAAATATTGTCTGAAATTAAAATGTATTAAGATTTTTTTAACACAAGGCGTTAAGACAGACTCTGCTGAACACAGTCTGATTTGACTAACCCAGCAACAGTTGGTTTGAGAAGAGACTCTGATTCTGATTGGCTGGTCAGTGGACAATTCAGAGAGTAAATAGAGGGTCATAATGAAAGGGTCCTTTAAACCATTTTTTCCCTTCATAGTGTGAAATCAGTCGATAACAGGAATGTGAAAAAGTTACTTATTGCAAGGTCAAGTCAAGTTCCTATTCCCTGAAGCCAAGCCAAGTCAGAATGGCGAATTGGACGGCAAGAAATTTAACTCAGTGTGAGAAAGATGGAAAAGAAATTGTTGAAATGGATAAGCTAAGACACTTACAAATCAAGTGCTCTCAAACTATTTCAAACTTGACTTATTTTCACTGCTTCAGGTCCCTGATGTGCTTTACTGCTGAAAGTCAAACAGGTGAAAATCTGCATCACACTCGCCGGTAGACTTTTCTGTATTCAGTCTGAGGCAGATAAAACGCTGCACACTGTCATCCCTGAAGTGTGTGTGCTCATGCGAATGTGCCAGCTGTGATCTCAATAACAGACTACTTCTTGCCATACTGTTCCTCCACGACTAGAATCACCCACACAGCTTGCAGGTATGACGGCCGTTCAAATTAACTGGCCAATTACGCTTCTAATGCGCCACTCAAAACGCAATCATATCACGCACACTTGGCCAGATGTAACCTGAAGGGAGAACCAGATGTGAAGACGTGCAGTCTGCGGTGGTTAGATTACAGCTCAGACTCGCTTTGTAAATGGAAGAGTTATGGAAATCTGGATGGCCTTTTAATTTCAGCAATAAAGAAAGATGAGCTTTTAACAGCTGCTGTGGTGGAAACCTTTTAGGTTATGTGACGCATAACTTTCAGACTTTATTGTAACAGTCAGAGATACTCGGCATCCTGCTGTGAGCTGTTCTGTTTTAACTGTGAGGACATGTTTGAAGGGCTGGGCAATATATGAGACATCAGGAAGTGTCACTGAATTTTCAGGTGAGACATAAGGGGAGGGAAATTTTTCCATTAGCTTTGCTTACATATAATTTTGATAGAAAAATGCCATTTACAACATAAAAATTAATTCATACTAAGGACCACTAAGAGTAGTACTGAGACAAAGAACTAAATGAACTTCACACTGTCTACATTTTGCAAGTACAGCAGCATTTAGGAAAGTGGGTGTTTTCCCAATCCCTTTGCCAGGTCCATCCCAATTGTTTCCTCTATAATTAAGTTTTTTGGCCCTAACTTTGTGGCGCAGCGCAGGGTGTGCAAGCCTGGCACACCCTGCGCAGTGTTAATTTCGTCCGGCGCACCGCCGTGCGCTGCCAATTTGACAATTTGGTAGACCGTCAGCGCAGAGATGGGTGTGATGGTGCAAAGGAACAGATTACATCTGTCCCGGGAGCTGGCCCTGGTGACGCGCTTCGTGGCCTCCGATGCGTGCCCCAATGGCCAGTCCGTTCTCCCAGTTGCTGAAGGAATAGCGGCTCTGATTTCTCCGCTACCGGGGATCAGTCAGACCAACTAGTCGCTGCGCCTTGCCCTCAGCGCATTTAAAGGCAAGGAGAGGCGTTGATTTGATTGGGGAAGACAACACTCGGCTGTGTCAAACCCACTAACACCTTTTCTCCTCCCTCTCTGGCACTTGCGCGGAGGGGCAGGGACGTGGGCGTGGGTGCGCCTCTCTGCACCTGCAGTGCACCTCTCTGCGCACTGCTGGAAACTTGCAAAGTGCACTGGACACACCCTGTCGCGCCTGCGCCTGGTCTACGAAATTAGAGCCCTCTGTGTTTGTTTGTTTATATTAAAATCAACAAATGACCCAACATTGAGAGTGCTGGACTTTTTTTTCTGTGGCAACAGAATCAAACACACAGTTTCATTTGACACCTGACAAACAAATATAAATGCTACTTTGGTAAAAGAATTGAAATGATGACCCCCCGTCTAATCTAAACAAGGACCTTGACGTTAATAAGTCAAACATTGTTAGTTGTTTTAACTAAAATCCATTTTATTGAGCACGAAGCAGTGGACTTGAGTCAAATGATTTAGTCAAGGGACAGTCCAACATATATATATATATATATATATATATATAGATATAGATATAGATATAGATATAGATATATATATATATATATATATATATATAGATAGATAGATATAGATATAGATATAGATATATAGATATATAGATAGATAGATAGATAGACAGATAGATAGATAGATAGATAGATAGATAGATAGATAGACAGATAGATCGATAGACAGATAGATAGATAGATAGATAGATAGATAGATAAAGTCCAGACAGAAGTACCAACAATCTACATCCTTATTTAGATCTGCATTACTCAGGCCTTCCTCCTGTACTGTAAATATATCTGCTTGTCCCTGCAGGGTACCATTCTGCTGTCAGGGATGTTTATTTGCATTCAGTGCCTGTGTATTTATGACCGAGATGTATCGGGCCATAAGTGTCGAGTGCCTCTATTACAGATGGCGCCATGTGTCAAAGTTGCCTGTGCCATTCTGGAGCGGCCACGGCAAACTCTGTCTGCATTTTCCCCCTCAATAAAGTGAAACAGCGGCTCAACACACTGTTTGTTATTCCCCTCACATATCTGCAGCGAGGAGGCCAAACTGACAACCTTATCCACAGCCAGCAAATAAAGCCAACCCTCCAGTGTGTTTCCACCTTTGCTGACAAATATAGCTCTGAGGGGAGTGATGGAGAGAATTACTCTGCAGCACAGCCTCGACCAGACCGCACTGATCAACCATGAAATTGTGATTTGTTAGAGCAACTCTTGATGGAGATTAAAATTAGTGTTAGGCTCACATCTTTATGCACGACCAGTGGCTTGCACTTTGATTAACCAGCTAGTTACTACTGCACCCTGGATGCATGCACGCACTTTGTTTTTGTCTCGCCTGGGTGATAAACCTGTGGTTTTATAGCAGAGATTAATGATACCCATGCAGAGGGGAGCTCAGGCTTATGAAGGAGAAGGAGCAGTTTTTTGGGAGAGTGGGTTTAATGGCAGGCTGGTGTCTGGGTGGACTCTTACCAAATCTCTGGGGCATTGCATCTGGGGCTCAGCATTCTAGAGGATGGAAAGAACCAAAAGTTGATGAAGCAATCATATTTATTGACAAAAACACTGACAAAATGAGCACAAAGAAGCTGCAAAGGGGACGTTACTGGCAAATGGAAGCAATGGCATGAATAAATGAGTATGCAGGAAATGAAAATGGTAAATCTCAGAGGTAAGATGGGATGTTATTGTTTAGCAGTTGCAATTTTTGAAGATGAGGGTAAAATATTGTCTTAGCTACAAACCAAATCCTTCTCCGCACACAGATGAGCATTTTCTTGAAAAAAGAAAGCTTTTTTTCTGAGCATTTCTGTCCATTATTGGACCCGAAAACATTTTAGGACCACAAAAACCCTTAAAATCTCCTTCAATTGTAAATATTTTCAAATACTCTGTTTGAGTTTTCACATGAAGATGGTTAAAATCACGATGTCTGTCACTACCTTCACAGTTTAATGTCACCCTGCAAATTCATCACTATTTTAAGAATGCTATTATTGATCAAATTATAACTGCTCCAGTTCTAAGTTATTTTAGTTTCAATTAAAGTATTGTTGAAACTTTTGTTTCCTGTATGTGCTTTCTGGATAACTTTTTTGTAAGGATGCACCGAATATTCGGAGACCAAATATATTTGGCTGAATATTGCAAAAAAAAGCCACATTCGGCCTTTGATGGAGTGAGGTAATAGCAAGGCCGAATAGTACTGGGTGATGGGATGACGAAACCAAATACGTTATTGTGTGTGACTGTGGCTAAGCAGATTTGTGTCAAAACGACAATAATTCATTTGTCGTGGGTTTATCCACTTTAATGCACTCTAGTTTTTTTTTATGCATGTTTTATTTTGTTTGAAGGCCTAACATGAACGAAAAACTTTGTTGTGCTTTTTCTGGAAAGCCAAGGCTACTGGAATATTAAAAATGTCATAATATTCAATAAAAAAATACTTTGCTTTACAAACATGTCTAAAAATTTATTCTAATTCTAATATTCTAGTATTTATTCTAAAAATATAGTGAACTACTTAGCCTCCACATTGGATATTCGGTATTCAGCCAAGCACTTAGATTTTATTCGGCTTTGGCCACAAATTTTCATTTCGGTGCATCCCTACTTTTTTGTGCATGTGTGACTGCATTTGAATGTCGTGAGCCAACTGTAATATTTTCTTCCGCCCCTCCACAGTGCCAAACTATCATGTTAGTTTACAGTCATGGACAATATTACATTGCTGTTGAATCAATATGTGTATCAAAAGACAATGCACTGTAAAGGGGCAAATGTTACAGAATTAAACATACTAAAAAAAGATGAATAAAGAAACTGTAGTTCTAATTCATATTTCTCTATTATTTTATATAGATAGGATGTTTTATCCATTCACAACTTTTTTCCAAATCAAAGTTTTTCCAGTGGCAGACGATTTACATATAAAAATGTTTAGTTCTTCAGTTACACAACTATTAACCTGAAAACTCAAAAACCTGTTCCTCAAAGTACTTTATTTCTTTGCCATGAAGCTACTTCAGTCATCACAAGCTGGTTGACTGGAAGAGCAAATGGTAAATGTTTGAAAGTGTGGCTTATGATATGGGGTGAATATGAGTATATGCTATAGACTGTTCCTGTTAGCATCCTAACTGTGTTTATAAAGGTTTATTTGTTTTCATTCTGCCTTTCATTTTATTATAACATGACAGCTCTGTAAAATAGACCACAGCTGAAGTTGCGCCTGACTGCCAAATTAAATGATGAATAAAGAATAAAACAGCTTGTCCAAATCATTCAGAGCATTTTTTACCTGCTGAATGTGGCAGCTGCACAAATGATGTAACAGCTGTTAGATTCATATTTTCCTTGCTTGGCATTAAGCTTAATAAATAAAGCTTGGTACCTGACATTTTAAATTCATGTTTATGTACAAAGCAAATACAGCATTTGCTCTGAAATCTTTATTTGCTTAAGCTCCATTTCCTGATACATAATGAGTGTTTTGTAAGCGGACTAAATAAGCAGTGCAGACTTCTCCTATCTCTTTAGTGAGTGAGAAAGTGCTTACCCTGGCTCATAACTTGAGATAAAGGCTGAAGCTGCTCTTTTTATGCACTGGACTTCATCTCCCTCAGGTCCCATCTAAAGCCTTTCACATCAGCCTCTCAACCCTGCAGCTGATAACCACAGTTCAAATAAATCCTGCCATCTAACTACCAACAGAGCAGAGTCAGCCACACTCAAAAGCCCTCTCTTATCTCAAAGATGAGTATCGACCAGAATGGCAGCTCCACTCATCCTGCCAGCCAATAGTCTTCCCTGCATCCCTTGCTGTGATAATTGCCACCAATCAGGCATCTGACTAGGGATGGGAATTGATAAGATTTTATCAATATCGATGCTGTTAACGATCCTGCTAATCGATCCAATTCTTTAACGATTCCCTTATCGATTCCTGCAGATTTTCCATCTGAGCAAATATTGGTCTGATTTTCGTGGCAACAATGTCAAACACATGTCACAGCATGTATAACTCCCCCTGCAAATTGCTGGTGTGTCCACTCACTTAAGGTTGTGTAGTAGGTGTAGTTAGGATTAAGTCACAATTCTGATGCTTCTGAACCCTGTCACTGGAAGGAATTGATAAGGGAATTGATAAGCAAAAAAATTAATGATGTCGATTCTTTGATGAAGCTGTTAACGGTTCTCAACTGGAATTGGTTTTCGATTCCCATCCCTACATCTGACTGACACTTTTTGCTGGCGAATGGCCACACTCTCCCATTATGGCCCCTGTGGTTGCTGAAGGTGCTAAAAGAACCATTTTTATGACAACGGTGGGGGATATTTAATGCTGTTTAGGGCTATAACTCATGAAAGTACTCGATGAAGAGTGTTTTAAAGGCAGCAGGTGCAGATGGAGGGATAGTGCAGAGTCATTGACCGACTCCTTAGAGTCAACAACAATGTGATTTACGGCCTGCAAACAGCTTCTACTGTCAAATTTTCCCACAGGATAAAGAACATACAAATAAATTACATTCAAGCCTGTATTTTGTCATCTGTCTCATTAATAATATGCTAATTACGGCTTCCAACAACTCTGAGGTATCTCCAGATGTGCAGAACATCAAACACGCTTTTCTGCAAACATAATGAACATCTGGCATCATGTTAAAGCACAACCTCCAGTCAAGAAAACTGTTCTTAAAAGGGCTTCAACTGAATTAGAATTAGCATGTATTTTAATCGGAACGTGTACAAGCAATCAGAAAACAATAACCATATGTGTATAAGTCTGACTGAACTAAACTTGCTAAACTGTCTTTAACTTCTCCAAACTTAAACAAAAACCCTGTAAATGTTTCACCTCTGCTGTACGACTCAAGTGGATAATTTCTTCCCAATGAGAGTATTTTAATACAATGTTCTTCAAACTTTCTATCAATCAATCTTTACTTTACAATAGAACAGGCAAAAAACATGCTCTTCATTTTACAGATACATACACACATATATATATATATGTATATATATTTGTGTATATACTTCATACATTTAAAGATGTATCCATCCGGAGACAAAAGGACTAAAAATAAGAATTTACATAGCGACAAACCCATGGATGTCCAGATCATAAATCTGTCTTTATTCCATTTGTCACTATTTAATATAGACTCAATCAATCAATCTTTCATTGTATAGCACCATATTTGTTGAATATAAATCTATTTAGGGTAAGCCCTATCTCATTTTCAAGAAGACCCTCATGTCTACAGTGCTGTAGGATAGTAATTGGGGACTCTGCAATAAGTGGATGCAAGTTCAAATCTAAAGATGGTGTTATCAATTCTCTGCCTGAGTGATGTGACTGTTATGATGATGACGTTAATGGTACTGGTGCTGAAAAGAGGAACAGCTTTGCTAGAAATGTCCGCTACACTGCAGTAGATAATGTCACACACGAAGGTCACAGTTCACCACAGGGAAATCTCCATTTATGTAGGGAATATGCCCATTAAGTTACATTTGACGGCCTCTTTTTATATTTCCAACCAAGTCAGAAAGGAGAGCAATGTTAAGTGCAAATGGACAACAATGACTTTCTTTCGATGCGGAAATTGGCTCCATTTGTCTTTTTGTCCACTTCATGCTTTAAAACCTTAAAGCACAAATTATAGCCGGAAAATTCAGTTTTTTTGGAGCTGAAATGTTTATTTCACTTTCTACTGAAATTCACAAAAAAAAAAAAAAAAAACATAAAATTTAACAAGTATATATTTTTCGTTTCTCATTTGATAAATTAAGTGTTTTGGCAACTTTGAGGATATTTTGATCATTTTTCTGATTGTACTCAGATGTTTTTTTAAGTAATTTGATGATCATATTGATTAGATAGAGATATCACAAAAGTATGTATGAAACATGATAAAACAAGCGTTATAGGGTTAAATAAAGTACGAAATAAAGTACGGGTTGTTGTTGGCACCAAAAGAAAGAATGTGACAGACAGAACTGTACATT
Organism: Scarus forsteni; assembly: GCA_036419115.1. Taxonomy (NCBI): domain Eukaryota; kingdom Metazoa; phylum Chordata; class Actinopteri; order Labriformes; family Labridae; genus Scarus; species Scarus forsteni. Next base: position 8,520,312 of record JAZDUH010000157.1, on the reverse strand, counting down.
TATTCACACTATTACAAAAAACTTGTTAGTCCCTTGCTGACTTATCAGGCAAGGCTACATGTGTTCCTCGTGTTCTGCTGCAGGTCATGCCTCAAATAAATGCTTGTATGCTGGGATAAGGACGGTGATTTCAGTTTGAGGATGTGAGTGGCGTCTGACCAGACTGATTAGCTGCTCCACCGTGGCGAAACAGCAAACAAAGATTTGCTGCTGTTTGTAGAGTGTAATACGCGAGGATGCTGCCTGATTGATATTCCATCCGAGCGTGTTTCTCACTCCCTGCCTACTACCTGCCCTGTGTCTGTCTGTTCATCCCCACATCCATCAATCTAGTAAGTCAGCTTGGAGGCAGAACACGGGGAGCGAGGTGGAAAAACAGAAAGAGAAGTAACCTCACCAAGAGAGAGGAAGAAAGGGAAGTGGTGAATAAGGATGAAAAGAGCGTGAGAGGTGTTTGACGCATAGAGAGAGAGAGAGAGCGGCAGATAAAAAGAACAAAGATGGAGCTCCACAGGTTTCCTCCGAGGAGAGCTGCAGTTTGATAATAGAGAGAGGAACAGTGAGGGAGCAGGGGCGATCAATCTGCATGCATGGCTAGCGTGTTGTGTTAGTGGGGAAATGAGGAGTCAACACCGCACTCAGCGTGAGGATTAACGGCACATGTGACAGCACAGGAGCACACGCACACACCCTCCCATATCCAGAATGTATCAATGCACGGGGACTGTATATGTCATGACGTGAGATGAATTATGCTGGCAGGATGGAGAGTTAATGAGGAGGTGGAGGATGACGTACCACTTCTCTGGGAAGGAAAGTCTCCTCCTGTCGAAGAACCAGCAGTCCGACAGCCCCGCCCATGGGTGTGGCTCTGAGCAGAGACACCACCTCCTCCTGAGTGCGCCCGTTAAGGTCCACGCCATTCACCTGGACACACAGAACACGAGAGCTGGTCTTAGAAATCTGAGAGAGAGCGAGCTTGAGAAGAGCTTTTATTAAAGATTAGATGAGATAGAACTTTATTTATCTCGTGGGAAGAGTAACAGAACTTCCCCAAACACTCTTAAGTGTGAAAACTACCTCAATGTAAATCCAAAGAAGCTGTGGCTGACCATGCCACTCCCACTAAATAGATAAGACTTTGGCTTTCCAGTGCTGTGCTCTAATGTGTACTGTGGCTGCACAAACACTGCAAGATATGGTCTCCATATTGCTCAGAGAGTGAGGGAGGTAGAATATCCAGTGATGACATCAATATAGGAAATTATTTTTAATCCACCTGTTGGAGCACACATGTTCTTATGGAAACAAAAGAGGGATAATCTTAGGATGGGAGTGAGTGCTAGGGTATGAAATGTGTATGAATTTTTGAATATGGAACACTAAAATAAACTTACAGCTGAAAGGATTTTCAGTTTTGTGCATCAGCCTCATTAATAACATGTTAAGCCCCAGTCACACATTTCCGTTTCACATGGCGATTGTGCACGATCGTCATAATCCTGATGAAACGTCCTTTGGTCGTGGTGCATGAGCTATTTGATCTGGATCAGCGCTGTATAGTCATGGAAGAACGCCGGGGATTGGGGAAGGGTCCCGACTGTTTTGAACTGTTCAAAACTGTCATGGAGAATCCCCGCTCTCAGTATAGCTAGGTGACAGCCTCATGCAGTCCTAAGGCGAACTGTATTAGCGTGGCATGTACTGGGCTCAACTGGGGCGATCATGGCTCAGTCCTGAAAGTTTTCTGAGGACGATTGACAAGGATGTATCCGGTTGTGCCCAACTGTGTCCTGTTCAAAGCAACACAAGCAACGGGGCCCAATCAGGGCTTATGTGATGCAAACTGGGCTCGAACAGGGCTGACGTGTCAGTAGGATGGAAATTTCATGGGAAAAATGCCCCTGAAATGCTGTAGAAGTGTTCCTGATGCCATATTTAAGTGGTGTGTCCGGAGGAGAGACAGTAATTTCTTCCTGTATCATGCCGATCAAACCAGTACAGTACAGTCATGCACAATGGCCATGAGGAACGGGTATGTGTGACTGGGGCATTATAAAGTGAGATCCTTTATGCAGATGGCCTACCATGTGGGATAAAAGCTTCAAAACCTTCTCAGTCACATTTGTACCCTGCCTTGATTATACCTCTACAGTCACATTTAGAACCTGGTATGAACAAGTTAGACTGAAAGCTCAACTGGTGTCATGTGTTTTTGATGGTTCACACATATTCAATGCTCCATTGCAAACTGGAGATTGTCAAATATTAGCACACAGACTCTATGGACAACACAATCCTATCACAAACATTAGAAGTGACATTACGGGGACCATAACTTACATAAAGTCAAGTTAAAAGTTTAACTTCCTCACCTCGAGTAACCTGTCTCCTGCCTTCAGACGGCCATCTTGGATGGCAGCTCCCCGAGGCAGAATGTTCTTCACATAGATGGGTGCTGAGCCGCCAATAGGAACATCCCGAGAAGTTATGCTGAAGCCAAGTCCCTCGGGACCTGTGGGATGAACAGTAAGGAGAGAGGGTCTTATGATGGAATATAGTTTTATCTGGAGGCAGAATATGAGGATCCTTTGATTCCTTTTGCACTCCTGCTGCTCAAGTTACTGTGAATCTCTTAAAAATTCAGCTGGTATGTTTCCACTGGAACTGATGTAAGAAAAGGAAATAACAGACAAATTATTTAGCAAAAATTGACTCGGATGTGCAGTTGAAGGTTTGATTAGGAATGAAAGAGAAGTGCTCTCGAGTTTTCAGAGGCACTGTATTGTGTCGATTGGAATTAAATAAAGCACATCTATAAAAAACACATTTAAAGGTTCTAATAAAAACAAGAAGCCTATGGTACTGACCTATGTTTTGGTAAATAGCCTTGAGATAAAGTTTGTTTTGATTTGACCTCATCCAAATAATGGTTGATTGATCAGTATTTTTGCTACTTACTCCAGGATGGAAACATAATGGTATTCTATCATTTTAAAAATATGGCATTAAAAAAGAGTTTAAGTATCTTTGTTTTTATTCAGACAACCACAAAACAAAATGTACAGTCTCTAACAGGCACAAAAGTCTTGGCGTCTTTTCTGCTACCATTTCTATAAAACAAAACTACCTCCTGAGCAACAAATCCTGTTTGTATGTTAATTCATGGAGTTCTAGTGTTGGCTTGCTGAAGACAACATTTCTGTGGTTCTGTCGTTGTTCTATTGTTCTGTTTTTCTACTGTTTTGCTGATGTGTATCTGCTTATTAACTTGTGTTGATGTGGGAGGATGTGATTCTATTTGTGTTCTTCGCTAGTTTTGCCTCCAATCCCCTAAGAGTGTATCATTATGAACCATTAGTAGAACAAGCCTGTATCTCACATCAATAATCCTCATGGACAAACAAACAATTTCCTCTTATTAAGCAAGTTAAATACAGGAAATGAAGAGAAACCCTGCATCCTGTCAGCACCGAGCTGAAGAAGGGTTAGTGAATAATTAAAAGAAAGATGTATCATGAGGCTGGGGACTTAATTCTTCTGGAGAAAAAAGTTGGATGTTGTTGAAATTCATGCAAGAACAAGAAGAGAAAAAAGTTAAATTTAGCCTGAAGACTTTTAATACTCGTGTTTGATTTTTAATTAAAGTAGGAAACTTGAAAGCAGCCTGTGGTAGGGAACACAGAACATCTGAAGTTACTCAAGAGTATCTAAGATTGTCCAGTTTTACTCCAGTATTTCAATTTGCACCAGCAGATGATGATCATCATGTTTCAACAGCAGACGTTTCCGTTTTAGATAGACTCAACCTGAACTGCATTAAGGATCTGACAACCACAGCTAATTCCTTTAAAGAAATGCACCCAAGCGGATGATCCCACCAACAGCCATGGATCCTCTGAGACTGCGTTGTGTGAGAAAGACAAACAAAAAGAATGAAGTTCTTTAAAAATTAATTTTTATCCTACATGTTCCAGCAACAAAAGCACCTCTGATTCTTGAGAGTCTGAGATTTGATTCAATGTTCTAAAACAAAAATGAAAATCTTACTACATATAATATGTAAATTGTAAAGATTGATCAGGCAGGTATTTCCAAACCCAAATTCCAAGTAAGTTGGAATACCATGTAAAATGTTAATTTAAATGTAATATAATGATATGCAAGTCCTTTTCAACCTATATTCAATTAAAAATACAAAATAGACACGTTTTTTACACTTAATAAACTTGATGCCTGCAACACATTCAAAAAAGCTGGGACAGGAACAACAAAAGACTAAAAGAGATGAAGAAACATCCAAACTTCATAAACAATGAGTCTGGTAACAATAGTAAGGAATTTACAGATTTATCATCTACATTTCACAAGATCAACAAAAGATTCAGAGAATCCAGAGAAATCTCTGCAAACAAGCCCATACCTGAAACCAGTGCTGAATTCCCATGACTTTCTATCCCACAGGAGGCACTGCATCAAAATCCAACATCATTCTGTGAAGGTTACTACCACATAGGCTCAGAAACTATTTAGAAATCCACTGTCAGTTAACACAGTTCATTGCTACAGGCTTCAAGTGCAAGTTAAAACTCTACCATGCTAAGTGAAAGCTGTATATTAGCATCCAGAAACACCCCCAGCTTCTCTGGCCAGAGCTCATCTGAGATGGACTGAGACAAAGTGGAAAAGTCTGCTGTGGTCTGAGTGCACATTTCAAACTGTTTTGGAAATTATTGACCTCATGTCCTCCAGGCTAAAGAGGAAAAGGTCCATCCATACTGCTATCAGTACATTATTCTAAATCTAGCATCTGCGATGTATGCAGTGTGTTGGTGCCCATGACATGGGCAACTTGCACATCTGCAAAGGCACCATTGAGTCTGAAAGGCACATACAGCTTGTTGACATCCAAGTGATGTCTTGCAGCAAGACAAGGCAAAGCTACATTCTAGACTGTAGGTATGAGACTGGCCTGTGTGCAGTTCAGACCTGTCTCCCAATGAAAATGTGACGCAACAAAGACCCCAGAAACAAAGACCCCAGAGTGCTGAGCGACTGAAGTCACACATCAAGCCAGACTGGGAAAGAATTCAACCTACACAGCTTCAACTAGTTTCCTTTGTTCACCAATGCTTTTTGAGTACTATCTGAAGGAAAGGTGAAGAAACACAGAGGTAAACGTGCCCCTGTCCCAGCTTTTCTGAAACATGTTCCAGGTATCAAATTCAACATGAGTGAATATTGGCAAAAAAGTAATAAAGTTAATCAGTATGTGTTTTTAATTGAATATAGGTGGAAAAGAACTTCCAAACCATATTCTGTCTTTAAGTTAGTTTTCCACAGTGACCAAACTTTAGCTGGATTGGAGCTTGTTCTACAGCAGCTCAATATTTTATGGTGCAGTTCACCCTCTGGGCTCAAACATGGCAAACATCAGGCTGTTTTTATGACTCTGGCATGAGCTTTCTGAAGTGTCCTTTAGTCCACCACATCCTGCACTGACAGCTCTGATCAAGGTGCTTCATTACCTTGAAGGTGTCTGCAGAGCTTTGTAACGACACCTTTCCAAATCACATTGTCTTTGAGATTGTTCAACAAAATTAATTAAATGAACAATAATGAGCATCCTTTCAGTATCAGTGCTGGCCCTAATCCTCGCTGCCTGTCTGGCTGTGCTGATACAAAGAAAAACAGAACACTTAGCGATTCTGTTTCACATCCTCTACCTAATCCTCTCCATTGATGAGCCAATCAACTTCCCACAGGCGGACGAGCGGCGCTGTTATACTCACCGGTAAATGCTTGTAGTGCTCCCGCTTTAAACAGGGAGGAGGATCTCTAAACTCTCATTAGCTTGATTAAGACAAACCTAAGCAATTTCCTGAGCAGAGCAGGGATTCTGTGATTGATTTTGATAGTCCCTGGGATTTGTGAGGAGACCGGTGTTTGATTCTAGCGCATAAACAATACGGGAGTTTAATCTGTGCTCAAAAGCTGTGGGATAAAGTCGGCACTCAAAACAAAACAGATGAGCCGAACGGCCTCTTGGGAGTCCCTGGTAATCCCTGGAAGTGTCTGCTCTGACGATGACAAACAAAAAGGTGGAATGAGCCAGGATAACATCTTTGACTAAGACCATAGCAGATCTCCTGGCATGATGTGTGGATAATTCAATGCATCCTGGGTATTATGACTAAGCAGGGGCATTTGAGAAAGGTTGGGAACACACACATGATAATTCTCAAGTCTTAAATAACTTTCAAAGACAATTTAGCCATATTTAAGACACATGATCCCCAAATACCACAGCAAATAATTCAACATGGACCCCACACCTGCTGATGGCAGATTGGAGGACACATAGTCAGGAGACTAAAGCATAGTATACAGTTCACAGGAATAAGACACAAAAATCTGAATTCCTAAAAAAGTGGTTCCATATCTCTGCTTCTGAAGGACAGGTCCTTTTCTGTCTTTGTGTTGTATTTCTATCAATCTTGTCCAATAATAAATTATACTTAGAAACCCTGACTATAAGAACTATCATATGGCTTCCCCGGAGGAAGCACAATGCAAAGAGGTATGATGGTAGGCCAAATAGTCAGAGATTTGGTTTTATATCATTCATAGAATTTGTAACCCACAGTATTGCATGCAGTGAAAAAAATCCAGTTTAAATTCAGTTTTTTTATATATATACATGATTTATGGTGCCTGCAACATGTATATACTTTATTTTATGTCTTAATGACAGATATAATTGAAATTAATGTGACAGAGAATATCTGATGCCACGAGTCCAGAGGCAGAGAAGTACTGTTCTTGAAAATATTACAATTTATTGGTTTATTGATATTTTCCTTCCACAGTAAGCATACAGCGCTGGACAAATTTATTAGACTACTTCCCAATGTAAGGTTTATTCCACACCTGCCCAAAATTAACTGCATAGTTAATGAATATTACTACTCCTATTTTCTGCAATGATTAATACACCAGCAAGATCTTTCTTAACAGTTAGTGGATTTGCAATGTTAAAATGAATTTTTATTATAGCTACTAATGCACCAAAAACACCAACACACATTATTTTTTTCTTTATTAGGGTGTCGATTTATAGATTTCTTCTTGAACTCCTGAACAGAAATAGTTAAAAAGTTTTATTTTTTTAATATAATGCTTGATTATTTTTTTCACAGAAGCCTGGTGAGTATGCCCTGTATGCCCTATTTAAAAAAAAAAAAAGATTTCAAATACATTTAAGTATACTCATTTTCAGACAGGAGGTCTAAAAATGGTCACGCACCATATATATTAGGTTTCATGCTTGACTATTATGCTTAAGCGATCTGTAATTACTAAGGGAAGACATGGAAGTTAATAATTCTCAAAACCAGAAATACTGTTTTTCACACACAGTAGAACTGTGGATATTTTATCAAAAAGTTTAATATCTTACTGAAAATAGTTGGTCCAACTATATCAAACAGTTTTGGTATTTATAACTGACCTGAAAGGTAGCAGTAATTAAACACCCCTTTGACACAAGACTCTTGAGAATACTTAATTGACGAATAATTCAACCCAACAAGCCTCAAACTGGCTGACACCTCTTCAGCTACTGCGAGGAGCAATTCAAGCTCAAAAACTGGCTTCGACTTGTCGTGTGTGTGGCCAGTGTCACAGAAAATAATCAATGACAAAGGAACAAGTGGCAACAGCTATCAGCCAAGATACAACGTGCATCAAGCAGCTGGGTGTTCTTATGTTTTCTGTTCTGGTTTCATTTCAGCCCCATGAGAGGGGGCACATTTGGGTAAAAGCGTCTACAGGCATATGGTGCAGCTCAGTCGGGCTCTTTTCTTTGACATTTGACAGCACACAGAGACCAGCCACTGCTTAGCAACAGGCTCTTCAGCCCTGAGACCTGGCACAGACACCTGGTATCCCGTTGGCAGAGGTTTGCACCACCTGTGCCAGCTGTCACTCAAAGCCTATACAAGGGAGACATCCTTAAAGTTTAATTCTAAACACCGCCTTTCATTCTCTCCTTCCATCTCCAGGATCCAGAGCAGATTATTGGACTCATTATTCAGTGTTTACCGCTTGCATCAGCATGGTAAACTCTGGATGTTTCTGAGCCTGTTACATCAGTGTTCTCATTATGCATGCTTCTAAGTTGGCCCCATCTCTTCACTAAGTGTTACAACACTTGTTTTTTGATGTGCCAGGAAAGGGAAAATTTGTTGTTTGTTCAGTTGGAGTGGAAAAGCTGGAAACACACAAAGCATCCCTCTCATTTTTGGAAGCCTGAGGAATGCAAAACATGAGCGGAGATTTTCACTCCCTGAAAAAAATCAGATGATAACTTCAAAAGTAAAAGTGATGTAATTTCTCATGGAGTAACTGAAATGCTTTTCTCCTACAATAATAGTGAACTTTCTTTGATTATGTAAATATTGAACTAATCTCCGAGGTTAACAGAGTGCTTGAAGGCACCAGCTACACTTTTCCTCACAGCAATGGGACTTCAACTGTTCTCAATGTTCATGTTGGAATGTTAATATGAATTTGTGTTATTGATGCATTTTGATCTATATTTTGCTAAACAGGCTAACAGCCTCTATTGAGGAGCAAAACTTTAAAAACCTTTAGGATTCTCCCAGATCACTGCTCATGACTTTTGTCTTTAAATGAACAGATCAGGTTTCTTTGAAGTAGGGTTGCCCACGGCCTGAAGGGAGATGGCCAGGTACAGACCACAAAGCATCATAATTCCCTCACTTTAGGGCAGGGATCATCAACTGCATTTATCCAAGGGCCAGTTCTTTTCTGATGTACATTATGGGGGCCAGACTTTAAAATAAATTTAGTTAAGTATTTGTGAGTAACATACATTTTGTAGTTTGATTTCTTCTGAACTGTTTGCATTCCTTTACCTTTAAAAGTGAGATCAGTCCCTATCACCCATACTGCTGCAAACTACAAAGAGATAATCGAGCTACTTCTGGAATGGACTTTCATATTTTCCGGCTCTATGTTTTGGGTTTTATGCATGTTAAACAATTTTAACATGGAGTCATACCTGATTAAACAGTTTCAAACAGATATTTGGGGAAAATTAATCAGTAGTTTTGGGGACTTAACAGCAGAAAGATGCCTTTGAAACCACAACAAAACTTTTGCCCTGGATATGTGTCTGAATTTGATCATCATACAGGGGCCACGTACAAAGCTACCTCTCTTCTGCTCTGCTCTCTTTAGCTGTTCAGGTTGTCTGTCTCCAAATTAACAAACTCAAACTTCAGTATAATTAAACCAAAAATGGGTGATTTGGACTTGAGTGACGACGTCATGGGCACAAAATTATATTTCCATGAACCAGAGTATGCAAACCAAAATAGAGCGCTGCAAACTAAAGCTTTTGTCCTTCCAGAGGGGTGAGTCCTCACGTCCATATTCAAACAACAAGCCAAAGTTGGTACATGACAGAGAGCTGGAAGATTCAGATTCTGACCATTTCTTTTGGCCGTCTTTACATTCTGGATAAATAAATGAATGAATAACTAAACAGATAAACTGACAGATAGACAGACAGATATACACTATGTACCTAACAATCACTAGACAATAGGGATGGGATGAAATATCGTTTGGCAATATATCGCGATACAGTACGTGACAAAATGCATCGAGTTTTAAAAAAATGGGTCGCGAAATATAGACGTCACGTCTGGTAATAGCGTATGTGACCAGAAGTGTCGACAATGAACATTAGCACCAACTACCTTGTCTCCAAACAGCCGAATGATGGAGTCGAATCAGGTCGAAATTGAGGACACTCCACCTGGATACAAGTCATCTGTCTGGCAGTATTTTGGCTTTCTCATTAAAAAAGACGAAGACTGCAAAAACAAGCCTCCCGCTCATTAGCATACACTCTCTCTAGCCTCGCTAGGGTTAGAGAGAGTGCTATTGTTTGTGTTTGGCCTGTTAGGCCTTGTGTTTTCCTTTGTGTGACTCAAACAAAAACAAATAAGTTGTAATTACACAGTAATACTTTTTCTTTTTTACTTTTTTGATATTGTATCGTGACGTATCGTGACGTATCGTATCGTGACCCGGGCATATCAAGGTGCAGCGTATCGTGAGTTTAAGTGTATCGTCCCATCCCTTCTAGACAACACAAAAAGTTACATAAGCAAGAGGTCAGCTACAAACATGGTTAGTAGTTACTGCAAAAGTAGATAAAAGTGCAGTGCTTGTGACAATGAGAAGAGAAAATAAGAAACAAATAATACATTAATTAATTAAAAAATGGTTGAATAACAAAAAGAGAATAAAAAAATAATGAACAAAAAGAATAATAAAACAATGGCTAAAATCAGGATAACAATTACAGAATAAGAGACCGGTGTCAGTATAATAAGCTGAAAAAATATATAAAATATTCTATGACAGCTTCAGGAGAAGAACTACTCGGACTGTTTGTTGAGAAGAGATATGGATGTGAGGAGAAAAGAGAGCTAATAGCGGTTTGTTTTGTGTTTGCATGCTCTGTATCATCTCCTAGCAGGCAGAAAAATACAGAAGCAATGCTCAAAATATCTAGGGAGGTAAATTAATATCAGTTTGTAATATAGTGACCACTACCTGACCTCGCTGCAGCATTCTGACCTGTACAGCAGGAAGGTGGAAGGACACGCAGCCCATATGTTGCATCACAAAATAGTTCTTAACACAGCGGCTTTGTGGATGAAAAGGCTAAAAACAATCTTGAAGAAGTGTCAAGTCAAGACAATCTTATTGTTTGTGTAGTTTTTCCCTTAAAACTGGGTCATTTTTTTTAGTGTGATGCCAGTAAACAGTTCTGTCAACAGAAGTAAAAAAAAAATATGATTGCCTTTTGTTCCCTTTTAGCCAAAAGGCTCATCCTGTCCAAATGGAAGGACTCTGTTCCCCCATCACATGGTCAGTGGATAAGGGAGGTAATGTGTCTTGTACATTTAAAGGAAACAAGATATAGAATCAGAGGGTTTGTGTCACACTGAGATGAATTAATATTACCACAAAGGGCTCTGTTCTTCACTCACCTTTCTTCAGTTGTATGTTTAGTCTCCTTCCGACTTTTTTGGTATATCCACCAGTTGGCGTTGCATTGGCCCCCCTCTGAGGGGAGTGGACGTGTCCCGTCGGAGGCTTGGCGGCAGAGACAGCCGGGTGAGTCAGAGGGGGGTATCCATCAGTCTGTTCAGGGTGAGTGTGGGTTTGAGGATGTGGGTGGCTTTGGGAACCGTGCCGGGACATCCTCTGAGGGGTGTGATCGATGCCAGAGACGATGCTGCCGGTCAGGGAGTCGGGGCTGTAACGGCCTGAGGAGTACGCGGGGTTCCTCTCGGCGTGGGAAAGCTGCTCGTAGTGGGTCTTCATCGATGACGGCACCACGTGGAACATGATGACAGGGGAGCGCATGGCCTGGCGAAACATGTTCTGGGCTCTGGAGCACAAAAAGGCAGAGACATATGAGGAGGGGTTGGAAAGATGGAACTGAACATGAATTATCTAACTGATTTCAGCCCTTAAAGGTACAGCAGGTAGAATTTTTGCACTAAAGTGTTTCATTTGACACAAAAGACCAATGTTTTATTATTCACACTTTAGTTGAGTACTTAGAATATGACAAATATGGCCCCTAGTTTAAGTTATATTGATTCTTAATTTTCAGTCAGAAGGGTCTGTAGGTGCCCAAGCAACTGCCATGACAAGACACAGCACTTGTGTGTTTTAATGGAAACACTGACTCAGTGCTAAGACGTCTTCCACTGGGTCTTAAATTCAACAGGATTATAATAAAGTTAATTTCCTTTAATTTGGTTTTATTTAAGTTAAGATGGGTTTTAACAAAGCTTCAGTGGTCAAACCAGGATTACTTATGTCGATGTTTTTGGGGGTATGTTGGATGAAGGATGTTAACTTTGTATTCAAAGCTTAAACAGTTGAAGTATGGTTTAAAGCTGGTGTCTACGATTTGAAACCGCAGCCTGCCCCTCCTTCCCTCACCTCTCCCCTCCGTGTTCCAAGATCCCGCCCCCAGCTCGTGTCGGCTCATATAAGCCCCCTCCGGCAGAGCTACGAGCGACTAGCACAATATATCAGCAGCAAACTCAATCAAAAACAGCTCAGCTCAACTGAAAGTATCAAACACGACAGACATCTCCCTTATAACACACAGCAGTAGCCATTTCAACTGGACCGGGCGGTAATGCGGGTTTGGCGCCCGCCAGAGCGGAGCCGAGTGTGGGGGAGGATTAATCTTTCTCAGCCTGTCCTCCCCAGCTCAGCTTACAGTGCTAACGATTAGCGGCTAACAGGCTAACCCGCTCCCCTACAAGTTATTAGCCCGTACAGGCACAAACTAACCAGAGTTATTCAGCAGACATCTCCCACTGTAGTAAACAAAGCCATTACCTGATCAACCACGGGCAGAACGGCCGATGCGGAAGGTCTGACGGCCGGCTGAGGCTATTGGTTAGCCGTTAGCCCGCTAACAGGCGTCCGCCCGCGGGCAGAGCGCCGTTGGGCGCGCGGGAGAGGGAGGCGGATTCCCGGGTTCGGCGCTAGGCTTTCCGGCTCCATGATAGTTCAGTAGCTAACGCTGCTAGCTGCTCACCGGAGGTAGAGGGGAGGAGGCGGGACCATGGGCAAGATGCTGCGTACTGCGTAGTGAGGGAGACGAGGGAGAGGGGAGAGGAGAAGGGTGGTCTGCAGCCAGACTGTCTTGGGAGAGGGAGGCGGATTCCCGGGTTCAGCGCTAGGCTTTTCCGGCTCCATGATAGTTCAGTAGCTAACGCTGCTAGCTGCCCACCGGAGGTAGAGGGGAGGAGGCGGGACCATGGGCAAGATGCTGCCTACTGCGTAGTGAGGGAGACGAGGATTGGATGGACTCATGGACTAACTCACGGACCAATTAATAGTTGCAGGTTCTTAGGCTTGATTGGTCAGCTAGTATGCAGCTTATCAGCGGATATACTGAACGGATTTTTTTCATTCTTTTTGGTCTTTATACTGTGTAGATAGGACCATAGGACCATAACAGCCTTATAAACGGTGTTATTAATATGTACAAAGCTTCCAAATCGTAGACCATAGCTTTAACTGGTCTGCCCCATGTTTAATTTACATGAACTGGATTTTGATTCTTAAATGGTTTTAAGGTGGCACAGTGGGGCAGCAGGTGGTCCTTGTGCCTCACAGCAAAAGTTGCATATTCTCCAAAAAACAGATCTGGTAAATTGGTGACTCGATATTGCAATAAGGTGTGGGACAGTGTTGTACTGTATGTCCCTCTAAGTAGCCCTGGGATTGGCTGGTGACCGGTTCAGGAAGTACCCTGCCTCTCGCTCATTGTCAGCTGGGACAGGCTCCAGCCCTCTGTGATCCAAAAAGGGATAAGTAGTATTGGTAATTGATAGATGGTTTAACGGTGTTTCAGTGTTTAAAATGCACTTAAGCTAAATTTAACTGTTTTCAACAGAGTTCCTTGAGATGAAGTTGAACTAGTTTTAAGGAAGCACTGACCCAGGTTACATGGGTTTCATTGGATTCAAACATGGTTTAAAAAGACATCATTAAGTTCATATGTATTTCAACACAGCTGAGCTAGTTTTAACTGACTCAACTGGTTTTAAATGTTTTAACTAAGTTTGATGAGTTTTTAAGGGGTTATAACTGACTTTAACCAAGTTTTTTCAGTTCTTATTTTATTGTTGCCTGTTAACAGGTTGTCTTCCTGGTTCTGAATCCCTAATTGTTTTGAGAGCAGCATACAATGATAACCTGGAAGGTCGATCAAAGAGGCTTTTTCCTCTTAATGAGTAAAATCAAACCACAAAATTAAAACAGTTTAAATCATATATACTGACCGTGTGGTTATGAACATTGTAGTTTTCTATTAATATCATTTTATTTATTATTTTCAGGATTATTTTCAGAATAATTGTGAATAAATATCAAGTCATAGAAGCCCTACCAGGACGACCCGTTTAACAGTTTTCTTTTCTCATAATGGGAAATTTGCCAGACAAAAAAAAAAAAAAAATAGCCAAAGTTCATTGTTTTGCTTTTTGTTTTAAATATGCCTTAGTTAATTAAGATTCAACTAAAACAGGGTGCTGGTTTGGTGGAGTGGTTTGCAACCGGGCACATCCCGTATACATATTTCTGCCAGCCTGGGTTCGAATCCAGCCTGTGAACAGTTTGTAGATTGTCTTCCCCTACTCTCTCACCCCCTTTCACAAGCCTATCCACTGTCTCTTTCCTATCAATAAAGGCACAAAATGCTGAAAAAAAGAAACAACTAAAACTTCACAGTAAAAGTCTTTTGTCATTTGTTCAAAAATAAGCAATGAAAGCATCTTTAGTTTCCTTTTCCTAACTGCAAAGCCCCCTCACAACATACATTCATACACAGCATCTGTTTTGTATTCAATATCATTATAATTTCTTCTTTTCTAAAAAAAAAATGCTAGATTATCACACACCACCTCTTTCTCTGTCTTCTCTGACACACAGACTTGTGTATACTGTATATTTAAACCCATCGTCGCCCACCTGAACATTCTGACATGTTAATTAATACTTATTGCCAGCATGAGCGGCTCTAAAAAGAGGCAGAATCCTCCCCAACAGCATCACATAATCCCCTCATTTGGCTGCAGATGAAGGAGACCTCTATCCGACAGATAGTTTGCAGAAAATCCTCTTTTAAAGCCCCCTCTCGCTACAGTAGGTGTGAATGGAAACTTATGTCGGCTGTCAGCGCCCTGAAACACCCGAGCCTTGTTAGCACCACCTGTTTCAATAAAGCAGTCTTCAGAATGACTCTTCCTCGCCCTCTGACAGCTGGAGAGGGGGGTCCAGGGTTTCCACCGCTACCCCTGGCGGCTCCTAAATGACGACTAAAACTTGGCCCCATGGAAATCTTAGTTGTGAAATTCCTGGACCATTTTTTCCCAGACACTAATAAGCTTCCCAGAGGGGCAGGGCCTCGTCTCGGCATCTTTACGACTTCTTCCTGGATGGGGTGGCAGACAGTATCTCATCTGCTCTGCTTATAAAAACAC
Organism: Scarus forsteni; assembly: GCA_036419115.1. NCBI lineage: Eukaryota > Metazoa > Chordata > Actinopteri > Labriformes > Labridae > Scarus > Scarus forsteni. Next base: position 8,505,190 of record JAZDUH010000157.1, on the reverse strand, counting down.
CATTAAATAACAACAGCAACTGTGGATGCCCTTGTGACGACACAGGGATTGGGAGGCATAGTCCCATACACTGCTTGAGTTATGCCCCTCTTAGTCTCTTATAAGATTTGGGGTAAATGAAATATCTATATTTCTCTTGCCTCCTAAATTTGGTGCTGCATATGCTCTGGATTTAAAGATTGATGCAACCCTCTTCATGCCCAACAAATATATTCAAATGGTTTATATAAATAACACCATGAATGCAACTGAAGTATGTTAGCAAGTTAATTCAGGGGCTGTCACATCGCCCATCATTTGTCTGACATAGGGCTGGGCGATATGGTCTAGAAATAAAATCCTCAATTTTATCCCATAACACTCGATTTACAATTTTAGTCAATTTTTCCCTCCCTAAAGGAAACAAAACTCCCAGTGACATAAAAATGAAACAAAGCAAGTTTTGCCTTTATGTTGTCTAAATGTTTCCCTCTTAAAGTCAAAGTCTGGGTCATAAAAGGTTGATTATGTAGTATAAACGTAGACAGGTTTGTCTACATAAACACTAAAAGGCTGAGGTATTTTTACAGTATTAGCATGAAACTCTCTGATCAATATTTAATCTACTTAAATAACAAATACAACCCTATAGAAGTTCTTGTGCAAACCCTACAAGATCGACCATCATGAAAATTGTAATTTTTTTAAAAAATTGCAACTACTAACAATTGGACTAAGGCAAGAAGAAAAATCTTGATTTTTAATTTTTTAAATCTTCTGCAGAGAATAATTTGAATTAATCGATTTAATCATTTTTTGCCCAGCTCTAGTCTGACATTAACATTTTCATACTCCTGTTGAAAACTGGCTATGAATGGTGAATGAATCATGATGGAGTTACCATCATAATATGATTCATTGACCCTGAAAACCCACACCTAGCTCTCGGAATCCTGCTGATATCATTATTAGTTAGACAGTTATTAAGTAAAAACAATTGTTCGCTAATGTCAGTTTTCCAGATCACCACCAAAATCAAGTATTTTGAAGTTGGGTCATTACCAACATCTTCTAAACATTTCAGCAAGATCAGTCAACTAAACAAACAAACTAACAAACAGACAAACAATCAAACAGGTAAAAACACAACCTCCTTGGTAGTTGTAATAAAATAGTTTCAACCTCAGTTTTTTCCAGTTGTTTAAAAAGCTGTAGACATTAATGGACAACAAAAGTCAAAGTAAGACCACAGTTTGCTTAATATAATGTTTTCCTCCTTACATTTTCTGACTTTGTTAATCATCTGGGGAAAAGTTTGGGGGCTAATGGTGGCCCTGTGGCCACCAGTTGATGATGACAACTCTATGGTTTAACTAGTAAAGGTTTAGTAAAGCAACCTGACTGTATCTGAGTTAAATAAATAACTCCTTCAGTCATTGTTTGTGTACAGAGACAAATGGACTGGGTGGGCATCTCGGGGACTGCCCTACATTGGTTGAAGTCCTATCTAGAAGACAGGAAGTACTTTGTAGAAATTGGTAACTGTGTCTCAGACCACATGGCCTTGACTTGTGGGGTGCCCCAGGGGTCAATCCTGGGACCCCTCCTGTTCAATCTCTACATGCTGCCTTTAGGCCAGTTAATACAAAGTACTAATGTGTCCTACCACAATTATGCAGATGACACTCAAATCTATGTCTCACTGACAGCAGGTGAATATGGACCAGTGGATTCACTCTGTCACTGCATCCAACAGGTCAGTGTGTGGATGCAAAACAACTTTCTCCAGCTAAATTCAGACAAGACTGAAGCCATTGTGTTTGGTCCACAGAAACAAAGAGAAAGTGTCAGCAGTCACCTCCAGTCTCTCTCTCTAAGACCTACAAATCAGGTTAGAAATCTCAGGGTAATAATGGACTCAGACTTGAACTTTAACAGCCATATAAAATCAATAACATCAGCAGCCTTTTACCATCTAAAAAACATTGCCAAAATCAGAGGTATAGTGTCTAAACCTGACCTAGAGATACTTATCCATGCATTTGTCTCTAGTAGGTTAGGTAGGGTAGGTCTCTGTAACGGCCTGCTCACCGGCCTCTCCAAACGAGCCATAACACAGCTGCAGTACATCCAGAACGCTGCTGCTCGGGTCCTGACCAGAACCAGGAAGTACGAACACATTAGTCCTGTGCTCAGGTCCCTACACTGGCTTCCTGTTGCTCAGAGAATAGACTTTAAAGCAGCTCTGCTTGTGTACAAATCTCTCCATGGTCTAGCACCAAAGTACATCTCTGACATGTTAGTGCCATATGAACCATCTCGGACTCTGAGGACCTCGGGGGCCGGCCTTCTGCTGGTGCCTAGAGTCAGGACTAAACATGGAGAATCAGGGTTTCAGTTTTATGCAGCTAAAATCTGGAGCAGTCTTTCTGAAGATGTGAGACAGGCTTCTACTCTGACAATGTTCAAATCTAGGCTTAAAACAGCCCTATTTAACTGTGCATATGACTGAAAGGATCTTATCTGCACTCTTCTTTTTAAATTTATTTTATAATGATTGTTGATTTTATTTTGTATTTTGATTTTTTAAAGTGATTTTATAATGATTAATGTTCACTCTATTTTGTACTGTGATTTTAATGCATTTTTCTTGTTCTGTAAAGCACTTTGAATTGCCTTGTGTATGAATTGTGCTCTACAAATAAACTTGCCTTGCCTTGCCTTGCCTTACAGATATTAATGGCATATTTACCTCTGTCAAGGATGTTGTGTTTTTTCCAATTTTTGTTAGTCAATTTATTAACATGCCAACTCAAAAATGATATAGAGATTGATGATATTTTCAGAATAGGCCAAGAAACAGTTAGTTTTATTTTGGTGATGATCCAACACCCGGATGTGGATCCAGATGCAGGGCTTTTGTTTTTAAATGATTTGTAATATTGTGAGGTAGGACAGCTTATTTCACATTTTGGCTGATGACTCAATTAGCTGCCATGGATATTGACGACATTTTCAGGGGATGTTGGTCATGACAATAAGGACAAGTGATTCGATTTTGGTTGTGATTCGAATCCAGACATGGATTCAGGACATTTTTCAAGAATTCGTTAACAGCGTGGATGATGTCTTGCCAGAGGTTTGTGCTCTTGGAGCATTTTTAGTGGTTGCTCTGTTTTTTTAAGCAAATCATATTTTTCTTATTAAAGGGATGTTACTACAAAAGAGAAACAAACTACTATTTTAATAAAGGTTAAAGCTGTAAAAGTCTACCTTCATCAGTGAAAATCATCATGATAATATGTATAATGTATGTAGACATTTGTGGATGCTGTTCACCTGTAAAGTTATGCCTAAACAAGTACATAAACATTCCTGTATTAAGCATAGATCTAAGCTGACAGGCTGAAATAATGAACATTTATGCATCAGCGGATTTCTTAGATTGAATTCAGCAGGTAGCTTTGTATTTGCAGGATAAGAAATGCATGCAGCATCTACAGAGAGAGGAGAGGAGTTAGCAGGTGGGTTCAGTTAGGAATAGTAATGAAAGCAGGAGATGTGAGCAGAGCTGAAAAGCGAAGGCTGTGAATGTTAAAAGCCTTATTCACATTCTTTTCATTGAAAAAGGGATAACAGTGTTACAGCAGAGGTCCTGCGGAGCTGTTACTGAAACACAGGGGGGATAAAAGCTGAGAGGATTGCATGGAGCGCTTCAGCGAATAAGGGTGCGACCTACAGGAGTTAAATAGGGAGAGGTTAGCTTGGCACAGTGACAGGCAGCAGAGGTGCCGGTGCACTGGCACAGAGGCAGAGGGGAGTATTAAAAAAGGCATGAGGAGAGAGGAGAACAGCTGAAAAGGTGGGTTAAGGACTGCAGAGGGAAAAAGCAGAGGTTGAACAAGCCAATCACATGGGAAGCTCAGGGACAACCAGAGCTCATCAGCAGCCTGTGAGCTGCCATCTTACTGTTCAAAGCGGATGTTTCTCAGGTCTCCATTATTGATACGGACGATACAGTCGTTCTCCTGGAAGAGGCTCTGCTGCTCCGCCTTGCCTCCTCTCTCCAGACGCTTGACCAACAAGCCAAGAGTCCTGAAATGTTCAAATGATCATGTCAACAAAAATCTGAATAAGGTGAAACTTCGGCTCTTAAAGGTTAATGGTATCATGATAACTTTAGCCCTTTTTACACATGCAACCCTGTAATAATCGGGATAATGTCCGAGTAGATTGCCTGGGTGATTCCCTACATGACTGTTTACATGTATGCCCTGCCGGACGAGAGAGAGGTGGTGGAGAGGGGGGCGGGTCCTTGGTAGGCAAGAGATTCACACCATGATCATAATTTATTTCCCAACTTCAATGATACTTGTTTAAAGATTATCATCAACAAAGGAGGTTGCATTCTAGCTAAGAGGATAATTATAAAGCAACGTCACAATGTGCATGAAGATTACACTGCAAGAAATAAAGCTGCACTATTTAAGCTCTATATCCAACAGCAGCACGAAAGGGCTCATTGGACGCCAAAGAGACACATGTGTGATCATTTTTTGAAAGATGCACTTCAGAACTCTAATGATGTGAAGTGAAAACACTTTCAATGTCCTAATGCATATTTAAGTTTGAGTTTCTCTCCGTACAATAATAAAATTTCACCTTTAACAACGGATAGTTCTCTTTAAACTCAGCTGTTTGGCTCACACGTGTAATGTCCGCATAATTTGACGTTGTTTTTTTCGCAAGTGTAAATGGGGTTATGTAGATTTCACTCATGGATTGGTCAGATTTTCTTGATTTTTTAAAGCCTTTCACACAAACACCTAAATCCGCTTGTTCTGCATTAGCAGTAGATTACAAACAGATCTCCTCTTTGACATGCTTACATTCTGAAATATAAGATGCACATATCATGGATTTTAAACATTCGAAAGCCTGAGATAATCTTTCTATCCTGTCACTTTGTGGAAGGTTTAACAAAATTTAAATTCAGCTTGGGTTGAAGCAGAAAGAAGCATTCATATGTTTATAAGGTGGAGCTTTGGTCTTCAAATGTTATTTCGAAATTATCATAATTCAGACTTCACTGATTCAGGAACCTTGTAAGAATCCACAGCAAATGAGGTCTCATATGTTCACTTACTTTTCCTGAACCTGCATTTTTTGCCCAACAGGTTTTCAATCAAAAAGGGCAATTTCTGAAGGGTTTGTCATTGTTTTAATTCAATATTTTGCTTTGGTATTGATACAGGTATTAAACATTTAATCATTTCACTGGTATTGTATCAAAATTTCCATTTCAACCTCGGCACAGAATACAACAAAAAGCCTTCAACACATTTTCTTTCCTTTTTTTTCTGCCATGCCAAGGTTTACTCAGGGTTTCTGTTGGCTCTAATGACTGCGACATCTTCTTTCTAACTTCAGCAGCATTGCTCTGCAGATTTTTTCCGAAAATGCATTCCTCCATACAAAGATTTCTTTTCTCAGGGTCAGAGAATCATTCAGGGAAATGATACTGAAAGCTTTTACTGCCAGAAAAAAATAGGAGCCATGCCTAATTGCTGCTCCTGCTTCATCCTGTGGTACTTGAAAAGAGTGCGGTCCTGTCATTTGCATCATCATGTTGGTATACGGCAGTCACATTGCATCAGGGCGCCTTAGAGGCTGTGTGGAGGAGGCGTCTATTCAAAGGCAATCAACACATTCAAGAACTCGACAGTCAGGGTCGCTGCTTTGCTGGTGTTAATTTCCTAACCTCTAAGACTCCTGTGTTGCTTTTTTCCCAGGCGGAAAATAAACAAAGTGCTTTCACAGAGCGGCAGAGAGCAGCTACATTTCACCCTGATAGCAGGCGGTTTGGAGAGGGGCTGTAGAGCTGAGCTGCACCGGATGTCGCCCTGTAATCCAGTGTGGCAAACTGGCTTATACCTTCCCCGCGCTGCCACGGCGAGAGGCTAACTTCACCTGAAAGGGCGCTTTGCAGATTAAAGATCCAAGCGTGAGGAAGAAAATCGAGCTCTGCTAGGAAAGACGGCACAAGCCTAATCGAGTCCTCCTCGGTGTATAGTCTGCGTCCACGGCATTTTGAGGTGGTGCGCGTGAGCGTCGGCTAGGTAAATCGGGTTGATTTTAGGGTTTAATACTCGCCCTCGCCTCCAGCTCATAATTCAATATGAGCAGGAATGTGATTACAGAGAGAGGGGCAGAGAAGTTCAGAAGTTGAGAAAGTTCAGAGACAATTCCCCCTGATTGGATCTGAGTGACAGCACAATGAGATTTGCTGTGGAGGGGCTACTTCTCTGATGAAAGCTGGGCATCTCAATCTTAGTTCTACCCTGACGTTTCCCCAATAAAAGAAAAGTGCATTATAAATGTGCTTTTAGGTTGATTAAGCCGGGCGAGGAGAAAAGTGGTCTGATCTTGATTTTCAATAAAGCGCTACAGTGAGTTTGTAGGCTCTGATGGGATTTTGAGGAAAGTTTAGACGTTTGTGGAGCGGCAGCAGCTGCTGTGCTGATAGAAGGAAAAACCTTTACTGTCTTTGTTATGTTAGAGGCCACGATCATTGTATTGTCACTGACATTGGGCCAAACTGGTCCGATGGTATGCACAGGACATATAAACTTGTAATTTCACAACAAGACAGAACATATGCTTTCAATGCCAGGATTTTAAAACTCCAACTAAAAAGCAGTGCTTCATTTGGCAGGCTGTACACAGAAATATAGCCTAGTAAAAGTTCTGTTTTTAGAGTACTGAACAAATTATTGACCAGTTATTGAACTGATTTGTTTTTTTAAAACATTTTTAGTATTTATCAAAGAGTTACGCAAAGCCAAATGTATCTGCAGGCTTTTTTCAAACAACTCTACAATCATTCAAGATACATGTGTTTATTAATAAATTAATTATATGTTGTGTGTACTAATTCATTTTGTTTAAAACAGTGACAAAAATGGCTTTTACTGTATTTTTACTGCCATAATGGGCTGCATGACACAAATCACATCCTCCAAAAAAGCACCCTCTTGGTGAATTAAAACCAGATGTGAAATTCCTCTAATTCTTTCACATCTCTGTTCCAGCGGCATGCGTGTGCTTCTGAACATGTTACAGGTATGTGGGCACATGTGCAGGGACTGTTCAACGTTTCCTTTGAATCACGTAAAACTGAAGCGACAGCAGCCGCGGAGAATTATGACGATCACCTGCAGACTCCAAACAAACGTGATTGATCACTGTAAACTGGCAAATGGTTTCATGATGTGTGTTTGAGTCGGGCTATGTGCATGGCATAGAGTCTATGCGTGATGAACTGATCACACATGTGCATCAAATAAGAATGCCTGGTATGCATGTGTGCTGGTATTGTTGATTCCGCCATTATTTGCCATCTAGTGAAGAAAACACAGGTACAATCTCCATGTTCTCACAGGCGGGCTGTAGTGCAGCAGGTAGAAGAAGAGAAGCAGGCAGCGGGACTGACCCTCTCTGGTTAAATGCGGCTTCTCTATGTGAAGTTTCCATGTTCTCCCTGTGTACTAAAGGGTTTTCTGCAGGTATATGCTGGTTAAGTAAATAAGGGACTCTTAATTTACCATAAGTGGGATTCTGTGTAAACAGTTGTCTGTCTCTTTCTGCCAGCCTTGTGATTGGCTAGCAAAAAGTTCAGGGTGAATCCCTCCTTTCCCACATGTCAGCTGGGAAAGTCGTCAGTCGTTCCACAACCTTGAAAGCTATTGATGAGCCTGCATTCATTCTTCCTTCTCTACTCTGCACTGGGCTAACACAAGCCAATGGGCTTAAACTGAGAACGCAGCAATGATTGATGTCACACTGGTAGGTTGGGAGTGGGACATTTTGGGCAGCGAATGACACTGTGCAGAGGGGGAGAGGGAGAACTCCTGATACTGCAGGGTTGTGCAATGCAAAGAGTACTCTGGTATACGAAATTACATAGGTTTCCACTTGTATTTAATCTTATCCAAAGACTGAGGCACTTGTGGTCCACATGCTAAACCCTCTTGAGTGCAGAGAGAACCTCAACACAAAAAGTCTGCAGTCTGAATTAAATACCACACAAACAGGAGCACAAATAAACAAACTTAAACAACTTAAAGACTGAGTGAAACTTGAACATGAAATGTGAAATCATTTCAACACATTGCATCACAGAGAAAAGCCAGGCATGGATGAGAGACCTGATTATCAACTGTAGGAGCAGTCTGTTCATGAGCTGCCAACATCAGAGGTTTCAAATGTTTGTGTTCACTTCTATATGATAGTAGCAATGTTCAGTTTGACAGTAGCTTATAACTTAGTTGTAGTTACAGTCTTTTATCCAAAATAAGAGTTGTTGTTATAATTTAGTCATCTAAATTTATTTAAGTTTAGTCTAGTTTAGTTGATAAAATTTCACAACAGTTTAGTCAATAAAATCAGCTGTAAATTTAAGGGTATGCTGATTTCTGAAGTCATGTTTTACACTTGGATAAAATGAAACATCTAATAACCCTTTATTGTAAAGTTTAAATGAACACATTAGTAGAAACAGATCGAACTTTTGCGTAAAATGCAGTCACTTTTATTTAGGCTACCTGGCAGAGCATCTTAGTTACAATACCAGAACTGACTACAAACAGTGAACCTGCTCTACATGAATATAACAATTCATAAAGAGAGCAGCTCTGATTGGATCACTCCCCAACTTATCCCACTACCACAAAGCTAAGGCAGCTGTGATTGGATGTCCCTCTGAACTCATCCAACCTTTCCACACAACCAAAGTAGCTGTGATTGGGTATATTCCTAACTTGTCGAGAGGGGTCCAGCTGCAGACCTCCACTCTCAGCCGGCCAACGGCTGCTCCAGTGTGAATCGGAAGCCACCTCCAATGTGAGACGGACGTGTCGTAAATATAAATAACTATAAATAACACCGGCGCGTTTGCGCCACCTCCAGTCATTTTAATGAGTGACGGGCGGCGGACGGGGAACAGTTTTGACCGCGGTGGTACGACAGAGAAGCGGTAGGCGCCCACGCCAGTGCGCACAGATTTTGTCACAGAAATCATATATGTGTAATATATAACGTTCACGCATAAAATACGTATTATAAAGTTATGATATATGTATATAATGTCTATAGACTTTGCCCTGCCGCAAAGAAACTTTCTAGCGACAGCCGCATAGTTGCAGCCAATCACATCTGAGTAGGGAGAAAACCCGGAAATAGCAGACTTCACGGGTCAAAACTAACATTAAATGAGCTCTACCAAACTGCTCCACCTTCATAAAAAGATAATTGGGAGAAAAACTTGGTATGAGACAGCATTTCACTTAAGAATCTTTGAGGAGGGAGTGTTATGAAGGACTTTTGGGCTCTGCTGTGATGTTCACCGAATCACCTCTCCGTCACTGCCGCCTCGGACTCTATGCTCGTTCCGGGGCGGCAGCAGAGGCTTTAAAAACGCTTTACATTTATTGGACTCATCTGGCAAGGAGGCTGTTTTTGGGGTTGTTGCCGTGCGGCGGTGTGGGTCTTAACTAATACAACCTAGAATTGATGCTGCCTTTGTCCCCGTGTTACAGTTAACTTCGTGTTTTTTTAATGTAACACGACTGACGAATCAAGTTACCACGGTAACCGACGATGCTGACACCACTTTCTTCTCACATTGGAGGTGATCATGACGTCACTTCCTTCTGACGATGGAGGTGTAGAGTCTGCAAGCTAGTCGACTGAGAGTGGAGGTCTGCAGCTGGACTGTCTTGGAACTTGTCTCTACTTTCTACATGACCAAATTAGGTCTGATTGGGTTAAGTCTCTGTCAAACATTTTTTTTTTTATCTAGTGTTTACTTGTTGATGAAAATGTCGGTTAATTTAGTTTCTGTCCATGTGCACTTTTTTTTTTAGTTACTGTCTACTCTTTGTCAGGGGAAAAAAGTTGCTGACGAAAGCTGTAACAAAAATAATGAGTCAACAAGGATAATAGTTTCAGGGCAGTACAGTTTGTTTTTATGGATCAAAATGGAACCACAATTCACTTTCACTTTGAAATAATGACACAACTGCAAGCAACAAAAGCCATGTTCAAGCCCATTTATGACCTCCTATGATTTATTAAAGAGCCCAGGTCTGCCTCCTCCATCCTTTTCTTTCCAGTAACATGTTAACAGCACAGTTTTTGCTCTGGATATTTTTACCTGCGGTCCCTGCCACTGAAAGGCACCACGTGGATCCCCAGGGGCCCACCGTCGTTTGACACCTCCACCAGTTTGACTATGTCTCTGGGGAGACGGTGACAGATGGAAGACGGAGGAGAGAGGGTGGAGGGGTGTGAGGGTGTGAAGAGGAGGAGAGGAGAGGAGAGGAGAGGGGTGACACCATGTGGGGGAAAAAACAAAACAGGAAATGAATTGATAAGAAAAAAAAGAAACAGGATGAGGATAGCAGAGTCAGAGGAATACAAAATTAAGAACTGAAAACAAGACGGTGTTTTAAGAAACTCAAAAAAAGCAATTAAACAAATCAATTCAAAAAAATCAAACAAACGAGGGATAAAAAGGAAGACTGAAGGATTACACATCACTCACAAAGACAAGTCAGGCTTAAGTCAACTTTAAAAGAGGACATGAGGACTGTGATTGAGGGATTTACTGAAAACAAACACACGTGACTGTGATTTCAGGGGGATTTTTAGTGGGTTGGTAAAAAATTAACACAATATCACAAAGTTTCTTGTTTAAAGTGAAGTTCTAAAGACATTTGAATCTTTCTGGATTAAAACTGCACTTCTAAAAGTCCCTTTTTATCTCACTATAACACAAGACTTGATTAATACATTCTGGAGAATTTGTAAATCTTCTTGAATGATACATATATACATAGATAAATAGCAAGTCAAGGTGTTTAAAGTGTTTACCAGCAGCCCTACGTATACTGATAGAGAAAGGCCAAGACCTGCACCTGCAGTTCTGTCATACACTAGAAAAGGCAAAGAGGCAAATGAGGGACTTTCCAGTCTGTGTCTACTGCCAAATCTCATTTCTGAACATTGTTTCACATTTAAACCAAAGCAGCGATCTCCTTAATCCCTGCCAGGTGCTTTACTAATGCTGGGAATCAGTGGTTTGTTTGTGTTTTAACTCTATTATACTTATGTAAATACACTTTAATGAACAGTGTGTGGTGTAATGGTACTTGAACTGATCTGTTCAAAACAGCTGACTGGATTGATTCTGCACAATCATTCAACAAATGAATATTTGTGTACTCTTCTTTAAATCTATCTTTCATATGAGCCCACAGGCTGGAGTGCACCATACATGCTAAGACTGGTAGCTAAACAAATCTCACATGTCATTATTTGAGGCTACAGCTGGAGAGGACCTGAGTCTCCCAAAAATACATATATATATATTTAGCTAGACAAATTGGCAGTAATGTGTGAACTTAATCCAGAACCTCGAGTAAATTTAAGTGTCTCATACACATGTAACGTGTGACACAGTCTGCAAACATGGTAGGAGTCCTGTAGTTAAAAACTTGATTGGATTCGTTCACATTGATGACCCTGGGAATAATTACATGTTACTTTTAAAACGTCTGGACGTGGACATAAACTTTTCAGTTTTGGAGATCACAACAAAAATATTAGCCTTCTTAAATCAAAATGTGGTTATACTGTCATTTCAATGTTCTGATCAGCATTCATCAGTCTAAAGCTGATTTGAGCTAGGGCTGCAGCAACCACATGATACGATATGTATCCCAATACACGAAAAATGTGAACACTGACCATATTTTAACAGATTTCTAACAAGTTTTGTTTGTTTTATTACAAGAAGAAAAAGAACAAGGATGTGTTTTAAATGATTCCACAACTTAAGAAAATTCCTTTAAAGGTGCTATGAGGAGAATCTATTATTGTCGACATTAAGACTCTGCTACCCATGAGCACGCACAGCGACTGTCGTAATGCTGCGTTCCAGTAACCTCGGAACTGGGAGTGACATCATCTCAGACTTATCGGCGTTCCAGTTGAAGTCGGAAAAAAACATGCCGATCTATCAGGCTATTGTTAGCTGTTGTTAGCACGCCCTGCGTTGTTGTATGAAGAATGTGATTATCACTATGGCAGCATTTTTGTAAATATAAGTCTAACAATACTATGTATACAGCTGATCTAGAGCGACACACCCCAGTCAGAAGTGCAAATAAATTGATTATTACAGGAGCTAAATAACTGTTCACACTGGGGGCATCCATCTTCGATTGTCAACTCGGGGGTGGCGAGGTTTCACCGAGTTCCCAGTAGGAAATTCAGACTTCGGGGAACGTTCCAGTTGCAGTTTCCTACTTGGAACCCGGAAATTCCTACTTCTGACTACAAATGGAACGCACCAAAAGATGTGATGCTAATAAAAATGCAGCTCGGACCTTCCTCAGAACTCTGCATTGCTTTACAACTTCTTTTTTCAACAACTTACAGGATGCAAAGCGACGAGGTAATGTATCTATTTCTAGTTCCATAGCGGTAGTTTTTGATGTGTGACAACAAGCAATTTTTGGAAAACTTAGTTTCGTAGTTTTGTAGCCGGCTACATATCTCTACTTACAGCCCGGTGCTCTAAGACGTGTCCGAATAATAAAAAATTGTTCTAGTTTTAATTGTCTTGTTCTCGAAGTTGAGTATCCAGGCCAGTCCAGCCCTGTACGACCCGACCGCGAGGCTAAGGAATAGCATTTATAGATAACCTATCTTGATGCTATAAAACTCATCTTAAAGTGTGTATTTACATCAGGCATATATCTAAAAGTGAGACTTTTTTGTAAATACTTAGAAACTCCTCACAGTCCCTTTAAGGTTGTTAAAGATTAAAGATCAAATTTGGAACATGTGCTTTATCATGTAGCTTGGCTGCAATTTTGAACTGTGTCATTGTTAACATTAGTATTGACAACAACTGTCAAAACATTGGGGCCTTAATAATTCTGCAGAATCTGAATCAATACATGTATCCCCCAAGGTAACAGTATTTTCAGCACAAGCCTAATTTGCTCATGATCTGCTCAAATCCAACACCAGGTCTGAGCTTGTGTATGCAAGTTAACATTCAGAGTAGTCTCACGCTGCAACAAATACAATCTGTGTGGAAGAATCTTTAAATCATACTCACTGTGCATGTACTGACCCACAAACTTAAAGCAAAACAGGGATTTGAGACACATCATCTAAAATATATTTCATATTAAACTCCACCTTGAACTTGAAGTTTTCATTATGTGAGCAGTGTGAGCTTAGCTCATTTTGTTGGTCATAAAAAGTTGAAGTGTTGTCTTAATTGGTCTACTTTAAAATGGAGACTGTTTTCAGCACCACTGTTGGGAGTTTACACCAGACTGAAATATAAGGGCAAATATTTTTGCAACTTAAGCACCATCTGCTTTAACTACTCAGAGTTTGCACATCTTTAAGCCAAATCACAAGTTGAATTCATCAGGCTGCCATGACTGTATGGAGAAGGCTGTTTAAAACTGGTGTTAACCCCTCAATACTGCTGTATTCTGCCTCCCTGCATTTCCTCGCAGCAATACAATAAATGAGGGGAAACTCAGTGTTTTTACTGGTTTATTAGTTCTACTGGTGCACAGGTCAAACATATCTTATAAATGAAAGAGCTGTTTGAACACCTTGACTTGCAGATTCAGAAGTTTTGTGTATTCTTGTGTACGACATATGGTCGATGAATCATTCCTGAACATGCTAACTTGATCTCTGTGTGCTTTTAAAAATCAGTCACAGACTTATGAAGAAAGAGAAAAACTAACTTCAGCCATGTTTTCTTTAATGTGGCTGTATTTTGGATTAAGCTAAGTTTGTATATGTGTAAGTATTCCTGCTGATATCCTTGGCTGCTTCAAAAGCTCTAAACACATAGATTAAACAACAGGATTTTTGGGCCAGCATTCTTCACATCAAACACCATCACATTATACAAGATGCCAAATGTAATCGACACACAGCTTTGATAAAATGACTATGATTAGCTCGGGGAAAATGGGTCCCATGTTGGCAACTAAGGGGCGTGTGAGAGAGGCCTGCGTCTCTGGGAAATCATAGGAGCAACAACAATACCATACCTGCATATTAAACTGGAGGCATGCAAAAGAGCAAAAATAACAAAACAAAAACACAGCGGTTAATAACAGGAGCTGAATGGGTTAGTGCGTGGGAGAGCTGGGATGGCGAGACGAGGATCATTTCGCTCCCACAGAAGAGAATTATGTAAATCAGGAAGCTCGGCTGAAATGAGATTTTCCACAAACAAACCTGGATCGCAATAAAGCACCTGCTGGTCTACCTTTAAAGTGTTTATCTGTGTAATTATGCAGAGGCAGGGGGGGGCAGGGGCGATTTAAAACGATAACTTTGAAGGGAGAGTCTGATTTTAGGCAGTTTGATTGTTGTTTTAATGGATTAGACCATCAGTTCTGCATGGAACAAGTCTCTGCTGAAATCTGGGAACACTAAGACATCAGGGCAAGATGAACGTGGGAAGTGTGGTGTTAGCATGACTGGAATGATGCCTCATCATTATACAAAACGTAGGGTTATACACCAACATTAAAATGCAAATTAGCTATTCAGTTTCTTGCTTCTTTATATTGAGGTAAATTAGGGCCCTATAAAATCCACCAAATGTGGGAATCAAAAACAGAATCACAGAATTAGACATTAAATGCAGAATTCAATAACAACACATAATATCACAGAAATAGTTGACATTTTATGTAAAAGTGTTGTTTTCTGACTCAAGAGGAGCGTATCTCTTGGGAAAATGTCAACAATACACACTTCACTTCCTCTCCCCTTGTCTTAATGATCTGAATCGGTCACAGCGGTCGTCTGAGCTATCGGCTGACTCTGTGTTCACACCAAAAGCAATCTGAGCATCCTCGGCATCCAGATGCCATTCATTTCCAATGAGCACTGGTGTCAAGGGGCGGTGAGCAGTGGGATGCGAGCAACACAAGCGACTTTAGGAAGCGCAGAAGCCGTCAAAGAAGCTACGAAACTCCCGGCTAACACATGGGTTCAGGACAGAGCAGTTTGCCAATGACTATTGTGTGTCACAAGATCAATTGTTTTGCAAATTTTGTCGACATACTGTTGACTGGACCTGTCAAGATGCATGACAGGACCACCTGTGTATATTTCATTATTTCATACAGTGTCCCAGGGTTAAATTTGTGTAAAATACTAAGAAACGTATTGTCAAAAAATTAAAACAGCAAAAAATGGAATATGGGAACAACTGAAATGGAATTTGGGAAAAAATGACAAAGATTTTTTTAAGGGGCCTCAGTGAAATTAATCAAAGAGAAATTTATCCAAAAGAAATGCTGTGGGTCTCTGGCTCACTAAATAAGGAAAAATGTGATGTACAATGTGTTTCTTTAGATATTGTGATAACGACAATAACTGTTAGGCTGGAGATGTACTTGCTTTAACTTAGCGGACGCATGATGGCCACCAAGCAATGCAGATGGAGTTACAGCATAAACGCAGAGGCAAACAACAATAACAGAAAGTTTTTTAGGACAAACTGATAAATCAAGAACACAATAATCAACATCTTAATCATGAGTAAGACTACAGATATAAATGTCTGTTCATATAGCTGATGACAGAAAACACTCTCTTTCAAATGCCTGTAAGTTAAGAAATTGAATTAGTTCAAATCATGACGTGCAAACTTGTGACATCAAGTTTGACTTGAGTTGACACCAAAGACAACCCTGTGTGTTTTTGCAGGCTTAGTTTCTTTGGCTGTATTTAAAATTGTATTTGTACTTTTGATTCAATGATTGGTAGAACATTTTACAAAGAAGCATTGGAGAGTAAATGCTCTGTTTCCTCTTGTGCTTCAGCTACAAGATCTATCAGTGCAGCTGGCCAAAAGCAATCAGTCCACACGGTTACACAACACGGTTACCCTCACATCAAGACATTTATGATGGTACACACAGGAAAATATTGCAGAAATTGGTCACCATTAATTTTTGGTGCTTATATTTTGTTACCTCTACTTTCATAATTGTCATTTACTTCTCACACAGCAGAGTAGCATGGCACAAACCGATGCAAACAAAAGGACAAACAGCAGCTCCATCTCCAGCCTAACGTGTACAAAAAGTTAGAATATAGTATTATCTCTTGTAGTGGCTGTTTTTAATGTGTTTATTATGCTCATGATAAATCCAAAACAAATCAAGTTTCTCATTTGAAGCCAGGTCTTTGCAACACTTACTCTAAAGTTAGCTAAAAAGTGGTTCAAATGTCATCTGACTGAATGAAGTGACTGAGTGAGAATTAGATGTATACACTGTTTCATCCTGAAAACCATTTTAGCAATTATGCATCAGCAAAACCTGTTATTGAAATGACAATGTAAGACATTATTTTATCAGACAGTTTCAGAGCCATTTATTCCAACAGCTATGTGGCATTTCTGTACATCAGTCTGGAATAAAACCTCTTCAATATTCATAACTATGATTCCCAGATGCTCGTGTTTCAGTGAGTTATTGAGTTTCAGCAGTAATGTGAGGACACAGCAAAGAGAAGCAAAAGAAAAAGAGAAGATGATCCATGATGGACTTACTCTAACGACCTGACAGGGGTGTGGTCCAAACCAGAGTCAGCACGACCAACCGGCTCGATCCGACCGTTCTCTTCTTCTCTGGTTTCTTCGTCCTGGAAAAATTTAACAGACAAAAAGCATTGAACATTTTCAAGACACAGAGACACAGAAATGATCCAACGGTTAAAGCTCATTTTGCAACACTAACTGTGGAATGACTACTCTAGCCACCCTAGTAACTCTTTTTAAATTTAATCTAACCACAGGAATACACTCAGTTACAAAAAAAAACCTCTTACAAGAGAGTCCTGGCCAAGACAGCAGCAGGAAAGAAGTTTCACACAGATAATAAACAAAAAAACAAGACAAAAGGGATTAAACAATGAAAAACTATGCTATATTCAGAGATAAAATGTGTGCACAGACAGGTCGAATGATCATTAACTTTGATTTCAAAATCTCTCAAACTCATATAATGCTCTAGATTAAGATGACTGTGGATGTCAGACCAAACAAAAACTTAAACAGCAGTTTTAGCAAATACAGAGAGAGTTTGAAACACTTCATACATGATAAATCCATGAGACCAGAGGATAAGGCTATACACTTTTGGGGGAGTCAAACAGTCGATTTGTCTCTAAGTAGAGAAAAATCCAGATAACAGAGGCATCAATTTCACTTTTTATTTCTTAGTTGTTGCTGTTTCATGCATTTAAACACATTTTGTGTGGATAAGATGTAAATCAGGCACTTGCTTCTCATGACCGTGACTGCCTACTTTGACTAGAAATTGAGCAACACTCAAGTGTTTGTTTCAAACAGATGTTTGTCTTCACACCAAATCGGTTTGCATTTGTTTCTGCAAATAACCATGAAAACCATCATGGACAATCTGCTGCCCAGCTGACCTCAGCTGCTTTGTCCTACATCAGCCAACATCAGACACACTATTCAACGTAGATTGAGTCTGGTTCTACTTAAGATATCCTGCCTGCTGATCAGATTTTTTATATCTTGTTTCTTTACTTGCTAATTCTAGCCAAGTGCTGTACTCATGGCGGATTTTCATTGTACCTGAGTTAATAAATAAATAAATAGAAATCAGAAGAGTATTGCATCAACCTGTTCTTTTGTAAAGTGTATTGAGAAACCTGTTTCTAGGGTTTGGTAAAAAATTAAATATTACATTTGGATTGACAAAGGTAAAAAAAAGCAACTTCAATGCTGAAGATGACAGAAATATTATGTAATAGAATTGATGAACCAATTTATTTACACACATCTTTACAAATACTCAGTATTGTCCTTAAGTTGGCAAGGGTGCAGAATACATAGGGATCAATCCAGGGTGTTTGGTAAGACTTGAACTGGAAATATCAACTTATTCTAGGAATACTTACAGATAATTTCCTATAACTTAGAGATAGCTTTGTTAATTAGTTTAATTAATTTCCTACATCCTCTCTTCCTCTCTTCACTTTCTGAGAAAGTTTAACCATCTGTCCATAGCTAAAAGGCAAACTGAGATGCTAACCTGTTGAAGCCAAGTAGAGCAGATTGGCGGAGGTCTTCCATGAGAATAAAAATACATGCCCTTTTAAAAAATCACGTTTTTTTAGTAATATTCAGTCTTTGCTCTCTTCGTGTGTTTACCGTGGATACTTGGTACATGTCTGTTAGAGTAATGAACCTGACACACTCACACATGCTCACGCAGAGACAGGGTATTGGCAGAGAAGAGAAAAATGAGAAGCAGAGAAAGAAGGTCATTAAAATTTCAAGGCGACACCGGAGAGGAGCGACGAGCCAACGGCAGCAGCAGCAGAGCGGACCTCCACGGCAACCGGCCGCCTCATCAGTATGAAAATGAAGCTGCCGCCACCGTGACTGCTCTGCAGTTGCCATGACACACACCGAGTGGCTGGAGGACGCGCAGCTACAGGGAAGTGAGGGAGTGTGTTCATGTGTGAGGAATACATCCACAGCTTTGACTTTGAATTCAGGCACTGCTTTGTCAAAGAGAAGACAATGTAAATGGAAAAACAGCAAGTCTTCAGGTGGAGTCATAGAGGCTGTCGTGGTGGTGGGTAGAAAAAGCAGCAGTGTTGATCGATGCAGAAATGCAATAATCATCAGGAGGGCCATGTGTTTGACATTGCTGCCACTGAAAACCTGTGTAGGCCAACTTTTGTCCACAAAGATAATAGACATGAACCAAGTGGAACTGAAGGGAACCATTAAAAATCAGATCTTTAAGTAGAACCAAATATGGCACTGGTTTCATTAAAATGTCCTTCCATACAGAATGGGGGGGGCCGGAGTCTATCCCAGCTGACATTAGGCGGGAGGCAAGGTACACCCTGGACCAGTTTCCAGTTGATCACAGGGCCACAAAGAGAGACAGACAACTACTCACTCTTGCACTCATACCTAAGAGCAATTTTGAGTCACCAATCAACTCAATTAGCATGTTTTTGGTCTGTGGGAGGAAGCTGTACCGCACCATCAATTAAATCTCATCAGCTCCAATCCCTGATCCCCTGTCAGGTTCCAAGCAAGCTGAGGTGATCCTAAGATATGAGGTAAAGACACTAGTGACCACTGAATGGTCAGAGGGTACCATGCCGAGGAGCATGATGAGTGGACGGGCAAAATGTCACCTTACTGTGACAACAAGTCATAGACCGAGAGCCAACCACACTCTCCTCATCTGTTGATGTGTTGGACGTCAAAGCAGTTTTACAGTCATGCTGTGATGATTCCTCCTGCTTTGGGGAGGTACTATGAAATACATTCTGTAAAGGAAGATTAAAGTCAATGGCGACACCAAAACACTTACAGCAGGCAAGCAGCATTACAGATGAAGACTGCCCCACAGCTAAGGTGATGGGGATGACAAGCCTTACACTCATTTCATGAGGATGCATAATATTTTCAGCATGATATTAATGGCATACAACGGATTAAAAAGGGGATGTAATAGTAATCTGTAAATATTACAGACAATAAATCAGGCATACTTGTATGTAGATGGCAGATAGTGGCTCAACTAACAGCTGATTGTGGAAATACATCATAATGTCTCATCTTATGTATCTCAAATTGTCTACATTTAAAGAAAATACAGTTTTACTAATCAAAAAATGATATGCCTCAATTGTTTTATATATGTTTCGTATTAAAGAGACATAGTGGCCTTTGTAAAAATGTGTAAATTCTGATATTGGTACTGGCAATGATAAGTTTAGAAATAAGGGCATATCAGACACCGGGGAAAATGTATTATATATCCCAAGCTTTAACATTTCACTGCATTAGTTTAAGTTTTAAAATGTGAAACAACTGTGTATTCTTAAGGATTTTATCAATTAACTAAACATGTTCAGATGTATACATTTGTATTTTCTGCAGCATGGCTAAATTGCAGCAATGAAGTCAAAATTTAGCCCAAAAGCTTTTTGTTGTTGATAAGACCAGCAATTTCAGTTGGCCAACAAAATGGTGTCACACCTTTGCACAACAGACTTGCTATAAGTGCAAAAATCAGATGGAATGGTGCCTCCAAAAATAGATTTCTTGTGCAAGTAGAGATAAGAAATGGTATAAAGATTAAGAATCATAAAGAACTCAACAGAACTAAATTAATGAGCATTTTTCCATGAATGAAGGGAAGATTCATGAACCTGCTCTTACAGCTGTCAGTTCTGCGTTGTGTTTTCAAAAGCCTATGATGGATGGAGAAGTGGAGGATCTGGACACCCATGATGAAATCACAGATATTTGAAACCAACACTGCACTGAGACGATGAAAATCCAGCAGAAAGGGAAAAAAATAACTATTCCAGGAGCCTGACAAACACATCTTACACAGTTTAATATAAATCAGAGGATGTGAGTGTGAGACCCACGAGCACTAGAGAGGGAGAGGAGTCGCCGCTATCTGTGGAAGAGTAAATGAGATCGACATTCATCACAGCACACGCCAGCTCTTTATTTCAATATGCACCATCTCTGAGGAATCTGGCTGCATGCTGACAATTCTATTCAGAGGAAAGATAGAAAAACTTGTGACTATGAGAGTGTGAAGAGGTGTGAGTGAGTGCTAGAGAGCATGAAAAGGTAATAAAGGGAGAGGGAGTGGGCTTCTGGAGATGGAGGTAAAATCTAAGACATGAACTAAAAGATTCTGTGAAATTTTAAGGAAATTTAGTTTATAAAATCCCTTAATGCCTTGCAATTGCCTGTTGAAATACGTTAGGTTTAAAATGTGGAATGTTCTAAAAAGCTCTTCTTTGGCATTCCTGTTTTCCAAGTCTTTTTCCCCTGCCCCAGCTTTTAGGACACATGCTGCAGGCAACACATGACTGAATATTTGCAAAATAACATGAGGTTCTCAGTCTTAACATTTAATATCTCGCCTTTGTGGTGAATTAAATTCAGGTTGAAAAAATTTGGCAAATTACTGTAATGTGCTTGAAGTTATATTTTACACAATGTCTAACATCACTGAAATTACATTTGTACAACATAGAACACAAAAAAGATAAGTCCACTATAGGGATGTAACGGTTACCAGTAAAATGGTAAACCGCGGTAAAATTTCCCACTGTAATCATTACCGTGTCTTTTTAAAATTACCGTTTTACCGTGTTTAATCACCACCCTGTGTCAATAACGCACGGTGACGCTGCTGTTTGCCTGGAAAAGCCGGACCTATGTCTCTGTCCTCGATTAAACAGCCTGAACCGGTGTGAGCATGTGCAGTTGCATTGTTTGGCCTCTGAAAGCGAAGTTTGAGCCACAGCGGAGTTTTGTCAAAACAGACTCTGGTTGAATTTTGGATTTTTACAAGGATGCTGAGGAGAAACTGATAGAAGACAATCTCCCTGTCTAAACATGAAGCTGCAGCTAAAGAAAAAGACATGCATGATTTCAACGGCAGGAACTCTTCGAGTAAATGAACTGATGGATTCGTAGGGAGAGAGAGCGAGCGAGAGCGAGAACTCAATGAGCCATACCTGAGAGAATAACAGGTAACTTATCAGTAATTCAATCCAAAAATGTATACATCTTATAAATAACAGAGTTAGTATCATTCTGGAGAGTGTTCCTGCCTTTGTTTTGCCGTGTATTCGTCGTATTTTCACATAGATCGTCTTTTTTCGTCAAAGTTCGTGTTTTATGGATTTCATCGATCTTAATTTGGAAATATTTAGAGGAGAAAATAACGAGGGGATCTGCCAGGGAGAGGGGAGACCAGAGGAGAATCATGAAGGGGGTTAATTGCTTCAGGGACTATCGTCATTAAAACAAAGTCCTGGACATGGTCTAATATAAGGAGCTGTAACATGGACACTAATGCTGCAGGCAAACTAAAATGTGTGAGTGTATATAAAATAGTTTAAGGTCATTTTTTGTCAAAACTTTGAACATGTTCATTTAAAATTGTTTATAAAGAGAATCCTGTTTAAAGTTCAGATCAGTTGTTTTATTTTATTGCAATCACACCGTTTATAACATAATAATGACAAATACTTTCCAGGATTGTTTATTTTTATTTCTCATGAAAAAAGGACAAAATTGTACTCAAAGGGCATTTCTTGACATATTATTGAAAAAAAAGACAAAACAGAACCATTATGATTATAATATTGAAGGGATTAAGTGATTAAATTGTGTGTAGAAGTACTTTTTGAACATTTTGAGCACACTGCAACAATATCGTGATAATAATGATAATTTTGTTCACAATAACCGTGACACAAAATTTTCATATCCTTACATCTCTAGTCCACTTTGAGAAAGACTGAAAATCAGCTGAGAGAAAAACAGACGTCTTCTCCGGCAAATATTCCCAAAACTTGCGCTGACTGCAGCACTTTGACTGACAGACGGGCCAATCAGCGCTTCTTTCCCCTCACAAAGTCCAGAGCAGACACTCCTTCCCCACACTTTTCCCAACCACAGCATCAAGACATCGCCCATTCCCGTTCCTGGGTGTGGACCCTACAGATAGATAGCCACATTAATAATTCAGAGGCGGGATGGGGGGTTAATGGC
Organism: Scarus forsteni; assembly: GCA_036419115.1. NCBI lineage: Eukaryota > Metazoa > Chordata > Actinopteri > Labriformes > Labridae > Scarus > Scarus forsteni. The sequence goes on along the minus strand of JAZDUH010000157.1, from coordinate 8,482,494 downwards.
TGGCAGGCAGACGGTCGGACAGGCAGGTACGAGCTGCCAATGTGTTTTCCAGCCGAGTCATTGTTTGTTTCCTGGATGTGCAGGAGGAGAAGCAGGCGGGCAGTTTTCAGGCCCGGGGGCTCATTAAAGATTAATGGGAGAATCCATTGGGGCCTGTCCTTTCTATCTCTCAGACTAAATGAAGTGGTCTGCGCCCAGTGTGTATATGTGTGTGTACGTATGGGAGAGAGAGCCAGTGGAGTAATGCTGCACTTTAATGAAGTGCTGCCTGCTCCCCTTTTCCTGCCACTTTGACCACGCTGTCACTTACAAACTGATGTGGATGCACAGAGAGATGGAGAGGAGAAGGATTTACGTGATGGAACACAGTTTAGGAAACAAACAGATTTTTCAAACAAAGTATTTTGATTCTAGTTTCAATTTGAATGAAATGTCTGCATGTGAGAGATGTTTTTTAACAAGTGCATCAACAGGACGTGTTAATAAGTTAAAAAAAAGAAATATCATGTACACTCATTTTGGAGATGTTTTCTGTGGTACCATCATCACAACACATTAGGAAGAAAACTAATCTTAGGTGGTTTTTACCCCTGGTTGATTTGCTGCGATTTAGTTGCATAATAAGATATAAATATTCATATTTACTTTGGACAGTTTTATGTTCACACTACAGCATTTTAAAGCAGACTAAGTCCAAGTCCAGGCAGAAGGGCTGGAGCTAGCCTTACACCAATATGTGACAGACAGCAGTCCTATGACTGTGAGTCATGCTGTGAATTTCTGTTTCAGAGCCAGCAGGTTAAACTACTCATAAAACTATGTAATAATGATGAAAGCAGGTACAAAACGTCCTATGTAGGATTAAATCCATGAGCATATTATCAATGTGGAATATGTCTTGTAATAAAATTTTAAAGATGAAGAAAAGAGAGTTTAACGCTCACCATCAGACCATATAGGGCTGGACGATATCACCTAATCTCAATATCATGACTAATTGAAGCTCTTACCTCGGTTACGATTAATGAACGATTATTTTATGCTATGCTGGGACAAATTAGTGGTGATACCGATGGTCATCGACACGGTCTTTATGCAGTATTCACACTTGACCTCTTTCTGCTCCATGTCCTCTGCACAGAATCCAAAATGTGCCCAATGGAGACAGTATTTTTCTTGACTATTAGGTCCTCGGATAGATTGGCACTTTTCTCCTTCATGTTGGTGGCGTGTCCTTCACTCTTGGAGAAAGTAAATGCAGACAATATAGAGGGGGCACAGTCACATGACTTGCACAGGGAAAATAATCAAAATAATCGTCATGAGTAATTACATTATAGGGTCTAAATGTCGATTTTGATTAGTTTTCGATTAATTTCCCAGCCCTATGCAGAGGTTTCTACAGAGAAATTATCAATGATGCAAAAATAGAACAGCTTTAAGAAAAGGAAATACTGTCCTGCTTGAACAAGATGGATTTAAACAGCCTGATGAGTTTAGAATAAGGGTTTCAAAATATCAGGAACTTTCCAAATTGTAAACTTTCCATGGGAATCAAGAGGCATTTTTAGGAATGTGGGGGAATAAACCAGAATTAAAAAAACTGAAGGTCAGCCCACAACCGGGATTTAAATTGTAGTTTTGGAAAATATATTTTAACATAATAAATAAAAACTGATTACATCCAAGTATACTTGAGAACACCTATGCTATGCTATACTTCCTGCAGGAGTATTAAAGCCACTACCTTCACATGCACTGTGCAGTCCTCCATCACATGCACGGATTATTCTAGACCCCTGGACTACTGAAGTCACACATTTGAGCCTATTGGCATGGATTGAAGTTGTAATTTTTTGTTCAATGAAATAATCAAACTTAATAAAGTAGTACTCACAAATAAAAGTGCTGAACCATAATGTTTCTTAATTGTATCATTTTGAAAAGATATCTGCCTATGACAAAACCAAATGTTTATCTTTATGTTTGGATATGATACAGTTGCTTTAAATCACCCCAAATATTTTTAATTACCTTAAATTCCCATAATTTCCATGTAAAGTTTCAAATTTGGAATATTTCTACTATTGCAAAGTTTACACTCCCCTGGGAAGTTTCTGGAAAGTTTCTAAAAAACTACCAAAAATTTTCCATCCCTTTGAGTTAAGAATCAGTCTGTGTTGTTGAGTCCTGTGATGACCTGCTGTTGAGACTGTCAGAGACGTGAATGAATATGAATATACAGACAAATCAAACTTCCACATTTGGGCCAAAACACATCCTTTCATTTAGCACCATCCACTGTCCACCTGAAGCACCTTTACTGAACAAGAAACCAGGAATGAGCACAAAGTTGTGTGAGTGCACCACCTGAAACGTGTTTCACAGACATACATGCGCACTCTCTTCCTATAGAGAAAGCAACAGTCATGAATACAAGAGAAGCACATGTTAAACACACATGCACAAAAACATCCATCACTGTTAACTGGTATCTGTTCTCTCTCCAGCAGAGCTCCATATGTCGTGGACCGGATGAAACACAGAACCAGAGACTATAAATTAGCCTTAAACTCTAACCTCTAACCTGACAGCTACTTCACACCATCTGGCTCGGAGTTTCAAACAGGAGGAGATAAATGTAAGATGAAGAGGGCCGCTGATATTCCTATCCACACCATCTTCACCCGTGACACGTCCCTGCTTCTGAAGCTCGCCACAGGAGTGCTGAGACTCACCTTTTCATCAGGTCACGGAGAATATACGGCTGTGACACCGCCAACATACAAGTAAATGACAACAACTTGGGTTTTAGTGCCTCAAAGAAAAAAAACAGCAGCACGGACAGAAAAAGGCCACTGATGCAAAAATAGCTCATGGGTCAGCGAGAAAGTGACCTCCACATTTCTTTGGATATGAGACAACACACACACGCACACACAGCTCCAGGTGTGCTCATCTCACTGACAGCCTATCTCCACATTTCAACCAAAATAGCCCCTGAAAGCACTCAGAGGTTTCACTGCAGCCCGCCTGACTGAACACAAACACATATCATCGTGTCAGAGGATGTAATGATCAAACATGACCTCCTGTGTCTTATTTATGGGGTCAGTCATGGGGTCCGAGATTGTTCCTGCTGATGCCGGTGTAGGATGTCAGACTGATAACCAGTTTTGAAGGGTGATCATTATTTAAGGTCTGATTAAGCTGGATTTCTGTGCTGAGGTATCATGTTAGGATCTTTACAGTAGACGAAAGTGATAGCTTATCTGAAAGGTCTTTTTTTAATGTATTTAACTTAATCTAACCGAGTATTCTGATATAGTTCAGGAGCTAAATGAGGGTTTTGTGTCTTGTAGCAGAGGGCATAGATAATAGGTTGAGAGGTTTTACTCATTAGCTTCTGTTAGCTTTACCCACAGCTAAGCAGGATGATCAAAAGAGAGATGCTGAAATGCACCTTAAGTGGAAAATGTCAGGAGACTCAAAACACTGGAGACAATAAAAAACTGAGTTAACACTATTTGCTTTTTCTAACAACTCAAAATAGATTAGGGATGGGTACCTTTCACATTTGAACCAATACCATACCGATGCCTGGTACCTGGGAATCGGTATCGGTACTCAACGGTAGCAATTTTCGGTACTTTTGCGTGTATTTATGGGGTAATAAATATTAATTTCTTTAATATTAAGATCTCAAATTTTTTCAATGTAAATTTATACCTGGACCAGGTATCCTCCTTGTCGCATTTGCTGCCATCACCAAATGTTGAAGCCATTTCTTTTCCTGTGTTTCTGGCTGCAGACGACTACTCGCCATTGGACACAGGCGTGCTAACAGTGCCGAATGAATCCTTTGTGGTTGTAGATCTGAGGCTATCAAAAATTGTGCACTCTTCAGCTTGAAGGAAAATTTTGTGCGTCACCAGGTGCTTCCTCAGATTTGAAGTATTTCCGCCGCTGGCCTTACACTCGGCGTCACAAATATTGCAGCGAGCATAATCTCCATCACATTTAATAAAGTAGAGCCATACTTTCGAGCAATTTCTCTCAGCCATGCTTGCTTTGTTGACTGAGCCTGCGGCTGCAGAAGTCATTAAACTATTGCTGTGCTGGTCCGGTATGGAAATTCACCTACTCTACCCAATAGTATGCCTGCTTCTTCCACTCCCTCACAGTCACACGGATGTGTTTAGGTACCTAAACATGGCACCGTTTGATTTTACGTGAATCGGTACTCGGTTGTACCTACAGAATTTGGTCGGTACCTCTTAAAGTACCGAATTCGGTACCCATCCCTACAATAGATAGATTTGTATTGCAATTTTACTAACTCTTAAATATTCTTAGTACTCAACTGATCAACACAGTGCAAGCTGCTAACAACTGCAACAGATTCCTAGACATCACAATGTGTGCAACTGCCTGGAAGTTCCACTCACTGAGTGGCTAAAGACAAAATTTAATAACTGATATTGGTAGAAATGAACAGTGAATCATCAAATTACAATATGCATGATATTATCGGAGCAACATCAGTATTGGCTACCTGGAAGTTGATTATTTGCATTCTTAACTATGTTTAGAGCTTATAAGCCGTCGATGTGCTTGGTCAGTGATCGGGAGGTTGCAGGTTCCAATCGGGCTACACGTGTCCTTTAGCAAGACACTTCACCCCAAATTGCTCCCACTGCTGCGACAGTGGTGCGTAAATGGGCATGAAAGGGCGTAAATGTGTCTCAGATACGGATGGAGAACTAACTTAGAAACTCAGAACCAGCAGTAAGACAATGTGAGAGTGAACTGCTGTGAATGGGTAAGTGTTACCTACCGTGTAACAGCAGCTTTGAGTTGTCAAAAGACTAGAAAAATGCTATTTAAGCTCAAGTCCATTTACCATTTACCATATATTTCAGCTATTTCTATCTCATATTTTGGCAAAATATTAAAACATATTGCAGTGATCATCAACTGGAGGAAAGCTTCCCATATGGCCTCCCTTAGTATTGTCAAACTTTGCAAATAAGAGGGGGAAACATATTGGTGTTTTAAGGATATTTGTGGTTGTTTTGTCTCTACAAGAATTTACAAGCATTTAAACAGCCTCCAACACAATTGCAACTGAAAAAGTTTTATTAGGAATGACTTTATTTTTGATCTGTTTTATAGACATCCATCTGTCAGCCAGTATTAGCCAATATCTGATCAGGAGTTTCAGCATTTTACAGTCAAACAATGATTGAACATATGACAGCCCTGAAATGTCGTAGCAAAGCAATTACCTGGCCTCATGTGGCTGCTAAGGCCAAAGTGACTGCTGTCACTTTTAAAGGTTAATAAACACATACAATTTTGGAATAGAAAAAAGCAAATAAAATATTAATTTTAACAAAGAAATATATTTCTATGTATTTAAAAATCGGCCCCTGAAGCATATGTCGAAGGATAAACTGGCCCCTGTTCAAATGTAGTTGTTGACCCCTGATGTATTGTATTGATTCACCTCGTCATTGCAGCTTGGGCACATTTAAAAAGTAAGACTGTCACACTGAAAGCAACAACTCATTTTTAATTTAAAGACCCTCAAATAAAAACAAAAGTCAAACGAAAGTATTAGACAGCTTTCCTCCCTCCGATTACTGATATAAGTTTACACTCGAGGGTAACAGCAATCTTTTTCTTAGTTAGTAAATCAACAAATTCAACCAACTATGGTCAAAGGTTTGCAACCTCTGACTAACAGGGTGGCAGGCCCTGCTATGGACATGTCAGGGACCAGCCAAGACCCTGTCAGGGAAAGTGGGGAAGTTTTAAGTTGCTGCATCTGTACATACTCTCTACTCACTCAAGCCTGCCCTTCATAGGGAGTGATTTTATATCGAGCCCCACCCTCCTGTTCCTAGGTAGCCAAAATCTGTTGGTGCTGGCCTCTCTCTCATTGGAACAATTGAAAACTTGACTTTACACCAACTTTTAATTTATTTATGCCACCATTGCTGCGACAAAAGCTGTAAATTAATCAATCCTGCTAATATTCCTCTGATAGTTTAATGAGCCTGGCTGCAAGACCTTTTATTTCTTCACTCAGGTTAACAGCCTCAAACTTTAGGTGATGAATGCAGCAGGATGAAGTGACTTTCTTCAGATCAAATCAACTTGATGCCCTTGATAATGCCAATGCTGCAGCGTGCAGTGCAGTCCAATCTGTCATGACGCAGAGACGCTTGATTAATGCCGACGCCCCGCTCAGTGCGAGACCACAATGCATCATTAAAAGCAAGCTTTCAATTACAGATCCCTGCACTAATTCAATTAGTCTCCTTTAAAGACACTTTGATAATGGGATCCAGATGGGCAGACGGCGTCGTTAATAACTCCAGGATTCAATGAGCTGAGGAGACATTATCAGAGTTAATATCAGCCTTGCTTCTGTTTGGGTGAATGCGTTGTGTTTGGTTTTGTGGCAAGAGAGAACAAGGAAGATTCCTCTTTCTGTTTGTGATGTTACAAAAGAAGATTGACTAAACTATCAAGTACAAGCCTGTGTGACTACAGTTGTGTATTAGGAAATGTGCATGTCCTCACAAACGTCAAAGGGGAACAGAACTTCAACTTCAACATGTGATGAGACCTCTTAACAGACATAACCAGAGTTTTCAATAATGTCCAGATCAATTATGTTTTCATTATCTGGGAGCTATTTTCTTAGTGCTGCCCACTAAGAAGAGTGAAGAAAAGATATAATACTTAAACACGTGTAACGGTTAGAAAAATGCATGTGCCACATGGATATCTCAAAGTCCACAGGAACTCACACAGATGTTAATAGAAGAGTCCTTCATTAGACATCTTCTCAGGATTGTGTAGGTTGTTTGTTTTTGATAGCTCTAAAACCCTGTCAAATCTGTAGATGTGTATTTGTAGGAGGACTTGTTTAGCTGCTATAATCCCCATTGGTTCTTTTAACTAATGACATCAATGCTCATGTTTTTCATGATCATGAAATCGCGGATGGAATAACAGAATTGGACATTAAATGAAGAGTACAATATAAACATGGAATATCTCAGAAAAGGCTGACATTTTTTCAAAAAGCTTTTTTTCTAGCTAAAAAGGAACGTATCTCTTGGAAAAATAAATGCGTTTCCATTACCCTTGGATATGCGCAAAATGTAAATAGTGCAATAAAAAACTGGAAATGGAAACACCTGAATTTCGAAAAAGCACTAAAATATTGCAAAAAAGTTTTCACACTTTCATGAGGTGGTTTTTCAGACATTTGGATATTCAAATATACAACAAAAGTGCAATGGAAACACTGTTCCCGTAATTGTTTGTCACAGGACGTGATGTACCTGGTCACATGATCACTTCTCTTGGAGTAAACATGACATGGTACGTTTGGACAGAGGAGGAGACGGAGACTTTTCTTGCCATTATTCTCGAGAAAAACACAACTGCCATACTAGACAGCAAACAACAGAGGAATGCAGAGTGTTATAAGGAGATAGAAACGGAAATGAGGGAGAAAGGGTTCGACAAGCCTTAGCATCCATCTTCCTGCAGTAAAATCTCGCGGGATGATATTTCACGACAGTTACGACGCTACTGCCTACAACAACTTTCAATGGAAACACGTTCAAAGTGCAAATATACTTTGTCGAAAATTTTAGGAATATCGCTTTTATTAAAAAACTGTAATGGAAACCCAGCTAATGCTTTGAGTGGGTCACTAAGGCTGGGGACAATGCAAGCTCCACTTCCTCTCATTAACAATGTCAACATGTTGAAGCGGCCGCCTGAGACATTGGCTAAGTCGCTTAAGAAGCAACAAAACTCCAGGCTAACTCCAAAGTACAGGGCAGAGCAGTTTTCCATTTATTATTATTTGTCAGCTGATCAAATGTTCTGCAGATGTTGTCATCATACTGTTGACTGGACCCCTTTGCGGTAAAAAAACACAGGTTTTATAGTAACATGGGCCTTTAAGTTTGGGTATCACAATGGAAAATGAATCAAGATCCATTCATTATCTTAAATGGGCAATTTGTTTTACAGCTAGCAGCGCCACACAGACAAACTACCAACAGAAACTGCCCACACTTCCACTCCTCAGTTTGGTATCCCAGAGTTAAACTAGCCCACACACATTCTTCATTTCAATCCCATCCAACATGAAATTGGGTAAACTGAAAACTGGCATCTTTATCACCAATTATACTTGTTATAATTGCTCAGTGGTCTGTGGATGAGAGGGCTGTCTTCCAAAACAGGAGAGGCTGTTCCATTGTGACATGAACTTCAACATATCATACAATGTCCCTGTACTTTTTTGGATTTAGTCGAGCCTAGTATTTTTTCTTTCTGCAACACTGTGTCCTAACACCCCACAGGTCTCCCAGAGGCAGTCACACTGACTTAATGCTAAGAATTGGACTTTCTACCAAATCCTAAAGTAGCAATTCCGCCGTGATTTTTACAATCCAACTCAATCAAACTGGAAGGGCTTGGTGGAGGGGCTCTGTCAGAAAAATATGCTCCACAATTTCCTCACAATTACAGACAATGGAGAGCTTGCCAGGAATCTGAGCAATTACAAAAATTCAGGAAGTGATGTCCCACGAGAGCTCACCCTGTCACTCAAAAAGGAACTGAGGAGGGGCTTATTGTTATATCACGTAATATGTGTCTGATTAAGCATACCAAGAATGGTTCTTACAAGTAGATAAGGTTTTTTGTGGCATTATCTAAATTGTCTTTTTAAATAATTCAGATGAGGAAGAAAAGTTTCAGAAACTTTTCTCCTCAGAGAGCAGTGAGATGATGGTAGTGATGGGACAGAGACATGACAGACAAGAGAATAAAGAAAAGGTAGATGGAAAAGAGACCGGCTCAAAGAGAATGACAAAGAGGCAGACAGCGAGACGGACAGAGACACATCACACAGAGGAATAGAAAGTCAGGACAGAGCTCGTTCAAAGGATGACAACAACGCTTTGTGAACTCCCATGTGGAAACCTGAGGGGATTTAGGGACATTCTGACTTTCATACTCTGGTTTTTAGGCATCAAAGAAAATGTTTTCAATCATTTTCATTAACTTAAAAAAAAGTTTTAATTTACAGACGCATTGCTTTAAAGATCTTCAACCAGCAGAGTATTAAAGGTGTAGTCAGCGATGTGGGAGAAACGAGTGGAGAGGTTGTTGATAAACAAATTTAGACCCACCTCTCCCTTTATACCTCACCTCTGGCTCCACCCCCGAAAGCTGATGGACATGCATCGTCATGGAAACGGCCGTAGAAACTGCGTAGCTGACCAACGTAGCTAAGGTAACCCCGACTCGTCAGACAACTCGACTGACAATATTGATGAAATCACAACAACAGTACATTCTGGCAGATTAGACAATAAGATGAATGCCCGACGGCTGTTACTGTTCTGTGAAGCACCACAAAGCTAATGTTGCTTACCTATCCAGCAAAAAGACAGCAATATCAGCGTCTGTTTTCTGGTATTTCAATTTGCGGAGTTCCTTCCACTGCCGTAGAGCAACACCAATGTTGACCCGAGTCTTTGCTCTTTCATGGTCATAGCCCTTCTTTTTCACTTTCTGCTCCTCTGACCTTTTTCTTTTGGGCTGTTTTTCAGCCATTGCTACTGCACCTATTTTATCTCTCTCTTACGCTAACTGCGCACGCTACGCAACCTACGGCATGTCCTCCCCCCTCTGTCTGATCCGCGCATGAGTATGATCGCTGTTTTGGTAACTCGGCCGAGCCACAGTATTTACCTGCTGAAATTCAGAGCCAAGGCTGTGTATTGAAACCGGACTTTTTTTTCAACATGCTGTCAGTGGTGACATCTTGTAGATGGAGAGGAGAAATACAGTGATTTTGACAAATAGTGCATTAGATTAGAAGATTAGAAGATCTCTGACTACACCTTTAACATATAAAACATGCTTTATGCTGTATCACATTAGTACTATCATCACCTCAAAACATTTCAAACAGTTTTCAAGGCTTGATGTTATGGAGCAGGTAATTTTGGGGGAGGTCGTGACAGGGACAAGAAACCAAATAATTATTTTTTCTACGGAAACATGTTGTATCTTATGGTGTATTCCAGTTGATCGAAGAAGTTGTGTTGTCCAAGTAAACTCAACTTTCTTCATCAAACAAGACAGTTTAACATGTCCCTCTTTCATATCAGAAAATATGTGGAAAAGAAGGAAAATGTTTGCAAAGGATGGTGAATATTCTTCATGGTTTAGCAATTAATGGAGTTTGCTGTTGTTGCTGAATTTCTGTTTAAAAACTGGCCGCCATAGCTTCCCAACTGGCCCCCAGAATGACATCAAATTAAGAAAATGTTCGGTTTCGGGAAGGGAGATGTTGTAATTTTTAAGGGTAACTTTTTATTGTTAAATTCCCACTGGTAGCAATACAACCTTAGAAACAACTGTGTCTGCACTGCAGCAATGTCATCAGATAAAAAGCCATAATGTCCCATCTGGCTGGTTTTGGTGTGGGCAAAAGGGACTGGTCATATAACAAAGTCATTTGACCAACATCTTTCATTTGTTTTGATATAATTATTAATTTTTAATTTGGCCACTCACTTCTGCTGCCACATGACAAGTTTTTCAAGCATTTTTAGTGTGCATAAAGATAAAACATTTCAACTTTTCAGTCGAAGACGTGGTGTCGCAGTGAGTGTTTATGTCACTTTAAGCCAAATCAGACAAAATAAGATGGAAATAGAAAAAATACAGGTGTGGGTGGTTGCTGACGCCCCAACTGTGGGTGACTTGATGATGCTATGAATCATTCTGACTGAGAATGAAGGGGAAATAAAGTCTTCCACCCGAACTGTTGAATGACAACCAGCTTAAAGCACATTGTGTTTGAGCAAAACTGAGAGCCTTTAGTTTGTTCAAGTCCGTTTTTCACTTATTTAATTTTGCTGTGTGTGCGTGACACAGATCATCTCTACAGGCGCTCAGTGTAGGGCCACTTTAATGTAATTGTTAGTGTAAGCACTTAAACCATTTGTCATGACTAATGAAACTGCACATTTATTCTCATCTTTGTGTCTTTTTTGATTGACAGTCCTATCAAAACAACAGGTCGCAGAGGTGGGTGAAATGAAAGTGTGTCTTTGGATGCCTTGTTGTTGTATTGATAAAGAGCCCCCTGGTGGCAGTATGTACAAACTGTGCGTTAGTTGGAAAAGACTTTCAAAAACAATATCCTCATGATGTTTAGGTCTCACTGTCTTTACATTCTCCTGGTACCCCTCTCGGGACCTCACCCATCCTCTCCGCCTGTCTGGCGTTCCAGCAGTGTGGATGGATTATTTAGACAGTAATCAGCCGGAGTCAGGCTGAGCGTTGATGTAGGCCTGAGTCCAACACACACTGACAGAGACTGCTTGACTTGGCTCCACTGACAGTGTCAAACAAGACACAGGTGGAGGGAGACTGTATGTGTGTGTGTTTGTAAGGACACTATGAGTTCAGTATGTGGAGGGTAAGCTGGGTGGAAAAGAAGGAAAGAGAGGAAAGTTTGCAAAAACATGTGCATATGTGTGTGTTTATACCAGATGCAACCCATATGGGAGATGGATTTATGTGTCAACTGGAATGGCTCAGGCACGCACGCACAAACACTGGGATGCTGAAGTCGGTTATGCACAGAGAGCAGAAACAGTGAGTGGAACCCGAGTTTGTAAGGTGACGGGTCGAAGGAAAAAGCAGCAGAGGGTGTTATTGGAAGGTGTGAGGCCACCATGAGACTCAAGAACAGCTTAAATGTTCTTTACTGCTGGTTCATCAAGTGTGTGCAACACCACTCCTAATTGTTTAACATACAAGTTAAATGGTCCTTATTCTGAAAGCTTCAGTGTGTCCAAATGTGTATAAAGAGATATTTTTTTCTAATGTAAAGCTGAATTATGCCAAAAATTACTTTCTACTGGTTTTGATCATGCAGGCCATTCTTTGGATTTATGCACTAGAGTCCATGACAACAGCAGAACAAGACATAATTCTGTCCATGCATGGTTAACGAAAATTAAGATTCAACATGTTTAAAGAGCAGACATCGCACTTTTTGGGTTTCATATGCCCTTTAGCGTGTTTAACTGTCTCCTCCATGTGATTAATATTTCGATGAAGAAGACAAAAAGTCAGTCGCATCAAGACTTTCTTCTCTCCTATTTGAGCCAGCAGCGGAAATGTTTAATTCTTCTGGCCACTTAAATACACATGCTCCTGTGAAATCCTACCATAGTTACATCATCAGCTCAAGCCCGCAGGCTCTTGTTTTTAAGCCCATTGCAGGGCATAGATGATGCAGTGAATGCAGAGTTGTTGGACAGGAGCTGTCTCAAACAGAGGGAGAATACAGCACAATCAGGAGTACTTAGTACATGCAAACTAGGATTTCTGAGCATTACTGATTTTGAAAGTACTCTAGCAGTTATAGAAATAGAAACAAAAAGATTTGATGTAAAAGCAGGCTCCTTAAAACAATTTCATGTCTAATATCAAGTCTTGGTGTTTTTCCGAACTATCATTAGCATGTCTGCTTTGGATGTTTTTATATGTGCCAGTTATGAGCTCCTACCACACCAAACCATATTGGATTTTTGCCGATATCTGATATGCCAATGTTTTTTTGATTCATTATCAAAATACCTATACCGATATTTCAGGTCAAGAGTACAACATCTGTGCTCAATAAAAATGGACTTGTTTCTTTCAGTTTTACAGCATGTTATCGCATGAACAAGAATAACATCTTTCACTCTTGCAAAAATGAAACCCTCGATATTTAAATATACCCATGCAGTGATGAGAAGGTGCATCAATTTTGAACATTTGTATAATTTGCCAATATTCCAACAGACATATGGCCAATATGTGTGGCCAATATATCAGCCGATACTGATACTAAGTTTTTAGGCTGAAATCGGGCAATACCAATATCAAACAGATAATATTGTGCAACCTAATTTTTATGTTACCTTAATGTGCATTGTATTAGTATACCTATTTATAAAGAAGAGTAACATTATCATTTAGCATATTTAATATTGACCAAATAAATATCAAATATTGCCTTTAGCTAAAAGTACTGAGATACTTTTGTTATTTCTCACCTCTATATTAACACTTTTAAGACAATGCTGAGCGACGTGGAGTTGGACACATCTGGCTGCAGATGTTTAGACTGTTACACTTTATCTTTCTCATGTAGACAATCCAAGCAAAACTGGCTGTCTGAAATTGTGACTTTTGTTTCTTAATGTATTGAACTCTTGTTTTTTGTGTTTTGATGGCTGCTTGTGTTTGTGTAAAACTGTTGAATGTGCTGCTGTTTGGACCAGGACACTCTTGCAAAAGATTTTTAATCTCAATGAGGTTTTCCTGGTTAAATAAAGGTGAAGTAAATAAATAAATAAAAGCATATCAATGCCAAGTGCAAGCATGAAAACATTAACAATGTGTAATTGAATATTTTATCTGTAGTGACTCGACTTTGGCAAAGAAAAAAACCTAAGCTACAGTGAGGAGCTGCTACCAGGATATCTAACAGACACGTTGTCATGGTGACTCTATGTAGTATATCAAACATCTGCAAACTTGTGATCAAGACCTATTTATTTACAACACCAGCTGGCCGTGCACCAATACGGCCTTTATGGTCGTCACACACTTATACCAAAAAAAACATAAGGCTTAAACTTTAGCTACAACATTGCGGTCAAAACTAAGTGCCTCTCTCAGCACGCCTAAAGTAACTGCCTTTTCTTCTACTTTCGCATTTCCGTATGCTGCTATCCAGTTCACCACGTACTGTGGCAAACAGGGAGTGACTTTTACACACACATGGATACAAATGATTCTAACATTATCATTTTACATCCTCGCTATGGAATAAAATCTGACACTTGCATAATTACTCTTCAACAGTGGTCTAGTGTCATAAAGACAGAAACAGCCGACCAAACCATTCCTAAGATGTTCATTTATCTGAGTAAGTGTCTGCTTCATCAGAGTCATTGCTGTAGGTCTGAGGCTCATGGTTCACTGGCTGTTTTCTCTGAGCACTGAGCTGACCACAGTGAGCCTTGGCCAGTCACAAAGCTTGTTACGTGATGCACCGTTTACTGAAATAAGGGTCCCTATGGACCTGCTGCTATGAAGCAAAACAGCAGACAAAGCTGACCAAACTACCCCTCTGAGAGGAAGGGAGCTGCGGATAATGGTGACAAGCAACACACACAAACACACGCGCACAGAGTTGTCAGACTGTGGACCATTATTCTGACCGACTCCAACCGTAATAGCTGCTGCAAAGAGGAGTGCGTCCATACAAACAAGTCAGGAAGAAATCACAAAAAGTCACAGTCGCTCTGTACCCTTTCTGTGTGTCTGTTCCACTTTTTGCTGCAGAGATTTGCAGCAGAGTGAGCTGCACCTCCAGTTCAACACCCATTCTGCTTCATAAGGTACATGCTCATATCACAGGTAATGGCAGATAAGACACCTTATACTGTTTGTCATATGTTTCTTTGTAAGTGTTGTGATTTTGCAACACCAAACCATTCTGGCCTATTTAAAGGATAATCAGTCAAATTTGTAAGACGGCCAGGGTTTTACTTGACAGATGTTATGAGGGCTGGATTAAAAAACTAAAGTTAAAAACTAAAATAATGATGAAGACATTTCAATTTTCCCTTTCCAGCCAAGTGCCTGATGAATTCCAGCAAACCTCCAGCCACTGGGAGTCCCCCCAACCTCTCTGGGGGCCTAAATTTCACCATAAACCATAGACACATGGCAAAGACTGTTGGTACCCTTGCATTAAAAAAGAAAAACCCACATGGTCACTGAAATAACTCGGAACTGACAAATGTAATAAAAAAAAATGTACTGAAAATCAACTAATGAAAATCTGACACTGCTTTTTTATAGATGTTTAACAGAATTATTAAAAAAATAAACTACTGAAACTGGCCTCGCAGGTGGGAAGTTGTTGGGGGCAACATCAGGAAGTCGTGTTTTAATTTTTTTTTGTTTGTTTGTTTTTTCTTTAAAGAAAGAAATGTGGTCTAAGTCTGATAAAACTGCTCCTGAAGCAGTTAGCATCTAACCTCAAAGGTATTGCTTAAACAATGTTGTCACCAGAAACAAAAAGGGCTTTTCTGTATCTTTTCAAAAGCCCTCCACCTTCACACAGACGATGTGAAAACGATATGTGTTCACATGGGTTTTCAAGAATGACTGAAAATGCTGTAGCGTGCATGCCAGGCCACTAGTTGGCGATGCAGGTTTGTGGTGAAACAGCTGTGTTGCAACATGAGTATGCTTTTCGATGAAGACAAACTTTTCACAAGCAACAATGGCAGCCTTCTGTGAGAGAACTGTGCATGTGTTATCGTTTTACCTGAAAACACTGATTACTGTTTACGCAAAGACAGATACCAAAACATTTTCAAAACTTTTCACTCTAGTTTCAAGAGTTTGTGGATTCAAGCACTCCAGGCCTGTGTGTAAACAGAAGGTGCAAACGCAATGAAAAACTCAATTTTCTGCCGCTTTTGTTGTTGTGTAAATGTTGCCTAGAAGTGCTGTCACTTCCTGCTGTCGTCTCGCCGCCTTCCCCCCTCTCCCTGCTGTAAAAGACTCTAATCGCTGCTGTGGGCTGAGAACAATTGTTTTAGATTGGAGCTTGTCAAGATGAATCTGAATCATGATTACAGACAATGAATCAGGCCTACCCCGATGCTACACAAGGTTAGTTCTGGTTTGGCAGAGTGGTTCGCAACCACGCACATCCCATATATGCTTCTATCTGTCCGAGTTTGAATCCAGCTTGCAGCCTGTCGGCAGACTGTCCTCCCCTACTCTCTCTCACCTCCTTCATCTGTCCACCGTCTCTCTCCTGTCAATAAAGGCATAAAATGTCCAAAAAAAACTGTGTAGTCTGATCCTGCACACAAGCTTCAGTCAATGTCAAGACTTCAGCTGAGCCTCCATATATGGACTTAACTCTCAGTCTGTGTTACATTTGCAGGTTTTCATTATTGGAGTGTGCAAGGCCTCAACGATCAGCTCCATCCCTCTGCTGTCAGATCGTTCAGATTGTGCCGATACCAGCTGACACCTGCTGCTGTCGTCGTTCTTGTCTGTCTTTGATCGTTTCACAGAGCTCTGATAAACTCCTCAGAAAAACACTCATCTCTGCTCCTCTCACCTGCCGATGCCATTATCTCTTCTTCTCTCTCTCTGCACTAATGATAAACCCGTGGAGCACAGCGAGTTAACCGAAGTCAGATTCTTTGATTTGAGTCTCTCTGTGTTCCTATCCTATAGTTACCTCAGAGGTGGATTATGTTTACCAAAGAGCTGCCATCTGTCCCACCTCGGTCCAATCTATTTTAGGTGTAATTAGACTTCGGTAGCAGGTGATGACGAGCGAACAGCATGCCTGTGAGAGTGACGCAGGTTGCACCCTGAGGAAGAGATCACCTCAGGGGAGAATGCAAACCCTGGAGAAGAAGGGAGACGTCTTTCATCTTCCCTCCGTCTCTCCCTATCTGCGCACCCTCGCCCTGATGGTCCCAGCTGGAGGGGATCTGGGCTCCCACAGCTCTCTGTCATATTAAAACTAAAAAGATCAAAGAGGATGAGCAGAGGAGGGAGTGAGAGGAGAAGAATGAAAATGAAGAAGATGATGGGAGAGGGGAAAAAGCTGATCAATACGGGGGGAGATAAATGAAGAAAACAGAAGAGCGGACGGACGGGCAGTAAAATGGAGAGGGTTTTATGAGTTATGATGGCTCAAACTTGAAAGGCCAAAGTTTCCTCTGAACTTCTGAAAGTGCGTGTGCTCGCTTGATGTTACTTCAAGAGGAGAATCTGTAAGATCAACATCGACGGAAAGGAGAAAAAGGGAGATTGAGACGGACTGAAGGGTTTGACCTTACATGAGACCAGTTTTGTTATCAAATCGCTCGACCACAGTCTGCTGGATACATGTGTCTTTTTGACAGAGAATGTGAATACTGAGACTGAAATGACTTGAATGAGTCCAGTCATTATGCCTTTGTGACTGTGTTTCCATAGACTTGAGGATCCAGGTTATGTATGTTAGTCCAGAACTGGCCACTGAAGGTAATATCTAGTTACTTCGTTAATTCTGTCTCATATGGAGCATATCATGATCATGTGCATAAAAACTTGAACTTGAAGTATAATCTTTACTTTGTTTGTGTCCATATAGATGAATATGAGCATTTCCATCCTTTTAAAATTTTAACAACAAACTTTTAATGCATCCAAGTATGGTAGTTAATATACATACAGTGCTTATCAAAATGTATTAGACCATCAACCACTGAAAGTTCATGCCAGAGATGCCCAAAATGGACAGCACCTGTTTTTCTAGGGATGCACGATATTGTCAGTTTGATATCAGTGTCAGCTGATATCAGCCTAAAAAGTTAAGTATCTGAATCGTCCAACATTGACATTTTTGCTGATATTTACAGCCCATGTATCGGCCAAACATATCATCAAATTATATACATTTTCACATTTGTTCTGTGATATGCTGTCACACTGAAAGGAACTAGTCCATTTTTGTTAAGCACAGAGCTTATGCTCTTGACCTGAAACCTACATATCAGCTATAATGAGTCAAAAAAATATCAGCATATCCGATATCAGCAAAAATCCTTGATCATGCATCCCTAGTTTTATCAAAAACATTTTTTTGTGTCTGTAATGGTTCATACATCAGTACGTAGAAACTGTTTACCAGAAATTCCACTTCTAATGCTAAAATATAATCACTATTATTATTCACAAATTCTCAAATTTCATCTCTTTAAAAAAAAAGAAAAAAAAAGCACATTATTGTTTCTTGATTCGGATGTCAGGTAACAGCTGACTTGCACTCCTAAACAGAACAATCAGTTTTAGTGGTTGAATGTTTATGCTTTCTTTAGGTCAACTGCAGAAGCAAATGAATAAGTTGTTTTATTTATTCTGTCATCCAATCATAAAACATTACATCTGCATTGTGAGATAAATAGCTGACGAAGGTGGAGGTTAATTAAAAATTTTATTCTTAATTGCTAAAATGTAAATTTAGGAGAGGTAGATGGATGTTTGGAGGCACTATTATTTAAAAAAACGAAATAGAAAATAAAAGATATAAAGCTATAACATTTAAGCAACAATTCTGTAACCATGGGAAATATACTTTAAGTGACACAAACTATGATTATTTCAATGTACAAAAGCATATCATTATCCATAAAAAGTAATAATTCTAAAAAAAAAAAAAAAAGCACATTATTGTTTCTACATTATTAACAGCTGACAAAATGCACTCCTAAACAGAACAATCAGTTTTAGTGGTTGAATGTTTATGCTTCCTTTAGGTCAACTGCAGAAGCAAATGAATAAGTTGTTTTATTTATTATACTGTCATCCAATCATAAAACATTACATCTGCATTGTGAGATAAATAGCTGACGAAGGTGGAGGTTAATTAAAAATTTTATTCTGAATTGTTAAAATGTAAATTTAGGAGAGGTAGATGGATGTTTGGAGGCACTATTATTTCACATTAACAAACAAATGTTCTCACCCCCGAACAAACACACACCTTCAGTGCTTATCTTTACACACATTCACACCACATTCACAAAGAATGCAGAAACAGAAGGACAAACACATGCACACTCTTTCACATTAAAACACACATACACTCTCTTTCACACAAACCTGTGCGAGCGTCCTGAATTTGGCTCCACAGCAACACCTACTGGTCATACCTCAGTCTGACTGAGCTGTTGCTGCAGGTTTTAGAGAGGTGGCCATGCACAATCATCTGCCTTTGCAAACTTAAAACCCACAAAGTATCAGTTTTAATGACTTATAGACTGACAGCATCTGAGACATAACAATCTTTGTAAGAGCTTGAGATCAGCTAAATAAAAAAATAATGATAATAATAAATAAACAATATCGTTTTAAACCAGGCTGTGATCAAAAGATGAGTTTCTGCAAAATCACAGAAATATAAATCAGTGGTTCGAGTTCTGAGAATTTATTCAAACTAGTCCTAAAAAATAAATAAATTTTTCTTTAATAAGATACAGTTTTTCTCTTTAAAAGCCTGATGAATCACCTTTACTACAAAGTACAAGTTGTTGTGATTATACAGTCATGGACAGCATCTGAGACATAACAATCTTTGTACAGAGCTTGCAGATCAGCTTGGTGAAAGCCCTGGCACCATTTCCAAACTTCGAAGTTCTGAGAATTTATTCAAACTAGTCCTAAAAAATAAATAAATTATTTTTTTCTGGAATGCCTTTTCTCTTTAATAAGATACAGTTGGTATTGTCTTTATAATGTTGGAGAGCCTGATAAATCACCTTTACTACAAAGTACAAGTTAGTTCTCTAAGGCTATGTTTACATGGAGACTCTGTGACTTTAAATGCAAAGATTTTCCTTTGCGTATTCAAAGTCGATCCGCTATCAGATGGAGACGCTGGAGACGAATGAAACCGCTGTAGTATGCATGCAGGTTCAGTAGGTGGCGATGTAGGTTTGCAGAGAGGCAGCACTGCTACAACACACACCTACGAAGAAGAAAAACTTTTCACAAACAACAATGGCGAGAGGACACACAAAGACGCAGAAGCTTCTTTTCTGGACAACAAATCAGTCTGCATAGATTTGTCTGGATAACAAACTGAGCACGGTAAGCAGCACACGTTACTCGGTAGATGGCCGAAGCTGTTGTTGTTCCTCGTATGTGCGTGCAGCCTTCATGTGAAACAGGACTGTGCATGCGGTGACGTCAGCGTTTCACCCTGAGACGCTCTGATTTTGGTTTACACGGAGCTGCATGGAGGAAAACTCTCCACTCTGGACACTGGTTTCAAAAGTTTCTGGATTTGGGCACTCTGCATAGAGTTCCCATGTAACGCAAGGCTAAAACGCAATGAAAACTTGTCAGATTTGACCGTATTCGGCCTCTTGTAAACCGACCCTAAGGTTCTGTCTGGGTGGAACTAATGCACTGACTAATTCACATCTAAAAACAATTTAGAGGCACCAGTTAAACTAATAAGCATACTTCAGTCTTTGGTCAGGGACTTTCTGTGTGGAGTTTGCATGTTCTCCCCGAGCATGGATTGGTTCTCTCCTGGCACTCCTGCTTCCTTCCAAAGACTAAAAACATGCTCAGTAGGTGAACTGGTGAATCTAAATTGCCATGAATGGTTGTCTGTCTGTCTAAGTGGATCTGCGATCAGCTGGTGATTGGTTCATTGATGCCCCATTGGGCCTCTAGCCCAATGACAGCTGGGAGAGGGTCCAGCCCCTTGCAAACCCAAAAGGGTTAAGTGGTATAGACAATGGATGGATGGATGAATGGATGGATTGAGGGAGGGATGGCTGGATAGATGGATGATTGGATGGATGGATGGATGGATGGATGGGGGTAAGGAAGAACATGCAAACACAGAAAGACCCTGGATTAGACAGCAATCTACAAGTTAATATGCAAGTTTTTCATATCTACTGCTGGATCACTTTTGACATTTTTATCCAAAAATCTACAAAAAAAAAAGTTAGAAAAACTTAAAAACTACTTTTCATAAAGCAAATGGAATCTTATAAATAGGAGAGTGCAAATGTGATAGTAGCCGCCATCGTCTAGTCCTGTAAAATAAATAACCAAAAGCTACATTTTTTTTTCTTTCTAATAATGTTTTTGTTATAATGTTGTTTATATCATTGTGTTCTTAGCCTCTGTACAGCATCTTTGATTGTCTTTGAGTGTCTAGAAAAGTGCTCTACAATTAAAATACATTATTGTTACGATTATTAATTTGCAGCTGCAAACAGAAATAAATGGACCATGGTAGTAATAACTTAATTAAACAAATCCTCAAAGCCAACTTAACTTACCTAAAGACTCACCGGAGTACCCTGCCAAACCATTTGAGAAACATATACCAACAGTTTTATTGAATCCTTAACTAGATTTTGTTATTCATGCAAACATGTCTGTTACCTTTAGCATAAACAAGACAGAAGAAATCAATCAACGCACACTCATGCATTCAAACTTAAACTTAAGGTTCAGGTGCACATTACAAATGTATATATGAACACAGCACTCGGAGTCTGAAGTGATTTATGGGCGCAGGGCTCAGGTTTGCATGATTTATCCTGCTAAAGCTGCACCGTGCACCTGAGGGACTCAACTCACAGCCACATACAACCTGCATAGAAGCTTGTTAGTTCTCGTGTGTAGGGGAGAGGTGTGCATGTATGTGTTAATGCTCATGAAGATTAGCCATGGTGAATGTGTTTATGGTGTCATTGCATGTTTTGGTATACATGTACTCCACCTGTTTAAGTATGCATTGAGGTGTGGTGTATGCATAATGAATGTGTGGCTTTAGCTTTTTAAGGCTAATACAATCCTGTGATGTGTTCATGTGTTTGTGTACCTTTGCACATCTGTAAGTAGTTTGTATATTTGCAGACAAAGCAGGAGGCTGGGCAGTATGGGGAAAATGGCTAAATGGTCATACGCAGTTGGGTATTGCTTGAGTTTTAAGTTGACCCGGTGTGATTGTTTTCCATGTGATTGTGTTGATTTAGTGGCTTGTTACGTTGCCATGGTAACAGCAGAGTTTGAAACAAGAGCATCCAAAAAAAGCATACTAAAAATGTGATTTGACAAAGATTACTAGATTTGTCTTGAAATAAAAAATAAACAAAGCAAAACTTACTCAACATTCCTGCTAACACCAATAAATATAGCCACAAAATAAACCATAACACCAGCCAGAATTGTAGTGGGAATAGATGAAACAAACTGCTTTGGCATAGACAAGTTGCAGACATCATGATAAGGCAATTAAAAATAATAATAACTATAGTGTGCATTTGCACTTTTGCTTTTTCATATTGACGGGGATCTTTAAAAAAACATATATTTTTGGGCATTTTATTGCCTTTATTTTATCTATTTTACTTTACTGTCGTCAGGTTTACTTGCAGGCAAAAAACCTTTAGGGCATTACTTCATTAGATTTTTTTAGGTCACACATACAAGGACATAGAACCATATAGATACAAAACATACTACTACTCTGCATTATAAGTAAAACTGAAAGAAAAAGCAAGTAAACAAAGCAAAAACATAAAGAGAACAGACTAATGAGCAAAAAAAGGAAAAAAATCAATAAGCAAAAAAACAAAAAATATAAAAGAAGCAAGCGCAAAAGGGAAAAAGAGAAAAACACAAGCGAACAACCAAAGAAAAATGAAGTACAAAATTAAAAAAAATGAAAACAAAAAGTGTGGGGAAGAGAATAAGAGAAAATATTATGAAAAAGCAAAAAAAAACAAAAACACAAGTATCATTTTGTGTCTTTATTGATAGGAAAGGGAGACAGTGGATAGACTTGTGATGGGTGAGGGAGAGGCTGGATTCAAACCCATGCAGCAGAAGCATGTAACGCAGCATCCTGGTGCCTGGTGTCACTCCACCAAACCAGCACCCCAGGGGTCCATTAAAAAAATGCACGTATGCTTAGCATGATGCAGTTTGACAATTCCCTTTAGGTCTACAAAAGTTGGCCCAATGTTAGTGAATGAATGCTGCTTCAACAGCGGTAATTTGCTACACATCAAATTTCAGAAAACATAAACATAGTTTAAAACTCAAATGTTACCCAGCCCTATCATAGCGTATATATGGCTGTTGTGACTGTGTGCTGATACCGCACACTTCCATACAGCAGCATAAACATTCCTTCACAGATACAGTACGCAGGTGTGTGAGTGTGTAGCTGTGTGTAGTTGTGTGTGTGTGTGAATGCTGACCTGCCTTCAACATGTCTGTGTAACAACGTCCCCAGTGACTTGTGCGAAGCCTCCATCCCACCATGAAAGATAACTCGGTCCCTCAGCAGTCTAATAACTGAGGACACACAGCAGCAGCACAAACACACACTGACACAACCCTGGAGTGTGAGCACTGCATCAAATACACACACACCGATGCACACACTGATCCACTGAACTACATACTGATTTCTACCAGCAGTGGAAAAAGTCTGAACTTGAGCAGGTTCACTTTATTAGCGGAAATACAAATCACACTTATTAACGGCACAGATCCATTTGAAGGAGAGCTGAACCTGAGAGGTGATAATTAGAAAAGAAAACATTACTGTCTGAATTCATAACAAGTTTACAATCTTCTGAATAAAAATCATGCTGCTTATCTGTTTTAAAATGCTCAACATGATACCCTGGAGGGATATCGTGAAGCTTGTTTGATCTGACATGCTGCAAAGGCTGTTAAGACCTGGTGCATACAGACTGTTTCTATATGTGAGACCCCAAATATGATTTATCATATTTGTTCTTTAAGTGTGTGCTGTTTCAGAAGAGGACAGGCAGGGCACACCACACACAAACATCCAGGGCCACTCCTCACACAGTTTGTATTCTTAAAGCCACAACCATGACTGTGAGCAACGCAGCGGGCAGAGATAATGGAGTCTTCACCTGTTTCAGTAAAGGAATGATTTACTTTCATTTCAGCTCTGAGGAGGAGACTTTGATGAATATACAGCTTTCACACAAAGCATTTTACGTCCTTTCTCCAGCTGTACAGTAAAAGCACTCGACGCCCTGTTTATCAGAAGAAACACAGGGTGAGGAGATTTGTTTTTAACTGATGCAGTGTGGACTCTGGGCATGCAATGCAATACGACATGCTGTTTTCTCACTTTCAGTTAGGGCTCAGGATAGGGCTTCACCATATAGAGGTGTCAAAAAAGATATCAATGATGGGTGTTACTCACCAGTTTCATGAGGATACAATATCAATTCTTTGGACAGTAACACGATATTTGCCAATATCACAAAGTCTGCCACGATTCAATTTTGATTTGATTCAGGGGCCTTGATTGATATAAGACGATATTATGGACACAATTAACACAATCAACTACATTTCACCCAAAACAAAAAAATACTTGAAAATTTTATTGCTGAAATGTGATAATAATGTGCTGACCTTTGGCTATAATAGTTTATAGAGGATCATAGTAGGGATGGGACGATACACTTAAACTCACGATATGCTGCACCTCGATATGCCCAGGTCACGATACGATACGATACGATACATTGTGATACAATATCAAAAAAGAAAAAAATATTACTGTGTAACTACAACTTATTTGTTTTTTTTTGAGTTGCACACAGGAAAACACAAGGCCTAACAGGCCAAACACAAACAATAACACTCCCTCTAACCCTAGAGAGGTTAGAGAGAGTGTATGCTAACGAGCGGTAGGCTCGTTTTCTCCGTCTTCGTCTTTTTTTTAAGTATATTTTTGGGGCATTTTTGTGCCTTTATTGATAGGAGAGAGACAGTGGATAGGCTTGTGTAAGGGGGTGAGAGAGCAGGGGAAGACACTCTGCAAACTGGTCACAGGTGGGATTCGAACCTGGACCGGCAGAAGCATGTACATGGGGTGCTAACCACTACGCCAAACCAGCACCCCCGTCTTCGTCTTTTTTAATGAGAAAGCCAAAATACTGCCAGGCAGATGACTTGTATCCAGGCGGAGTGTCCTCAGTTTCGACCTCATTCGACTCCATCATTCAGCTTTTTGGAGGCAAGGTAGTTGGTGCGAATGTTTGTTGTCGTCACTCCTGGTCACATGCGCTATTACCAGACATGACGTTTTTATTTCGCGATCCATTTTTTCGAACTCGATGCATTTTGTCACGGACTGTATCACAATATATTGCCAAACGATATTTCATCCTATCCCTTGATCATAACCATCCATATGATCTAATCCTCTTTTTAAATACAATTGGGTTAATTAGTAGTCAGGTGCTTTCTTAGCCCCCACAATCACCTTATGGATCTTATTTGTACTTTGTGATGTCAGTATATTGTATCAAGTAATGAAGCAAAATAATAATACAAATTATTGTATTATTATATATTTCTATTATTAATGACCTTCAACATGATGCTCTTTTAAACTAAAACTGTGTACTTCTGGTTTTAATTAAAACAAAACATTTCTCATGTTCTAAGTATGAACTGAACTAACTCAATACTGCTGATTTTGTTTTACTGTGATGCCTGGTAACCAGTTTGTATGTCAGTGCGATTAGACTTTGCTTTACTGTTTAATGGCAGGTGTGGAGAAATAATAATAATAAGCCCCTGTTGTTTTGCTTTCATGCAAGAAGTAATTTCATTGATCAGTGCTCTACAAAATCAAATGAGATAACTGACTGTACTTGTGTGATTATGCACTCCAGTCATGAGCATGCAGTATTCATCCTCTGCGGTCAAATCAACCGTATCTTACCCGGATACAGCAGTGTTATTTACTGATTGGCTGAAAGGTAGCTGTGTGTTGTTGTTTTTTTGATTGGCTGATTGGTAATGTTATTGACTGAGTTGCATCAAACTCTTTGAGCTTATATAGCTGTCTAACTTGGTGGCCACGTCATAATAACTTTCAATGTGTGAGAAATACCAGGTGTGGCCTGTGAGAGTGTGAAAAGGTTCAAATGCGTGTCGTTGAAAGTGTGAGACTTGAGAGTCCTGGAAACTTCATAAAGAGGCACGATTGGGCAGAGACTATGAAATGGATATTCTTTCAGAATTTCAAAACAAAGATAATGATAATTGATCAATGGTTTGAGTTTTCATCAATTTGATTGGGTTGTTGCATCAGCATTGATGAACTGATTCAGATCGATGGATCATTACATCATGAGTATTGATGTGTTTTACCATTCAATTTTACTTGATACAATGACATCAGGAGTAGTAATTAAAGTATTATACTACCTATCATTACCCAACTCTTGCAAATAAAAGTTTTTCTTCCCATGAGGTTTATCCCTTGAATTTATGTGGGTGCCCACGGTGTAAACATATGTAGCACACTGCATAATATATTTATTACCTCCGCCAAGGAGGTTATGTTTTCGGGAGAGTTTGTTTGTCTGTCTGTCCTTCTGCCTGTCTGTCCGTCTGTGAACAAAATAACTCAAAAAGTTATGGATGGATTTTCATGAAATTTTCAGGAAATGCTCAGCATGGGTAAAGGAAGAACTGATTTGATTTTGGTCCGGATTCTGGTCTTGATCTGGATCAGCGTCTGGCTAGCATGGCAAAAAATGTGATTTCTGTGAATAACTACTGAACTAAAATAGATATCATTATGAATCCAAGTGCTAATGTTATGTTTTCATGGTCAAGGAATCTAAACATTTCGATGAAATAAAGGTAGAACTAATATTTATGGTCAAAATCACAATATGGCGAAGGACAGTGGCGCTGGGGGAGGTCTGCGCTCTCCGAGGGCTTTTCTAGTTTAGTATCATTGTTTTTAATTCCATGGGTTGAAAGAAGAGAAACTGTTAAACCATCTCACTATGTTAATGTATGTTATCATGGTTACACACTCCTCTGTTAAGACTGTATATAGTTATAGACTGAAAAGACTAAAATACAAAGACAAACAAGAAAGAAGATCTTCTGAGAGAAGCAATGTCAAACACAAAGACTAAGGAAGAGTGTCATGTTTAATTTAAAGGTGCTGCATTGGAGAGGAAAAGACTCAGTCACTGTGTATCAGTTATATGCAGAAGATATGCTAAACTACTTCAATAAAAAGAAATTAAAAAAAAATAAGTATTTCTTATCCCACACACTGGATATGAACTACAGGTAGTGACACATCAACCTGCACACACATGCTCTGTGACATGTAGGTCCACAGAGACTGCTGTCTCTTCTTGGAGGTGAAAATGGACCCAGACGGGGTACAGGCTGTGTCTGAATTTGTGTGTTTGTTTGCAGAGGTTCAGCTGTCCGTGCACACTGCAGGCGACTGAGCGGCTTGTGGCTTTTCTTCCTAATTGGTTGATTTGCAACTGAGTCGACGGCTGCCTGGATTTTTGAAAGATTCTCACAGCTGACACACACACATAAATAACACACAGTCACAAATGTGTGAACACACACTCCTGGGGCAACAAAAATATAAATCGATGGACACAAGCACATAGATGTATAAAGGCCCCTGTGACTCACTGATACACAAGTAAACACACACACACAGAGTGCAGACCTCGACACAGCTGCAGCACCTCCAAACAGCTCTCATTAATACACACTCGACTGGCAGATCGCTGTTGCCATGGCGACCCCCTACCTGTTGCCAAAGTGTGCTGGGAGTTTAGGGGGCTTATGAACACAGCTCCAAACTATCGCAGTTCAATTCTCGCTGTATGTCAGGGAGCCGGAGGAGCTGCTGCAGGCGGCACGATTACCCTCTTGGGAAGGAAGAATAGGTTCATTCACTTCAATGCGATTCAATCTGTCTCTCTTGTATGCAAAATGAAGTCCTGTTCTGTATGTTTTGTTATGAGAGAAGCTGAATTTGCTGCAGGAATGTAAAAAAAAAAAGCATACTTCATTATATGACACTCTATTTTAATTCCTCTCTTCAGTTCGCCCTCCTCTGTTCCATGTTATTCGTTCATGGGAGATAAGACGGGAATAACTTGAGGAAATTGCACCACTCAATTCATCATTCTAAAGCCGCTCCATTCTAATTAAATCACTGCATATTTTATCCTCGCCCAGCTATTCTTCATTCCCATACTATGCTATTTCACTCTCTTAACAAAGGCTTAATGCTCCACTGGAAAATGGAACTATAAGCTAATTGTGTCAAAGGAGAATTCTTTGTGGCTCCGTGATGAACCGCCGGGGAGATTAAGGAAACTGCAGAAGCTGTGTGACCATCTTAAAAAAGGAGGTGCCTTAAAACTGCCTCCAAGGAGAAAACACTCAAAATTCAACATAATGGTAGTTTTGGTGACATTAAGTAAAACCTATGGGTCTAGTGTGTGTGTATCCAGGCTTTTGTCCAGATTGGTGGCCAGAGGTGGCATGGCCCCCATTACTAAGCATTTTAAGGCACACTCTCACTGGGGCCTGTAACTGATTCCAAGTCCAAAAAATAATCCCCTCTGGCAGGGGGAGTTGTTTGAACATCTTAGGCCACATTTAGACAACAACATTTTCACCAGAAACAGAACTTTTTTTTCTTTGCATTTTCAAAAATGATCACACAAGGACGCAAAAACGACTGACTATGCTGTAGCATGCATGCCAGGCCAGTAGATGGCGCTGCAGAGAAACAGCGGTGTTACAACACGCATGCGCTTTCTGGTGAAGACAATCTTTTCACAATCAAAAATGACGGAGATGCAGGAGTTTCTTGTCTGGACAATGAATTTGTCTGGGTAACAAACCGAGCACAGTGAGCAGCACACATGTTGCTCTGTGGATGGTAGAAGCTGTTGTTGTTCCTGATATGTGCGTGCAGCCTTCATGTGAAAGTGTACTGTGCATGCGGTGACAGAATCCTGTCTACACTAAGTCCACTATGGACCCTGGTTTCAAAAGTTTGCGGATTCAGACAATCCAGGCACTGGTCTCATGTAATGGAAGGCAAAAACGCCATGAAAACTCTATTTTGGCCAACAAAGTACAAAGATCTTGTGTAAACACCATTTTAGGTGATTGTGTGTATGCTTAAGAACTGCTGACATGTTATTGTTCTTTTGATTTGTTAGTCATACGAAGAAAAAAGGTCTAAAATTTGATCACAAAAAAAAAAAACATTATTTTTTTTTAAAGTCAACTCTGTGTTGTAAAACTTAAAGGATAACTTCGGTTCCTGCAGCTTTTACATTGTTTATAGAATGAAGAACAACAATATACTCACCCAGAAGGCTTTCCTGATGCAAACGGTGCTTCGGGAGATATTTAGATCCAAAATCCAGCATCGAACACCGATATAATGTAGCCTGTAGGGCATAGGTCGCCGCTCCTAAAAACTGCATTAATCGTCCAAAAACTCATGTTTTTCACCAATATTCCATCATGATTCTAATGGACGGCCATTGTAGCCTGTGTCTCTCCACACAGCGCTGTGTGGCTGAACTAACCTCTAAACAGAAGTCTGTTTGCATACACCAGCGCATGCGCAGTACTCTCTGGAGCGTTGAGATCGCCGTCATTTCTATGAGCTCCTTATCTGTATAATCTGGCTCCAAACTGTAAGGCGTCCATCATATTCAAAGTCCTCCTCCACAACATCTTCATCCCATAGATATTCGTCCATTTTGCACAAAACTGGAAGAAGAAAGTCTAGCTGCCCTGAAACAATGATGCGCGCATGTAAACAAACTCGTCGGTTCAGCCACACTGCGCTGTGTCGAGACACACAGGCTGCAATGCGCGAATCATGATGGAATATTGGTGAAAAACATGAGTTTTTGGCGATTAATGCAGTTTTAGGCGTCGATCTATGCCCTACAGGCTACCATTATATCGGTGTCCGCTGCTCGATTTTGGATCTAAATATCTCCCGAAATAAAGTGCATTCTATAAACAATGTAAAAGCTGCAGGAACCGAAGTTATCCTTTAACACTTGCAAAAATGGTGCTTGAGTATATGGTTACCATAATGACCAAAAAGGCAGGACTGGTTGATTGAAACTAATGCCTGTAGTCACTGATTTGATCCTCTGTAGGTCAACGCTGTGCTCACCTTTGTGATGTCACAAACTAACTGTCCACTCATTCACCTGTTTGTGTTTTGCTCCTTTAGTCCTACATTCCTCTTACATAAACTGTAAAAGAATCTCCTAAACATATTTCTCTGGCCTTTCAGCTCAAAAATACTACTCCAGTGTTAAAGTCTGTGTTGAAATTGTACACACTGCTAAACAACAAATGTACGCAGTGTTCAGTGTGTGTTTGTGGGCTGCAACGTTGTGATGGCTTACTACGTAAAAGGAGTTACTGATAAAGTTGAGAATATGATGAGTTTAAATGTAAATTAAAGAGTTAGACTTTATTAAACATCAAATAAATGAAGTTGTGGGTTGCTGGTCTGGCGAAGTGGCACGTCCCATGTACATACTTCTGCTGGTACAGGTTGGAGTCCAGCCTGTGGCCAGTTTGCAGAGCGTCTTCCTCATTAAAAAAATAAATAAATAAAGTTGTGTAGGGAGTGAATTTGTTTTCATGATAAATTGAAACAACTGTATCAGTTACAATATGTCACAGAGATAATGTTTTACAGTGTCATTCCCTGTGCTTATTTATTTATTTGCTATTTTACCTGTTGGATAAGAATCAACAGTTTTTGTCTGTCTTTCAATAATTTTGTCAATTAACAAACAAAAAGTACTGAATGAGCTCCATTCATTGTTTAATCCAGTTGCTTTACTATAGGATTTGTGATGCTTTGTTTCATTGGATCTTTTCATTCCAGTTGTTCTGCAAACACCGAAGCAATCGTTAAAACAGTGAAACATGATTATTGTCGGTTTTGGCATCTGTATTGGCATTGAGTGATCTCGCTAAAAGGGCAAAAACATCCTGATCATGGCATCTCTTCTTGTTCTGCACTTACAAAATGTGACTCTGGACATATAACTTCCACAAGAGTCTCGATAGTAAACAGATATTGTTTACTATACATTCTAAGTTGCCACTCTGTTGGGTTCTCCTGATGGTCTTGTCAACACTGAAGTAGCTGATTTTGAAAATGTATCATTTTCTGTTGGTATTAGCTTTTTGTTCACGTGTAGACATGAACCATGGTGATGTGTGTTTAAAGCATCACACTGTGCCTTACCTCTTTTTCAGTGTGTTGCTGCTGTGCGCCATCATAGCACTTGTATAAATGAGCTGTGCTTAACTTTTGTTCATGCTGCTAAACTTTTATATGCTTACAGTAATACTCAAGCTTGCTCGACCACAATGCTGCTACTTCATAAAGCACACGAGAAGGCTTGTTTGACTATCACAGTATGACATAGTGGGCTATCAAATTCATTTAAAAAGCATAAGAGAACACAATGGACTCATACAGATTTTGGCTTTAAAGATAAGCGTTTTCTCCTCTGTCTTGTTGATCTCATTGGCTCTGATATTTGA
The DNA here is from genome assembly GCA_036419115.1 of Scarus forsteni. NCBI lineage: Eukaryota > Metazoa > Chordata > Actinopteri > Labriformes > Labridae > Scarus > Scarus forsteni. Next base: position 8,451,354 of record JAZDUH010000157.1, on the reverse strand, counting down.
TTATGAAATCCTGTAACAAAATAAAGGCTTTTCTCATCACAACACAGTTGCAACATCCTTCCTGTAAGTAAGAGAGCTTAAATCACTGACATGAAACAGTGACACTAAGAGGGGAGATAAAGCACACAAAGACCAGCCAGCAACAACAAACCGTAGTGTGTATTTCACAGATGAGAGGAAACTTTTCAGTTGTGTTTCATGGGTTTCGAGAATGTGTCTGAGTCATGTCTCACAAATTAAATTTTGATCACTATCTCCTTGAGATCATCCGGGATGAAACATGCTGGTGATGTTTTCAGGCAGATGACTCTGAAAACGGATAAAAACAAATCAAACTTGTGCCTAATCATCCAGTGTTGTGTTAAGAATAGGGATGCACAAAACTGGAGTTTGTCCTGTATCCAATATTCATCCATTATCGCAGATACCAGTACCAACATTTCTGGTCAAGAGCAAAAGTTCTGTACTTACAAAAATGGACTTGCTTCTTTCAGTATTACAGTTTATTCTTGTGACGAACAAATTTAAAAAAGAAAAACAGCATCTTACTCTTGCAAAAATAAAACCCTCGATTTTCAAATATACCAATGCATGTGTAATGTGATGGTGCATCTATACTGTACATTTGTGTAATCTGCCGATATGTGTGGTCCACACATGGAAGATATGTTTAGCCTATATATCAGCTGTAAATATGACCAAATATTTCAATATCTGCCAATACAATACTTTACTTTTCAGGCTGATATCGGCCAATACCAACAGCGAACAAATAATACCATGCATCCCTAGTTAATAAGGCTCTCAGAAAACTGTCACAGGATCAGTGTCAGGATGAAAACAACGTGAAATTGCAGAGTAGAGGGTTGAAAATAATCAATTTAAAACTAGAGTTTGGTCCTTTTTCACTTTGACAATTATATTTCTGTACTGGACATGGTTACTCGCTGCTTCAGACAAGTGGTTATATGTTAGCATGACCTGACGCAGCCAACATACAGCTTAATCTCCATTTTTCAGATAAAACTAGAAAAGCACTCGGAGAGCGCAGACCTCCGCCAGCACCACAGTCCTCACCCATATTGTGATTTTGACCATAAATATTAGTCCTACTTTTCTTTCATGTCAATATTTGGATTCCTTGACGATGAAAACATACCATTAGCAATTGGATTCATAATGATGTCTCTTTTAGTTCAGTAGTTAGTCACGAAAATCAAATTTTTCGTCATGGCAGCCAGACGCTGATCCGGATCAACACCAAAATCGAATCACTTCTTCCTTTTCCCATTCTGAACATTTCCTGAAAATTTCATCAAAATCCATCCATAACTTTTTGAGTTATTTTGTTCACAGACGGATGGACGGACGGACGGACAGGCGTACAACCAAACTCTCCCGAAAACATAACCTCCTTGGGGAAGGTAAATATTGTCAAAACCATGCTGTACTTATGCTATCTGTGTATTCAAGCGTCTTGACTCAATATGCTTTGTTTATAGTCAGAGCATTTGTCTGCACGTCAGAAAAAACAAGTAGATTTAACGCGGTTACTGTTAACAAGGGTGTACGAGGTTTGGACAGAGCATTTGACCAGGAGTTGGGGCCTGAATTCCAGCATCATCTAAATTGACTAGTTCATTTAAGTTTTTATTTACCTATTCAATTCATTGAATTCAAGTGTTCTAATCACTTCCATGGCCACATGTGTTTAAAATGAAGCACCTCGACATGCAGACTGTTTCCACAAACATTTGTGAAAGAACAGGTCGCTCCAAAGAGCTCAGTGAATTTCCCGCACAATACTGTGATAAAAGGTCAATTGTGCAATATTGTCCTTGCTACTAAATGTTCCACAGTCAACTGTTAGTGGTATGATAACAAAGTGGAAGTGATTGAGAAGGACAAAATAGCTTTTAATGCCGTGAAAGCCACAAAATGTAAGCAGGAACAAGACATGACAAATCTACAAAATACCCTAACACTCAGTTCAAGTTTTTCTATAAACTTAGGAGAATTACCACCACATGCAGAGGACTGATGAAGCCATCTGCCACACAAAGAGACCTGACAGCAGAAGAAAAGGACAGCAGGGGACATTTTGAGTCCCTGGGTGTGTATGTGTGCGTTTGAGAGCAGATGGTCTTCAGCAGGTCATTAATACAAACTGAACCATCCTGCACTGACCTCCACCACTTAACCTCCTCATACTGAAATCTGCTGTAAGACTGATGATGGGAAGTGTTCAGCTTTACTATGATCGATGGTGAGAATTCCCTGCACTGTTAACCCCGTTTTGGGAGCTGTTTATAAAACCATATGACAACAAAATAGTGACTGTTTGATTATGAGTTTTTAAGTGTAATTAATAAACAGCTGCTGAGCATAAAATGATATGAAACTATCAAAACAAAAGGTTCCTTTAACTGGCAGCTTGAATTAAAAACTGAACTTCAACACAGCCCAAAACACGACAGACAAAAGCTAACTGTGGCACAATGTTCATTCATTGTGGGTTTGTGTCAAATGAGACAAAATATTTCTCAATTCACACCAGGTAGGGAGAGAAATACCTAATTTGCCATCCATGATCACATCACTGAATCCAATTAAGCAGTTTTGTTAAATGGTTGAAACCAAAATATGCATGTGATAACAAAACTGCAAGTGCCACAGTTAAAGGTTTCTCTGTAGCTGCATTTGGAGCAAACAGGTTTACTTGTGGAATGAGAAGCAGCTGAATATCAGATAACAAGAGAAGGAGCAAGAAAAACATAAAATCAGCTTTTCTGTTCAGCTGAAAATGGAGGAAGAATGTTTCACAAACTGCTGCAAACATCAATTCAACATGTTACCTCAGCAAAATGCTCACTGCTTGAGGCAAACTATCACCTGTGGTGCTGAAGTACATGCTATGGCAAGCAACGTGGGGCCAAATGAAGCTGACGATCAATGCTTAAGAAGAAAAATAGATCAGACAAGGAGCTGGGAATGCTCTGGGACTTAAAGACATATTTAGTACTATTCACATGGATGATATCCAAGTAAATAGATTAAGTAATAATGATAAGAAACTTGTTCATATACTTCTGGCAGCAGGTAAAAGGGCTGTCACAAGGAGACGGCTAAAATCAGATCCATCAACTATTTATTCATATTCATTTTTTCCTCAGGATCCAAAAAGGGAAAAAAAAACCTGATTTGGTCCACGTGGACTGACTACATCAAACCAGTTAGATCAGATTTTAATCAACTCAACAACATGTCTGAAGTGAGGCTGACACAATTTACAAATTCATACACCGGACACAAAACGAAATGCAGGTATGGACATCGAAAAGTCCAATGTGTTTGTAAGTATGTGTTTGACCTTGTTTTATATGTGCAAGTATGTGGATATGTATGAGGAGAAGGTATATGTGCAGATATATATGTGTGTATATATGTATAGGCAGTCATTTGGTTTCCTTCCCATAGAACTCTGGTGAACCATGGACTGAAGAGCTTCTGGATATAGTTAACTATGCCACATTGTTTAAAAAAATATATAAAAACACTTTGGAAGGGCAACATTTGGATCACTGAAGAATGGAATGTCCTAAAAAAGTGTTGTGTGACTTTAACAGTATTTCTCCTGTAACTGTGAAACAATATGTAAGAATGTACCTGTCATAAGAAAAAAAAGAAAAATACATTTAGTGTAAACACGCCTCAAATGTGCATCATAACTACAATTACAGGTATAGCAAATATTTAATTTCTTTAGCAATTTCCCAGTGCATAGTTGTTAATCTAGACTTAGGCTGTCAGTTTTTCTAAGTATCAAACCCAAACAGTTTTCAAACATACACACAAATAACCAAAGATATACTGACAGGTCTATGATCTGTCTATGGATCTGTCGCTAAATTTAGTTCCTACTTTAGTCCACTTGTCTCCTCTTACCTCCTTTCCTTTGCCCTCACACCCAACACAGCATCATGTGGACTTGCTGTTCATCATGAGACTGGGATCCACATTCAAGATTTCCTGCTGCTTAACAGAAGGTTTTTTCTTGCTGCCATGATGGAGGAATATATGATTGGCTATATGGATTCATGTTGGGTGTTGGACGTATATATTTGTATATATATGTATATGTGTATTTTATATGTATATATGTATCAATGCATACATGTGTATCCCTAAAATGAAGAGTTTGATGCTCTATTGTAAAGTGTCTTAAGATAACAACTGTATGAATTGGCACTATACAAGTAAAGATTGATTGACTGTCAATGGTTTAAGGTCAGCAGAACTCCATATGGTAAACCTTTTTTGGACCACAGCACAATCAAAAGACTTCATCAAGCTAGTGTTTGTAAAAAACAAAACATGTAAAACGTTGACTGTGGTTGTCAAAAAAGTCAACTTGTCAATGTAGTGCTGTATTTTACATCCTGTACCACAACTTTGGGCAGCCCACACACTCCCATATCACAAGTTCAACTCCAGATCATTATTTGATCATTGAACTGAAAGTAATCCCTCATCATTAAACCAATCAGCAATGTGGGCATCCTTCTTACTTTAGAAGAATAACATAAACAGCAGAGCTTTTAAAGATGTACTTCACATGTCTTTTAATCAACATATCAAGTTAAGGAGTGAAACTTCTTTCGTAACACAAGCCATGAATAAACAAATATGAAGCGTGATGAACATGGGTCATGTTTAATGAATATTTTGTACAAATCTTTGAGGTAAAAGACCCATGAGGGACCAGAGGCCCCGGGCCCATATCAAGTTAAGCAGAACCATATGCTCTGTATGTGGCTTAAGTTATTTACTGTGTCAACATTATGCTATTTCTCTATCCAAGCCTTATGTGTCAAAGTGGATTTATAGTAACGTTTCTCACTTTTAACCTCTGTGGTGAGAGCCAGGGGAGTGATAGAACTGGGTCGGGCTCTGGACTTGCTCTTGAACACTCAGACTGGATTTTGCAGTGTGCAGATCTTACATGGTGTGGAGGCTGAGACTGGCTGTAAATCTCTGGTTGTTGAGAGTATCAGTTATTTATGTTATGTCCAAACATGTAGAATGGAGGGAGACGTGTGCAAGAACATCATCACTACATGCTTTACATCAGTTCTGGAGTATTTTTTCCTCCCCTTCCCTGGTCTACAAACTTCAGGGAGCCTTTTCAATGTAAGGTTTGCATATCACTGCCAGATGTTGTGTCAGATTTTGAAGTGTTTTGGCTAATGCTATGGTACAAAAATAATCTTGTGTAAGTGCAATCCACTACATTAAAGTATCCTTCACAAAGAGTGTGTCCAGTTTTGCGGACTCCTGTGTACTAAACACAGCCCTACCTGTTCCTGCCTCTCCAGCCAGCGGTCCACCATGGGGTGATTGGCGCTCAGTGAAGAGCGAGCCGTCTCCCTCTGGAACTCTCTCTGATTGGCCCATGTCCCCGCATCCCGAGGCAAGCTTCGATATGTATCCATACCTTTTCCCTAACATAAAAAACAAGGATTATGTTTAATCTCTTCCTAAAATGATTTTGTTTTCCCTCTGAGGGGATGTTCGAGCCCAAGTCAACAAAAGCAAGGTGTAACTTTATCTGTAAATTGGAGAAAGTTTTGACAGATTGCTAGGACTGAGCAGACTTTAACAAAGAAGGGAGTAAACAATCAGGAGCCACAACATGTTCATTAGCACCTAAGATTTAAGTAGGGTCCTATAAAATCTGTGAATACAGAATCACAGACGGAATCACGGAATTGGACCTTAAAGGCAGAATTCAATATAAATGCGAAATATCAAGAAAAAATGGCCAACATTTTAGGTAAAACCTTTTTATTTCCAGAATAAAAAGGAGCATATCACTCGGGAAAATGCTCCAAGGGGGTCACTAAGGCTGAGGATAATCCACGCTTCACTTCCTCTCCCCCTTCTCCTCCCTTCATTACCAATGCAAACATGTCAAAGTGGCTGTCTGAGACACCAGCTAACTGTAGCTAAAGAAGTTACGGTACTCCAAAGTACAGAGCAGAGCAGTTTCTCAGACTATTACACGTCAGGAGATCAAATGTTCTGCAAATTTTGTCCAAATATTTTTGACTGGACCTGTAAAGAAACGCGCAAGGACCACCAGAAGAGTGAATCTATGCTTTAATACTTTAAACTGTATCTCGAGGTTAAATTTGCATAAAATACTATAAACCAAAATGTCAAACAATGTAAAACCAAAAAAAAAAAAAGCATAAAATAGGAAAAATAAAAAAAGAATTTGTGGGAAATAAAATAAATATTTTATACGGTCCTATTTAAGATGTGGCTCGATCATGCTAGTACAAATTCAAAGCCTGGACAGACAGACATTTGGAGTCCTCTATGAAAGAACTGTGAAAAATCTCATGGCAAATCAACCTTGTTCAGTGCTAATTTAACAGAAATGACCCCTAGATCAAAAGCAGCATGTGCCAAAATGGAACCAAGTGTCACGTTTCTATATTAGAATATCTGTTGTAGCAAAGTCTCTTGTGCCCGACTTCTTACCTTCCTCTCAAGACTGTTGGTACCCGAGGCGTGTCGCGCTTTCAAGAAGCCGGCAGTGGTGGACCAGCGTGTTGGGTTCTTTCGTGATGGCCCCTCATCGGTCTGTACTCGTGAGTCACTGCCGCTAAAAGGGCCGTTGATGGTCATCAGGGCAGGGTCACTGCTGCGTCGGACATGGAGGGGCATATCTGAGGGAAAGCAGAAACAAAGAAAGTGTCACAACTGTCTTATATTTCATCAATCGTCTTGAAAGCTAATTCTGAGTCAAGCTTGTGATGGCAATCATGGGCAGTGAATAGAGAACGATTTCACATTGTAGACACTTGACCATGCCTAATATCTTTGACAAGGTTTAATCCCTGGTGTCAAAAATCAGACAACTTTCCAGAAGATTCAACCATCACTGTGGAGTAAATAAGTGTGAATCTGTAATCGTGGCCTTGGAGGAGAAAGCCATTTCAAGCAGCTACTGAAGCTGTAGTTGGGGGAGCGGGAGAAGTCCTGATGCTGCAGATTGTTTTTGTCTTGTGCACAGAAGTGCTTAATCATGCAGAGGAGACAGTTTAAACACAATACACAAGGAGTTTTGATGGAAGGAATCCAAAGAGCACCTCAAACAAACTCTGTCGAGTCCAGGTAGCACTCCTTTTCTTTGTCTTCTGAACTTATACAGAAGATTCAACCATCACCGCGGAAGTAACACGCAGAATCTGTAATCGTGGGCCGATGCTGCAGATTGTTTTTGTCTTGTGCACAGAAGTGCTTAATCATGCAGAGGAGACAGTTTAAACACACACATAAGGGCTCTTTGATGGAGGGAATAAAACAAGTGTAGAGTATTGGAATGGCAAACAAAAAACCAAAGCTTAAAATCGTTATTTACATTTGAACTTATATTCATGATAAGTAGAAGAGCTCCCAGAGCAAAGTTGTTAGTGGAAAATTAGAAAACTACCCCAATGGAAATACTAACAAATCCCTCAAAAAGTTCTGCATTGTGCTATGACCAACCTGAGATAAATTTAGAGGTATTTGAGAAAACGTATAAAAACTGGACTAACGTGTAATGTTTAGAAATCATGTAAGAAAACCTTGGATCAACATTTTTAGTTGAATAACCACCAAAACCTGATCACTTTGTAATCGTACCATGAGCAACAACACTTGAAAATTTCATCAAATCGGTTGGAAAATTGGAGTTTTCTTGCCCAATGAGATGAAACAAATGCTCGCAAAAACATAACCTCCTTAGTGGAGATAATCTTGTTATGCCTGGTTTGCTTGTGCGTAGTCTAAATTGTCTCTTCTTTAATGCTGACTTTACATCGTATGGAAGTTATATCATACTGCGGCAACATTTGGGGTGGGTGTTCAAAATTGGAAATTGTCCAGGGTCTTAAAGATGTTGAAAAAAGTAAAATGGTAGAGGTCAGCTTTTATCCAAATGCACAGATGTTAGAGTCAGATGCCCCTGCAACTAGAGCACACTTTTAAAGTTTCAGTTATTCCTCCAGATTTAAATATCATAATCCAAAAGTTATGAAGGAACTTATACTTTTGGAAAAATACAGTGTGTATAGAAAGCCTTCGGCTTTTGTGTGATAAGACTCACAACAAGGGGATGACTAATGTTAAATGGCTCGAAAAAAATCTTCTCCCTCCATATTGTGGGCTATGAAAGCAATTAATCATCAAGATTTCATTATCATCTCATTGTGGACTATTCTGACTCATCACTGAGAGTCCAGTTTCAACATTTCTGTGTGCGTATCACCTCCAAACACAGCGCAGAGAAACTGTGTGGGAACAACAATATGAGGGAGCGCCTATTGAGAAGCAGCCGTGAAAGTGGAAGCCTTCCATTAAAACTCTTCACTCTGTTTAAAAAGTTACAGTGTGTGGGAAGTGGGCCAAGGTCCAAAATAACAACTCCAACAGGGGCAGTGCGCACAAAAAAACACACACAGCATGAGCTTGTACACAAGACACCGTGTTATGACATGAAAAATCTCCCACTTCAGACCGCTACGAAAATCCCACGGGCTAATCTGACTGGCAGAAACAACCTGGCACAAGAGAGGAAGAGTGCAAACCAAGGACTGAAAGTTAAAAAGCTGGAGAGTCTTCTTCATACGACAAAGCCTGGAGTCATGTTGCCATGTCCTGCTGCCTGTTGTGTGTTCATACAGGAAGCTCTGTAATCCTTCCAGGACAGAAGTGTGTGTCTGGGGCAACAGTTGTTTGACGTTGTACAGACAGAAAGTGCATGACGGGTTCAGGCTCGCCATCTGTTTGTGTGTTTGTACTCTCAGGCAAACACATGAGTTTACAGGTCAGTCAATGTGCCACTGAATGCTTATTACTGTTGTTAAGAAATCTGAGCATTTATACAAACTGGAGTGGCTCTGTTTGTATTCAAGTCAAGAGCCTGTGTTTGTGTTTGTTCAGAACTGAGTCACAGCTATAATTTTTTTGTTGAGGGTGTTTGTGTGTGTGCATGTAAATATTCATGTAATTTGCTGAGTAGTGTTGTTGGATCGACCAGAGCGTGGGACCCTACACTGCTCTGGGTCGTGGGAGGCGGGTGCCCTAAAGGATGGAGGGTATAACAACACTGAACATCCTCCTCATGAGGCTTTAGGACACAGTTCTCCTGAAGTGATCTACAAACGCAAACTATTTCAAGGGTCTACCTGTAGATGGAGTATCGCAAAGTTTCAAAATTAAACACAATGCGCGGACTCTCGAATGTAAATTTCCACAATTCTTTGTCACTATGTCAAAACCGGAGGCAAGAGCATCAGGTCAGCAGTCAGTCAGTGGGTCCCAGGGACAACACGACACCAAGGATGAAGAAGAGTGAATCGTAGAAGTACAGAAATATATAACATTGAATACATGACACCAAACAAGGATACACGGATATAGGCGGATAAAAGTTAAAATCACGAAGCTGTGTGGTTGAGACCAGCAAAAGGACCTTAGAGACGCAAAGTGAGGTGTTGTTCATTTCTTTTCTCAGTCCATAACATGCTTTATGAGCGTGGGACATCGCTAGTCTCATGAGAGCCTGTGGCTCTCCTGAGATCAGCCCTTCAGCTACGGGGCTGAGCATCGTGGGGCTGCTCGCCATGCCGCTTTCAGTGGGGTTTGTCTGTCAGAGCAAGACCGCGGCACGGCGCTTCCGCATGCCGTGGAATTTGTGGGTGAGGCAGGTCGGACTGCTGCTTAACATTGGTGCAAAGTAACACGCCACATTTCACTGTCAGTAATGGTAACCCATGAAAAAGTAATTCATTAGATTACCCGTTACTGGGAAAACATAACAGCGTTGGTAACGCCGTTATTTCTAACGCCGTTACTCCCAACGCCGTTACTCCCAACACTGCTTATTTTGTAGGACGAACTGTAAGAAAAGGCTTGATCAAGTGAGATTACTCAAACAGAGAACAGTAGTCAGCAATAGTAGGTATGAGAAAAACTGACCCATTTGTTATTTACCAATGGGTTCAATAAATTTTAACCTTAAACATATGAATATACGACAATTAAATTAAAAAAAAGAAAAAGAAATGAGAAATTCCTGAAAAGCAGCCACAAGAAATCCAGTAAAACAAAATCACATAGCTTTAAATTGCAAAATAACCACTGTGTTAAACTTAAACATAAGTATAATCTACAACTAAATTCAATAAATAAAACATAAATTAAAATGGGCTGCTTGTATCGGAGTGCTTATATCAGAGGTTTTAGATGCAGGCCAATATAATCTGATATTTGCTTTTTTGCTGATAACGGACTGATATCAATATTGGATCCGGACATCCCTACTTCAGGTGGTGCATTTCAAGATACAAGACGAAGTAACTATTTAAATTCTTAATTTCTTTCAGATCATGTGTTTAATTTTGGACCTTAACATGCCCAATCAAAGCAACCTGAATCCCAACATGGTCCTACACCACGTTATTGTCCTTGCATCTTCATTTCTATGCTGACAGAGGTTCGGCTAACACAGCCAAGAAGCTGACATCAATGCGTTGATGAATTTCAGTCGAGCTCTCTGTCTAATAAGCTTAATCACTTCTCTTTTGAGTTTGCAGGCCGGACAAAAAACCTGGCAGAGGCCCACTGAGTCCAGCGCCTCTCGTCTCCACCAATATAAATCAGTGATTGAAAGCTACTCTTATTACTCTCATGTGGAAGGAAAAATGAATCAAACTGCCTCTCTTCGGTGACAGACATTTCTCTTAAAACCTAATAAAATCCAGCTGATGAGATTCAGTGTTGTCAATTAAACAGGGCTGAATTTATTATGGAGACACTTAAATTGGATGTAACTGGCAGGTGTGATTATGCCCCTGAGTCCCGTTTCTTACTGCAAATTCACGTTCAGCATCTCGTCCAGAAATCCAATTAAGAGTGAAATGACCTCCCTCACACTGTGACTGTGTGTGTGTGTGAATGGATATGAGTGTAAACGTGTGTTTGTGTGTGGTGGACACAGAATTGGAGATTTTGGTGGCGCTTGTGTCAATCACTGCCAAGTCTTGTGTTATTAGCAGACACGCCAGACTCCAACCAGCGGGGGTATTTTCAGTGTTAATAAAGATGCTAATTAAACATTGCTTGCCTTAAATGGGGTTTTTCTATTGGATGTGTGAAAAGGCTTGTTCAATAATGAGTGCAAATAAACAGGTGAGAGTTATTGCAAAAAAAAATTGACCTGTTGTGGCTTCCTCAAAATAATCTTCAACCTTTTATTTAAAATGTGAAAATTGCCAGAAAAGAAAATAAAACAGGACGTTGGTCTTGATAAACTAACAAACAATAGGAAGAAATAACCTACTAAAGGGAAAGCTTTGTAGCACTACAGTAGTGAAACTTCAGCCAAATAATGAATGAAATTGTCAATCTGATATGTCTCTACTCTGCCTAAGACTTTGGGGTGCTCAATTACGGCAAAAACCATGATCACAATTATTTTGATTGATACAGAGATCAAAATAATTAATTGACTTCCATAATTTGCTGAACAACACTCTAAACACTATGACACTATGAAGACTTCAAAGCACAAGCAATAAGCAAAACTGAATGCCAAAACTAGACATAAAAATGTTGAAGTGTTTAATATCAGTTAATGAGAAAAGGCAAATTAGAAATAACAAACACTAAAATATTAACCAGACATGAGAAAAGACATGGTATGTGGCACTTCAAATGTTTAACCTTGATTATCTTGTTTTCATAACTGCAGGATGCAACGACTATAATTAAAATTAAAACAGGATTAATTTACCAGCTCTACTGAGACTTGTAACTTCAAATAAGGCACCTAGTGTTTTCTTGTATGTGAAAATACTTTTTCAGTGTCAGTTTATAGCTGCATTTCCACCTAATTCGTCTTGGTATTATACGATTATACACAATTACAGGTGTTATCATTGTCCAAAAAGTAAATTAATTAATTTGAAAAATACAAACAAAACAAACAAAACCAAAAAAGCCCATGCAGTTCCATTTTTGGCAACCTTTTGAAGGAGTAAGTGCATCAAAACGAGCTCACCAAACTGGCCCTTGATCGTTGGGCTGAAAACTCCATCATCCATTCCCAATGAAAACAAATACCACACCATGTTAAAATACGCCATGGATTTGTTCTTAGCTGTTGCTGTAAAGAGTATCTGCACAAAAAGATGTTGCATGGAGCGCTGGAGGTTGTACGTAGTGGCTCTTTGTTAACAGCTGCACTCTGATGTGATGTTACTCAATTACCCAGCTGACCCAACACTGTCTTCTTGTCTCACATCTCCACCCTCAGGTGGCAGTGGAAATGAAAGTGAAAGCAGGGTTCAACACTCCAAACCATACCCAAGTGTACTGAACCAAACCAGACCACTTGGTGGAAATATAGCTTGGCAGAATACACTGATGTGGAGCACACAAAGCCAGCAGGGGAGCACAGGGCTGTGTGCGAATGTTTTTCTGCCTTTGAAGACGTGTTAAAGTAAAACTGTGTCAGGGTCTCTTACAACCCCCCTGACTGGGTTGCAGTGTTAACTGACACTAACATCATTGTCACGAGGAATCAATCTGATTGTAATAATGGCAGAGTTTTGTCATCGTGCTTTTGCATTGATGCTTTGTGAAAAGGGCTCAAGAAGGAAAAGTGTGCGAACAGAAGGCCTAATCAGTGGTTGGACTGAACGAGTTTAGGAAAAGATCTTAATGCAGTTTTTTCTGGCAGATATTGTCATTTCACCTCAATTCAAGCTTCAGTGCATTATTTACTGTTTACAGTATAGACAGCAGTCAGAGACCAGTGATCAAAAGCACATAACACGTCATTCATCATCTAATATTGATGATAAATCTGTTTTTCAATATTTAAGGGATACTCCAACTTCCACTCCCAAACATTGCAGCTTTGGCGATCATGAGTGTGATCTGAAAACACTAAATCTTCCAGCTCTAATCAGTGGTGAAAAGTGTTTTAGAAAATATTTTTGAAAGAAGTCAACAGAACACATGATATGTGAAGGAAACAGCTGTAACTTCTTTGTTGCTCTGGGACTGAAAAGTGTACAAAGGTTGTTTGATTTGGCTGTTATCACATGAACATTCACATTTCTGCTGTAAAAACAACTATAAGTGGTAAAATAATTTCCATAACACTGGAGAACAAGATTTGTAAAACTGGGCTTTGTACATCATCACCAGATTTCAATATAATGCTGTTTGTCACACATTTTAACTTGATAGGAGTTACTCCGGTCATTCAATGACTGCTCTTATTTTCAGTTTGAAGACACTTGGACTTAGCATACTGATAAAGACAGACTGGACTGAGGTGAAGCAGGAAGTAAATTGTGAGTATGTTCCAGAGCTCCTGAGGTTCCTGTTGGAGTGCATGCATTTGTGTGCTTCTGCCTACGGACACCTCCTCAAGGTTTTGCTTGATCCAAATTGACAAATACTCTACAAGAGCTACTTTTCTTCCAAACTCACAGTAATTACAGTAGGAGAGGCAACTTGGCCTGCAAAACTGCCGAGGTGGACGACTGTGGCGTCATGTTTGATTTAGGAGGCAGCCGATAAAACCAATTAGCCACTTTGGCTGGAGATCAAATGGCTATCTGCGCCTGAAAAAATATGCCCCCCTGTCCAATTAACAGAATTTATAGACAGAGCTAAGGTACAGCTGGACTGTGATAAGGTAATATGTTAAGTTTGGTGTATACTGCAGCAGTCAATGACATTTGACTCTAATGAGGATGGCTGGTTTGTAATTTAACTGGAATATAAGATGAATCGACTCGGTTATTAATCATTCTTTGAGCAGGAGATGCAGTCCCTGATGGTATCTTTAAATAACGATCCCTCTATCCAAATAATGTCCCTAAGTAACCCTATTTTGTCTTTTTTAACTCCAGTGTTTAGACTTACTGGTGCGCAGGGCGGAGGGTGTGACTTCGATCTCGCTGGCGGCCTGGTAGGGTTGGAACGCAGAGGCCCCGCTGCCCGCGCTGAGGTCTGCAGCAAACAGGTCAGGGCTCTGGGTCCCTGTGGAGCTGGCACTGGTACCATCGCCCCCATGGTGGGGCTCCTGTTCTTCATAAACAGCTATCAACTGGAAGAGAAAAGAGAAAAACACGATAAAGAGACACATTTTAAGACAGTCAGTACAGTAAGTCATAGTGTCTGCGATCAGCTCCGCCTCTTTAAAGGCAGAACCTGAACAGGAGTTGGGCTAACAACAGACTGCTGCATAGGGTCAAAGGCTGTGTGCTATAAAACAGCTCAGAAAACAGCATCAGGGTGATTGTTCACGGTAAAGGGCTGATTTCACGTTCTTGCTTACAAGTCCTTTGTTTTATACTTCAAAAACATGCACTCTTGGCACACTAAGCTGTATCTAATACCACTTTCACACTAAAATTAGCAGGTAAACTCAGGGCTTTTTTAACGCTAGTTAACTTGCTAACAATCAGTCAGTGGCTCCCTTCCCACTGTCGATAGACCCAGGTCTAATCGGCAGCAGACGAGCTGCGTGGCTGTGATTTCCTCTGGTGCATCAAGCTAATGTCATCAGGTTGATGGCATCATCAGCGCGACGAAACACGACCATGAAAATGACAGAAAGGAGCATGGAAGGCATGAACACGTTTTTCTTTACTTTGCACTTTTGTCCCTCTTTAAAAATGTACAAACTCGGCACTGGTGATACAAAGGTGGATGGAATTTGTTGCTGAGACAGCAAAGAGCCACATAAGTTACAGACGCAGGGGATGGGCATGACATTATGCCGTGGGGACGTTATGCCAACGCCATCCGTAAATTACCGGTTCGACCCTGGTGTGATGTTTTCACTGAAGCCGATCGGAGGCGAGCTGATAAAAACCAGTGTCACTTGCAGGGTCATTTGACCAAAATGCAGATTTAGTCCTTTCAAACTGCCGACAGGAGCCGATTGTTACCGGATTTTTGGCCAGTTTGAAACGGGTATAAGAGAGGACCTCAAGTGTTTGCCTGGGACAGCTGGCTCAAAGTGATAAAACATACTTGTTAGATATTTTAACATAGGGTTAATGATATTTTCTTTGTTCAAGATCAAAAATATATTACAGTTTACTATTGGTATCAACAAATTCCAGCCCTTAAAAATTAAGTATTGGTATCAGGTGATACTGACATTTTTGCAGATATTTACAGCTCATATATCGGCCACACATATTGGCCATGCATCAGCTGGAGCATCGACTATTTACACAAATGTTCAATATCGATGACCTTTCTCAATATCGCATGGGTACATTTAAAAATCAAGGGTTTCATTAGTGCAAGAGTTAGATGCTGTTTTTCTTGTTTTACATCTGTTCCTCACAAAAATATACTGCAACACTGAATAAACAAAATCCATCTTTGTTAAGTACAGAGCTTGTGTTCTTGACCAGAAATACTGGTATCAGTATCAGTGATAATGAATTTAAAACTAGGGGATATGAGCAATATAGTGCACCCTTAACAAATAAAACTCCCAGATGATCTGCAGATAAGTTTCCTCCTCAGATTATTTGTTTATTTTAATGTGGGTCAGGTAATATGGGTCAAAAGGTAGATGGCTGAGGAGAAACATCAACACTTGCCATGCCTCTACATCAAATCTCCCCACAGAGACGCTGGATCACTTTCTTTAAGGTTGGCAAATGTTGGATGGATTTTTCATTTTCTCCTCGGCTAAGTGAAGCCAGCTGAACACACACGTGGGCCTGTGGGAGCCGCAGAGGGACGACGAGAAGCTCATCTTTAATCTAATAAAGGGGACTCTTGGTGGAGGCTGGAATTAATCAGATCTATGAGGGGGAGAGGGACTTTGAAGGTAAAGACATGGAGCCATTTTGAGTGATGAGAGGATATGATTGGACGTAATGAGCACCTCAGAGTCATGATGTCAAATTGAGAGTCTAAATCGCTCCCATATCCCTTTGGACTGTGTGCGGTCCTCATGCACTTGAGCAGAAAGAGACCACCATGTTAAAGTCTCTCTGACGGTGCCAAGAACATTTCTTAAAAATGTAATGCAGCTCAGCATACATTCCCCCTCTCCTGGGCTTTCATTGATTAGGATTTGTTTGAGAGAGCAGAATACTTTAACAACTGAATACACAAAGTTTTGGAGAACTTCCTCTGGTGCAGCTGCTTCCTGTTGCTGTCAGAGGGAATATTAAACTGAATTTTACAAGATGAATTTGACCTCAAATCTCACCAGAAAAGAAATAATGACGTCCCATTGCTAAAAGGGAAAAGTATATGCGTTTCTGCTTATTATACAAGGTATATGCAGTATGTAATCTACTTTGGTCTTGGATTACACAATAATAATATCTAGTCAGAAGGTTTATATTGGATCTCTTGTTAATCTGCTTCAGAATTCCTGGTTAGTTACGTTTCAGGGCTTCTGGCCAACAATCCAAACAAACTCAGGAGTAGTACTACACAGAGTTTACGTAGTAGCTGGTGCTAGTGGTTAAGTATTTATGAGCATATTTTAAGGATAAGTTTGGTTTATACAGCTTTCACATTGTTTATAGAATGAAGTAGAACAATATACTCACCCAGAAGGCTTTCCTGATCCAAACAGTGCTTCAGGAGATATTTAGATCCAAAATCGAGCGGTGGACATCCATATAATGGTAGCATATGGGGCATGTATAGCGCCGCTCCTAAAACTGCATTAATCATCCAAAAACTCATTAGTTTCACCAATATTTCATCATGGTCCACTCACGCTACTCCTCCATTACAGTCTGTGTTGCCCCAGAAATGTTGTGTGACTGTACTGACCTCTGAACTGAAGAAGAAGAACACTTGCTCTGCGCATGCGCAGTACGGCTCATTGTTTCAGGGGAAGACTGCCGGCTACACAACGACTTTCTTCTTCCAGTTTTGTGCAAAATGGATGAATATCTATTGGATGAAGATGTTGTGGAGGAGAACTTTGAATATGATGGGTGTCCTTACAGTTTTGAGCCAGAGTATACAGATGAGGAGCTCATCGAAAGGAGGATGTGGAGGCAGCTCTCCAGAGAGTACTGCGCATGTGCGTAAGCAAGCGTTCTTCTTCTTCAGTTCAGAGGTCTGCACAGTCACACAACATGTCTGGAGCGACACAGACTGTAATGGAGGAGTAGCGTGAGCGGACCATGATGAAATATTGGTGAAACTAATGAGTTTTTGGACGATTAATGCAGTTTTAGGAGCGGCGCTATACATGGCCCGTGTGCTACCATTATACGGATGTCTGCCGCTCGATTTTGGATCTAAATATCTCCTGAAGCACTGTTTGGATCAGGAAAGCCTTCTGGGTGAGTATATTGTTCTACTTCATTCTATAAACAATGTAAAAGCTGTAGAAACTGAACTTATCCTTTAATAACTGACACATTTTGCTTTAACATTCTATTGGTTGCTCATGATTACAATATCTAAATTCATTTACCATTGCATGTATAAAGAACATACCAATAGTTTACTTATTAAATAAGGTTTATTGAAGCTTACAGAGGTAACTGAACTCCAGAACAGAGTTTTACCAGAAAAACTACAAAAGCTATTTGTGTCGACTTTATAAGATGACAGTCATAGAAGAAGATTTGATTTTAAGCATCAAGTGAATCTTTAAAACAAATGTGCATTTCTGTTTTTGATGTTAAAATATGGAGTTCAGAGTTGTTGTATATATACTCACTGATTTCAAAAATGTACAAATGCTAAAAAAAATGTCTTGATGCACTCAGCACTTAATCTGTATATTAATGATTAATTGTTTTGAGCTTGTACATTTTAACTTGCTTGGATAAAATATTTTTGCCTATGTTTTGATTGTTTTAGCTGTTATAATCAGAGTATTGTTGGTGAAGGCTATCAAAACTCAACTGTATGTGATGTCAGACCATCTTTTCTTTTAGTAGTTGTTCAAGTAGGAGGCAGATAAATAGGGCTGGGCGATATGGCCAAAAAATAAAATCTCTGATTTTTTTCCCCACAAAACTCGATTTATGATCTTAAATCATTTTTTTTCTCTCAAAGTGACAAAAATGACATGAATCAAGTTCTACATTTATGTTGTCAAAATAAATTCCTAAATCAATCAGAATTTCCCTCCTAAAATTAAAGTGTGTGTCATAAAATGTTGATTATGTAGTTCTAACCCAGACAGGTTTGCCTACATAAACACTGAAGGCTGAGGGATTTTCACAGCTTGCTGATTAATATTTAGTCTACTTTAAAAATACATACATACAATCCTTTAAAGGTGCAGTGTGTAGAATGTGGCATTTTATACATCCACCGCATTTCACCAAACAGAAACAGTGAATATAGGAGATATGTTTCTATGCGTATGTAAAGTCCGTCAAAATAGGAGTACAATCATCCCCATAAACGTTTGTTTTATTTTTATTTAGTTAGAAAAATCTTTATAAAAAATTTACATTACCGCGGGCCGCTGTTCCGTGTAGGCCGACATATTGAGCCGCCGTGTTGTCTACGGGTGGTTTTTAGGGACAAAAAGAACGAAACGCAAATCTGTCCACCGGTTCTGAAATCTACCTGGAATGCAGGCGAAGAAGAGGAGAGGATGGCAGTGGATGCATAGAAAGTTGTTACTCTGTCCTAGGGATTCAAACTGTGTGTATAAACACACACACACACACAACATAAATTGTGTGCTGTGTGCAGGATCCTTTTTGGTCTTCACAGGATTCCGTTGCTCAGCGACGTGACGTTTTGGCTATGGTTAGGTTCATTCTAGAATCTGAATGCTAGATGACGCTAAAATGCCAAATTCTACACACTGCACCTTTAAAAGTGCTTATGCAAAG
This sequence comes from Scarus forsteni, assembly GCA_036419115.1. Taxonomy (NCBI): domain Eukaryota; kingdom Metazoa; phylum Chordata; class Actinopteri; order Labriformes; family Labridae; genus Scarus; species Scarus forsteni. Next base: position 8,432,422 of record JAZDUH010000157.1, on the reverse strand, counting down.
CCTGACAGGGCCACCATCATGAAAACTGTAGTTTCAGTTTTTATATTTTTTAAAACTTTGCAACTACGTACAATTTAAGTAAGTGAATGAAAAAAATCTTGATTTTTATTTAATAAATCTTCTGCAGAAAACAATTTGAATTAATCAATATATTGCCCAGCCCTACAGATAATTATAAGAAATGTTTCTTCTTGCTTCTCCTTTCCAATCATGGAGATGTTGATTTGAAAATGGAGCATGCACTTTTGTACAGATTCTGTAGTCCACTTTCATGTGAGGAACGAACAAAGGAACTAAACTATTTATTCTATCTTGACTCAGCTCTATCGATATATATGATTAATAACAACAATAAGGAGGAGGAAAAATACTTGATAGTTCACAAAGACACTGCCTATCTGACCACAGCTTCAGTGTCATTTGTCAGGTGAGGCAGATTTCCACAACATGAAAAACTGCAGCAGCTTCAGCGCCTCCAAGGGTCACATTACTCAACATACAAACATCTGCTCATGCAGGATTTCAGATGGGAGCACCAAGAGTGATTACTAGATACTTTGTCAGAACTATGACTGTGGCGTTTATTTCAGAAAAATGTCACGTCTGTGTTTTACACTGAGACTAATCCACAAGGACAAAACATCAGTGACAGATAACAGGCGGTCTGTGATCATATCGTATTACACTGTTCACATTATTAGGCCTATAAATCATGGAAATTATGCCTGGAATTACATTTTGTGGAATAATATGGCTCTGTGAGATGATGGCATTTTTCAAGCAGGAATAAAGGCCATCATTACTATAAAAACCTGAGAGAGGGAGAGACACGTGGGAATTGAGCCGCAGAATAGAAAGCTGATTCTCAGTTACAGACGTGTTTCTCAGAGGTATTAGAACATTAAGCCTCTGTTTGCTTCTGTTGTCCCTGTGGGTGTTTTCTTTTTGTTTAAGGACAACTAAAGCCCCCTGGTTACTGGATTTATCCCTCAGATGTTATATGATCAAGAACTGGGACTTAAGTAGCCAGCATGGAAAAAAAAGTGAGCCTGCAGCACGTCTGTGCACAACATATTTTTGAGGGCATTGGTACAGAGAAATGGCGAAGTATCTATTACTCAATAACTTAATAACCGATTTTACAACAGTGTACTTTTGAATATGGGTGTCTCAATACTAGGCCTGCACAATATATCGTTTGAACATCGCAATGTGCGCATGCGCAATAGTCACATCATGCATGGGATGAGATGATCGCATTTCCCCCATTTATTGGGGAAATGAAAAAAAGCAACTGAAATTGAAACCTATTCTATTTTGTACAGAGACATGGCCTCCTGGATCTCTTTTATATACAGCAGTCTTCATCATTCACAGATGAACCCCCTTAGCCTGGATTAAACAGTATTATATGAATACAATGGTGTCATTGTGAGTCAACCAAATTCTTCCCAAACAGAGCTATTCAAGTCATCTGGTGAAAATTCTTCTATTTTTAATATCACAATAAATATCGCAAACCCCCCAAAAATCGCAATGTCAGTTTTTTCCAATATCGTGCAGCCCTACTCAATACGGTATTGATACCAATATCAGCAAAAAAACACACATCGGATTATATCGGCCTGCATCTAAAATCTCTGATATAAGCACTCCGATACACGCAGTCCATTCTGATTTATTTTTTATTTATTCGATTCAGCTGTAGAATATGCTCATGTTTAAGTTAACTACAGTGGTTATTTTGCAATTTAAAAATATATGTTTTGATTTGATCAGATTTATTAAGGTTACTTTTCGGGGTCTCTTAGTTTTATTTTTTTATTTATCTTATTTTATTGTAGCATATTCTTGTGTTTTTTATGTTATGTTAGGTTAGAATTTATTGAACCCATTGGTTAATAACAAATGGGTCAGTTTTTCTCATACCTACTATTGCTGACTACTGTTCTCTGTTTGAGTAATCTCACTTGATCAAGACTTTTCTTACAGTCCATACTACAAAATAAGTTATAAAAATATGTACGATCAATATCGGTATCGGCCAGTACTCAAAGCTGCAATATTGCATCGATTCGGAGGTGAAAAAGTTGTATCGGGACACCCCTATTTTTTAGCTTTTGTCATAATATAGTCAGCTAAATGCTTTAATTTTAGTCTAGTTTTAGTTGATGAAATCTAACATTTTTGTCGAAGAAATCTATTGTAAATTTAGTCAACAAAAATATAAAAAGTGTGAGGAGTGGGAAAAGACTGCACTCCACTACATAATCAGTCAATCAAACTTTATATATACTTCATACTTTATCTGTACCTTAAACTTTTTATTTATACAACACCTTTTGTACAAAAATGTAGCACTAAGTGCTTTACAAACAGACAGATGAATCAAAATAAGATAAAAGGAAGTGAGACTTGAATCCACCCACCATACAAGGTACAGGCAAAATGTATCATAAATAAAAGACAACAGTAGAACAGGAACGTTATTGTACACACCGAGGAAACGTCATCTTAAAGATTTAAAATGAGAAGATACTAGAGTTTAAAATTAAATATAGCATAAACTAACATAAAAAGTTTATTAAATTGAAATGAAGTGAAAAAAATATATATATATATAATAATGATAAAAATGTGCTTAAATAAGAACAAAAACACTGAATGGTAATTCAGGCAAAAGCCAGATAAAAAGGTAGGGTTTGAGTGTTTTTAAAAATATATATATAAAAAAAATCTTCTAAATCACGGGCGGGCAACTGGCAGTCTGGGTTGCCGCCTCACAAACTGTGGCCCAAAAGTCATTTCAAAAAATCAACAAAAGAGAAGAAAATCCAGATATGTAATAGAAATAGTTCTATATAATGTAGATGAATATTTTCATTGGGTTTAGTAAGTTACTAAAAAACTTACTTTGCTACAGTAGTGTCTCTAAATCTGTCATAAAGCATAAGAACATTATATCAATCAATATATTACTCAATACTGTATTTAGAAAATGGCAACAGTAAAACATTTGTGCTTTAAAAATTGAAAAATACTCATAGTTTCATTGAATTGAAAATAGCTGAATGGATTTAATTCTGCATAAATAGTCTATTTTACTTGAATCCTATGACAAACTCATTTAACTATGCATAATAACTGGTATTTCTGCATTAATATGTGACTATTTGTATTTTATTTTCTGATTACTTTTTATTTGCATGTTTTATTTATCAAATACTATTTTTGCCCATCAATTGCATTCCAAAATTTGCCACAATGCGGCCCTCAGGTTTTGAAAAAGTTTTACATGGCCCTCTTGGTAATTAAGGGGGCCCACCCCTGTTCTAAATAAAAGCACAAGACTTTTTTCCAAATAATTTTTCTCTGGCAAAGGCTGGTGATCCAAAGGGTCTCGAACCACTGCGATAAAGGCCTCATCCACACGAAGCCAAACCGAGGTCTAAACGCATACAATTTTTGTATCATCCATACAAAGACGGCGTTTTGGGGGTCTGTAAACGATCATTTTTGAAACCAGGCTCCAGAGTGGAAAGATTTTGAAATGCCGTATACGCAGCTCCGTGTTTACTGGCTCTCTGTAACTTTTCTGATACGCTTACGTCATAGTTTCATATCGACATTGACATGCATGCGCCACACGCAGCAACAACAACAACAACAATGGCGGCGTATGGTGTAGCATATGTGCTAATGAAGCTAGTGACCCTACTATCCCTGTTGCAGCAAAATCTCCTTCTTCTCAATCACCACCGAGTTGAACAAACAATTATCGAGGACACATTACGACACTTTATGATCACTTTATCACAACGTCTGTTTACAACTTTTGCCGCAAGTGCGCATGCCCACTGTTTTTTCGTCTGTTTCCGCTTGTTTCCGTCATATTGTTACAGCTCCCCTCGAGGTCTGGCATGTGCTTTTACAGCGTTTTGATGCGTATCGAGTGCATTCATGTGGACGCACACATTTTCTGAGACGCCTTCGTCTTCATGACGATCGTTTTGGAAACTGTTAAGCGTTTTGTCTTCGTGTGGATGAGGCCAAAGTCCACATGAAACCAAAGAAAGCTTATGACCTTTCAAAATTTGTGTTACTGATAACTTCCATTAAAGCAACTCAAAAGTTAAGAAGCTATATAACATTAACTTCTGAGGCCAGTGAGACAACTTTTTCACTCCTAATGAAGTAAAAACTATTAAAGCAACAATCTTTACCCCACTATTTAAACATGCACAGGCTAAAACACACATACAAAAGCAACCATTCCAGCTCACACACTTAAACTTAAAAATACACAGACACCCACACAGCCCATTAAAAACACACACACTCATACCATTTACAACCAGCTAACAGATTTCCAGCACATTAAACCTTCATTTCAGCCACATTTAAGCCGAAGAGCTGAGGAGGGTTATAGCACGCTGTATGGACTCCCTGATGAGAGGAACAGGCTCTGCAGGGCGCGCACACTCCCATACACACAAATGCACTGGGAACACATTAACAGGCCTTGAGACTCATTCCTCCCATCAGGCCCTTTACATAAATGTGAGCACATTTACTTTAAATTAGAGCTTGCATCAGCCTGGAGCGCACACAATAATGGGCTAATAAAGGTCACGGGGCAGGGGGAGGTGTGTGAATGTTGTGTTTCAGAGTAAGTACGACATATATGTAAAAATATTGGGCTAAAGAAGATTAAGGCGGGTGAATATGGAGGTAAAGCAGACAGATGAGAGTGAGCTTAAGTGAGTCTTATGGGAGATGGTTGTATCTGCTCAAATCTGGGTCCATGTCGTCAAATAAAACTTCCCGTGTGTTTCTGTCCGAGTCGTCCTCTCTTCCCTCATTAGAGCTCAGCCAGAACTGCAGAGTCAGCATGCCCCTCCGATTCCCTCGCTCAGTCTGCCCCCCGAGGACACCACAGAAGAAGAACCACCAAGCCCATGTGCTTTTACAGCCAGTGTGTGCGATGGCATGGTGCTCGGCTCAGCTGCTGCGTATGCTAGTGCTGGGAAATTAATCAGGTTTAAATTTCTACAGCAATTTAGGCATTTGGCAATTACTGTGCGGTAAACAACATTATTCTCATTTCGTCCAAATAGTTTGTCATATTTTAGACAATATTAATTTATCCTCATGATGCAGCAGGTAGTGCACGTGCCTAATAGCAAGAGATCTGACAAATCCAATGTCTTGATGTTGGACGAAAACATCAAAACACAGAGAAATGGCACAAGTGGCTGTGCAGCACTTATTTAAAAATCAAATCTATATGTAGATCACAAAACACATATCTGCATTAATAATCTGATTCATTAATCAAGACACTATCAGCTTTAGGGATGTATACCGTGGACCGATACCCCAATTGGGTCGGTACCCAAACAGCGTGAAGAATCTGGAAAAACGGTACCGTTAACGGTACTTAAACGTCTCTTCAACTGTCACGTAGTTATGACACTGCCGCCTTCCGGCTCAAGCATGTCGGTCAGGGCTAAGCGCTCGAAGGTTTGAGCTCACTTTAGCAAAGTTAATGAAAACTCGGCCCGATGCAATCTTTGTCAGAGAGAAGTTGTATCCAAGGGGGAAAATACTAGCAACATCACCAAACACTTGGAGCGGATGTGACTGACGGTCAAGCTGCGCTCACAGCGCCCTCTGTTGGATGAAATGGTCCACTGCTCCAGGCGCCCCCATATTCGAATGGTCACACGACTATCTAATATAAAGTGAGAGCCCCAGTAGTTATCATTACAGCATCAGTTTTAGCAGCACAGATATATGGGTCTGCCTGTACATGTAGTCTGTTGGGCAGCATAAAGGGGTTTTGCCATCTCCTTAGCTTTCTTTTTGCTTCTGAGAAGCATTTGTAATACATTACTTCTATTGTGTTGAAGCTTCATTATTACCTTGTGGTAATAATGTATTACCACAAGGTAAACATTTAAGGTAAACGTTTAAGACCTGCAATCCTCAAATGCAGCAGCACTGAGGTCTCAGAGGAAAAAAGATTATCCACGGTGACAGCGACAGTTTCTGTATGTAAAATCAGTTAATTTAAGTCAAAAACCATCACAGGAATAATTTTGAGAACACTGCTTCAACACACTACATGAATTAATAAGACCTAGGATAATTTGCATAGAACAGAACACTACATACTCAAACTCAAACCCCAAAGTAAATCTGTGTTTAACTATTTGAAAAACATCACATGCTACATTTTATTTCATACCAACAACGTACTGTGTGTAGGGTTGTCAAAAGTATCGATACTCAAAAAGTATCTATTAAAAATGTTAGTGTGAATCCGGATACGTCAGATAATTACCTCAAAAGTATCGACACTAATCCTCGGATGCCGCCGCTATAACGCCTTCTGCCTCCTCACACAATAACACACACGAGAACAGGCACCCTTCCCTCCCCAATAACAAACAATGAGTAATGCTGCTGCAGGAAGGGCCAAATCAACTCAGTTTTGGTTAAAATAAAATTCAAAAGACGCCAAATAAAAGATTTAAATACCTCCACTCCTATGCTAAATGACTCACTGCAAGTGAGAGGAGGCAGGAATTAGCAGCTTCCAAAATTAATCGCTGTGGACCTATTTTGTCTTAATGGAAAAAGTTTTCGAGAACTGACCTCTGAAGACTGGAGGACAAAACAACAACCGCGGTGCAAATATAGTTTCACAGTTCACCACTGCTTACCGGCTGTCTACCAACTTCCCAACTTCGAAGTGTGACGCCCGCCGACGTAAATAAAGGTGGCCCGCTTGTGAATACTGCTTTATTTAACAGTCACTGTGGGCTGTGACCACGCCAACTACAACTTTAATTCACTTAACAAAACAGTGAGTAGTAATCTCTACACCTCCATTTCTGCTATGCTCTCTCCACCCTCACACACACACTGGGACTCTCCCTCTGAACTCTGACCCGCTGGCCCTCCAATTTTGGTCCCTTCACAGACCGCCAATTCACTATTGAACATTAAAATCGTCCTCCTCCCGCCAGTAGGCGAGTGCTTTACTTTCACAGTAAGCGAGGAGCAAAAATCCACCGACTGCTGAGTTTGCGTTTTATTCCATGCTTTATTTGATCGTACTTTAAATTTTATTTCATCATTTTTTATTTAGCCCCGAAATTTCATAAATTCATTACTTTCTCTAATGCATCTCGTCTGAAGGAACAAGTGAAAGAGTGCGCCCAGGCACAAGGTATTTAACAACGAGTTTATCTCGGTTCTGTTATAGACTAAATATTATAGTTCACAGTTCAGACATTTATAGGTCTAAACTGCAGCTCTGAGGACTGCTATTTGTTTTCCTTTTCATTCAAGAATGTAGTTATCCTGATTGTTACAACAACAAAGCACTTTTTATTGAGATTTTGTTTGTACTTGCACTGTAGTCTAAATAAGGGGAAAAAAACTAAAATTTTGTTTTTTTTCAAAGAGCATTTTTTTTGTTCTGATGCAGCAATATTTTTTGTATTGTATTATTATTTTTGCATTAGGAAGAAAATACAGAAAATGAGACTTTTGCACGACTTCCTAGAGGTTATATTTGCATTTTTTGTTAATAAAAATGTTTCTTTTAAATATTGGGTTCTTTTTTTTTTTATCCTTGTGGTATCGAAAATAGTATCGAGTATCGAATATATTTCCTGAGTATCGGTATCGAGTTGAAAATTTTAGTATCGTGACAACCCTAACTGTGTGTCTAAATTTCTCTGAAACTTCTTGGAAATGTGGTGAATTCACTTCTGCTTTCTCACATGCTTTTATTATTTTGCTGCCACTGCTGTCAATGCAAATCTACAATTACACAAATCAAAAAATACATGAGTCATATACAGTTGCTCAAAGCACTGTCCATTTTTAAAGTTCTTCTATTTCATAGATTTCCAGTGAGCTTTAGGCAGTAGTCCTCAACCATTTTTTGGACCATGGCCCAGTTTTATGTAATACAATATAGTTTCAGAGCGGCCTCTGCAGAAGGGATGGAACACAAAGTCAGCAGAGTATAGTTCACCACAACAAACGGGCTTGTTTCCAAACCCCAATGAAGATGAGGAGATGTTGACTTGGAGAACTTGGTTTCTATCAACAGATTTACAAAAGACTTTAAAGAACCCAGTTGACCAAAGTTGTATACCTTCTAAACATGCTGGAAAATGCTGGAAAAAGTTAATTGTAAGGTGCTGACTGTATTTTGTCAATAAGTCATCAGTCTGAGTTAATCTGTCACTATTGATTACTGATGGGTATTTTATTAGTGTCTCAGTGCCTCCAAAGTCCTACAGTTCCATACATTTACAGAGTAAAATAAGTCCAATACTAGGGGTGTAACGAAATGGCCAACTCACGAAACGATATGAAATATGAAACAGGGCTCACGATATGAAATACTCACAATACAAAATAAAGATGAAGGAAAATCCCCAACAGTAGGAAGTTGTGAAAAAATCTTATTTTCTTTGTTTTCTTCCTAATACAGAGATACAACAAATATTGCTGCATCAGTACAAAATAAATGCACTTTGAAAAAAAAAAAATCTAGTTTTTTCCCCTTATTTAGACAGCAGTGCAAATACAAACATAAAATCTCAATAAAAAGTGCTTTGTTGTTGTAACAATCAGGATAAGTACATTCTTGAATGAAAAGGAAAACAAATAGCAGTCCTCAGAGCTGCAGTTTAGACCTATAAATGTCTGAACTGTGAACTATAATATTTAGCCTATAACAGTGCATATACTTCTGATCTTCAAGTATGATCAAATTCTGTCAACTCAACAGTAGATGCAAAAGTCAAATATTGTTTTTTTATGCAGACTTACACAAACATACAGTTGCTGCCTGTCTCCAATTCAAAGTAGTTGGTAGTTGTACTTGCCGCAGTATACAGCGAACTGTAGCGGCATAATTTGCACACGGTTGTTGTTTTGTCCGCAATCTTCTCACCGTTCTCTTGTCTTTTACATGGGAAGCCAAAATAGGTCCACACAACCGATTTATTTGACGAAGGAACGTCAGCCAATTCCTCGACCTCGTCTTCCTCCATATTGAAGCGAGTGTTTTGCTACGGCAGGCGAGGAGGGCAAAAAATCACCAGTCTCAGTCTTCGCGTTTTTTTATTCTGTGCTTTTATTTCATGCGTCTTAAAATTTTATTTAGTCATTTTTATTACATTATTATATACACCCCTATCCAATACATCCTACGTCTAGAGAATAGGTGAAAGAGTGTATGAGCACAAGGTATTTAACAGCGAGTTTATCTCTGGTTGTACTTTTTCATTCATCACAGTGGAGAGCCTGAGGGTAAAGCCTGCACAGTCACGATACACAGACAGATATAAATGAGGGAATGCTTTATGAAGGCTTATTTCAAGCATGCAGAAACATATATGGGTATTCATCATAAACAAACACATGCATGTAGCAAAAACAAAGGAAAACAATCCAGGTGAACTGCTGACAACACCCTGCATGTGCAACAAGGCCAAAAGCTCAAAAAGGAGTAGAAGGAAGTCTGAACTTATTAAATCTTCCCCTTTAATTACCTCATAAAGTTCTTATTTTCTAAACATTTATAATATTCACAATATCCAACCAGCTATGTAGGAGCCAAAGTTCCTTATAATGCCTGTAAAATGGTATAACTACTTATACACAGTTACAAACTTAATATTTCACCAACATGAACTTAATCTCTATACATGTAACCCACCCCAACTCAAACACAGAAAAGACATTATATTTTCAAGACAATATATTGATATTTTCTTAGACTCTGCTTTAACTATCCTGGGCTAAACTGCTGATCTATGTCCTTAAATTCATTTAAAATGTGTGCTTTAAATATTCTTTTAAACTTGCTTATGGTTTTACTTTTCTTTAAAACATCTGTTAAACTATTCCATAACTTTACCCTGACAGTGACACACACACACACACACACAATGAGAGTATGTAGTCATTGGTAAAACACCCCTAGGTCCCATTTATTCAAAAAAGGTAATAAAGTAAATTATTTTTATTTCTCCCCACCCCAAGCAAAAGGCCAACAGCCCTGGTGGTGGTCGTAGTGGTCTGTGACCCGATGGTTTGGGACCTCTGCTTTAGGGTCCAGCTCTGACTGGCAGTCACTCCCTCGGGACCTCATGTTGTTTCTGTTGGATGTTTACTGAACATTTCTGTCTGTGTGCACTGAAACAGCCCCAAGTCACAGATAATTGCCAAGGTTTGTTGACAAGCACAGCCCTGACCCTGCCACCCATCATCTCACACACACAAAGATCCACACTCGACACACAGAAAGGTGACATCTAATCAGCGGGGTCGCTGTTCCCTGAAGGAAAACAAAGGGTGTGTACAAACAGAACTGAGCGACTGGTCTGTGAAATAATGTCAAAGCAACATGACGGGCTAAACAAACAAGGAATGTTACATATTCATTGTTTTGCAATACTGAAATTTTAAATATTTTATCAACCTTTTGTCCTGAAAGCTTTCATGGCTGTTGAAATAATCCCTTCCACTGATCTGCCCCCTTTCCCCCTAAAAAAGCTAATTACTGAAAGTTGATCGAGTACAAATCCAGCGCGTGCTAATGTGCATGCAAACCCCCCACTCACTTTTATCAACGTTTGTTCACTATCTTGCTGCTAAACTGGAGCCAAAAAGTCACAATAATTGCAGCATAAACCGCAGTGGAAAGTGTGAGTCACTCCACTTCTCAGCAGTCACTTGCAGCTCATAAATCATCATCATAACTCCGGCTACAACAATACTCTGGCAGCCGAGGCCACAGAAAGGGAACCAGAGGTCTCTCAAAGGAGAATTAATCTTTTTTGGGTGGGTGTTGAGGGGGTTGATTTTAACAAAATACAGCACACCACATCAGTGATCGGCCGCTCCGTTTTTATCAGATATCCCTGTTCAAGCAGCAGAGTCGTCCAACAATCACAGCGAGCTTATTCTGGCTACTATCAGCAAAATATAAATCTTTAATACATTTAGATCCTATGTTTGATTCAATCTCTCATCTCATATAATACTGCCAGGTCATTATTATTTCACACAAAATTATACTGCATTAATATGAAGAGATCTCCCTTGTGTGGAGCACCATGTGCAGATGGTTTATACTCTTTAGTTTAATTTATTGATTCAAGATGTCATCACTGTAGCCTGATATAAATTACAAAAGAGTTAACGTATTATTTTAAAAGAACGGGGTGAAACTGAATCGAGAGTCTGGTCTTGTGTTATTTAATCAAATATGTGATTGTGTTATAAAAAGGGTCACGAGGTTGAAAACAGTAGACAATAGATCTTTAGTCTGTTGTTGATTAATTAGCTTCCATGTAGGGCTGCCATAGTACCAGCATTTAAATGAATGATATCGATGTGTGCATTGATATCACAACAAGAAAACTGGACTCCCTTGACACCCAGCACAGAGCACTGTCATGAAATCAATAAAGTGAATAAACTGATGCATGCTGTCTTAATATGCTGTTAGTGTTTTGAGTGCTAATTTTAGACAGCGTATAGGAGTTTCATGCTAATTTTGTCTGCTTCATTCCACTCCTAGATGCCTACTGGAGACATGTGGACTCAACTTAAGGGATTTTAAGCACCATATCTTCGTCCATATCATCTTTAAAGAGCACCCAAAGACCAAATCACTCTTTTTTGCGGCTCGGCGCCTCAGGTCGGCTGATGTGCGGCTCCTGGAGGTACCGAGGTCAAAATGAAAGCTCAGAGGAGATCGAGCTTTCTCTGTCGCTGCTCTTACATTGTGGAACGAGCTTCCCCTCCACATTAAACAAGTCTCTTCACTGTCCATTTTTAAACTAATTCTTATTCCTTGACTTTTAAAACCACCTGAGACCATGCTCCTGTCTTATTAGTTTATGGTTTGTTTTTCAGGAACTTGCTTTCATTCATTCATTTTCTATACCCATTTATCCCCCTCTAGAGCCTATCACAGCTGTCATTGGGCGAGAGGCGGGGTACAACCTGAACCGGTCACCTTTCGATCACATAGAGAGACAGACAACCATTCACGCTCACACTCATTCCTAAGGGCAATTTAGAGTCACCAATTAACCTAATGAGCATGTTTTTGGTCTGTGGGAGGAAGCCGGAGTGCCCGGAGAGAAGAAGAACATGCAAACTTCACACAGAAAGGCCCCTGTCCAACCCGGGCATCGAACCGGTAGGTCTGTCACGATAACAAATTTTGCTGGACGATAATTGTCCAAAAAATTATTGACGATAAACGATATTATTGTCAATACTATTTTGATTTTTTTTTCTCATTTTTTCATTAATGTAATTATAATATATGTCATAATAAACTGAGTACACCATATCAAAAGCAAGAAACTTTAATTTCTTAAGAGTATTTAACTGTAACTGGAAGGTCAGGATCTTTTAAATAAAATAAATTAAACAGCCAATATAATAAATTTAACAAAAAAAAAGAGGAAAAAAAACAATCAAAATGAAATGGGCTCTCTATTAGGAAAAATTGCATGTAATTAAAAATAATTAAACCAATCAAAAACAATTGATTGGGTGTTTTTAAAGTGCTTCATAAAAAAAGTTGAGTTGAGTTTTTGTGGATTTACCATTGACTTTAAGTTTGTTTACATAAAAGTTATTCAGTTGGCTTGTAAAAATTCAAACCCAAGCTTAATTTTTTGCCCTCAAGAGAAGAAAACTACTTTTAAAATGTTTGTTTCATTGAAGTTGGACTGACTTATCATATTTTAAGGAAAACTGGGAAGAAGAAATGATGATGGGATTCAACAACAAAGTGTCAGCAAGGTTCTTGTCACAAGTTTGAACTTTGTTGGACTAGTAGCTTTACTTTTATTATTAGTTTCTAGAGACTGATATACAGTATGTTGCCATCTAAATATTATGTGGCCACATGTTAATTTGGCCTCTGATCTGCTGGCATTGTGGAAAGTAGTGTTGTGTTATGGCCCACACTATCTGAGACAGACTTGCCCGAGACCAGAATGTACCAAGACAAGACAAAGACTTTTGGAAGTTGAGACCGAGTCGAGACTAAGACCGAGACAAGATCAAGACCATCAAAATCAATTTCATGACAAGGTTAAACAGTAAAGGGTTGTGTCCCTAAGTCACAACAACGGGAAGGCTGTAGTAATCACAGGGGGAAATAGCACATGAATTGAAGCTTTTTGTTGTTTTACCAAGTGGTTTAGCAGACCAGTGCTGGTCTTGATCAGTCTTGATGGAAAATCCAGAGTCTGGCCAGTCTAGGAAGACCGAGTAAAAATGCTCTCCAGTCCAAGACAAGACCAAGACCTTCAAAATGTGGTCACAAGACCAGTCTCAAGTAACACAACACTAGTGGAAAGAGTACGCAAATTTGCATCTTGCTAATTTTGTCCCATCTTATCACATCTTGGCATATTTTCCAAATGTTGGCATGCTACATACCTACCGTAGTGCAATATGGTCATATCAGTACATGCTTCGTAATGTGTAATGAGTTGTTAACTCGTTGGGTTGAGCAGTCTGATAGTGATAAGTAAATAAAGCCATTTGCAACAAGTGGGAAGTCATTAAATCTTTTTACTGAAGTTTTATTCCTGTGGGTGAGAAAAGAAAAACTGTTAGCCAGAAGCCCTGAAGGTTCATCGAGAGAAGAGAACAGACAGAAGTTTCAAATAGCTGACTATTTCTAACCGGGACAACCTTTCAGGGTTTATCTGCTTTGGTATTTGCAAAGGAAAATTTGTAGACCCACTCTCACCAGAAGACATATTTAGGAGTGTTGAGCATTTTGCAAACAAAGGTTGCCATGATTATGAAAACCAAAATCCCCCCGACCTGGCCTGCGGTAACTCCGGTCTCTGCCAGGGAATAAAAGGGCAAAAAGCAAAGCTGTCAGCAAGAGGAGGAATAAACCACTTCACTTTCACCTACACAGCTGTAAAATCCAAAACATCATGTCCCAACTCTGCCCCGCAGTCCAAGAACTGCAGCCATGAGCATATTTCCTCGGTTACACACTCCAAGAGCTGAGATGAGAGGTTGTAGAGTCTTTTCCCAAAAGTGACAGCCATCAAAAGCCTCGACATCGGCAGGTCGCAGCCAAAAACCTCAGAGTGCAGACAGCCAGTGACCGATGGGAGACCAGGGTCAACATACCACACTGCTGATGTGAAGAGTTCAGTTTCAATAAGTCGCACAATGGAGGGGAAAAACTGGCCAACCATAAAGTAAGATCATTATTTCTAGAACGGACAGTAACTTTAAACTTCTGATGACAACATGATAGCATATCTGCAGACACAGTTCTCCAAATTTTTAGGTTTGGAGGAACCTTCAACCCTGTTAGTTTTGAGGCAAAGATCCTCTACTCCTTAGCTTTCCTCTTAAGAGTCATTTAAGTTCTTGTTTGAATTAAATCTACTTCACAATCACACTTGTAACATTAGAGAAATATAACCACTGATAGGTCCCTTTAGTGAGAAGAGAAATGAGCTGTGAATGAAGTCTTTATTTGAAAATAAGAGTATAAAAGATTGTTAAGGGTTGTGAAAGGCTGAAGAGTTATGGTTCCACTGGTTTTGCTCCACCATTAAGAAATACTTGAGGGCTGTGAAAGACATCCATCAGGGCCGCAGAGGTAGAGTTTTCACCTCTTTCAAACATCCAGTTTGATTTGTTACCTGAGAGCTTGCACGAAAAGCTTTTATCATAATTGACATAAATTGCCGTTCGTAGACGGCTCTGCAGGAAAGGTCATAGAGTAACACATGGTGGTTCAATTGCAGCTACTTTATCAGCAGGAGTCAGTTAACGGACCGAAGCAATCAAAGTGAAGAAATGTGGCTTTAACTATGACATCTCATAGATTTTCAAACAACTTTGGTTTCCTTGAGAATGTTAGATGCACTATGATGTCTAGTATAAAAGCATAAACAAAAGACTGCAGCATTTATTAAATAAATACTTCCTTAAAAAGATTCAATGCATACTTAAAAAAAAAATAGAAATGGAGTTTTGACTTTATTTGAATGACTAGAATTAAGAAGGATGACAAAGTGGTAAAACCATGGATAAGGACTGATAAGACTGCATTGACACTTATGCCATAATCAAATCAGAATCATTATTTTTTTCCTTGCTTTTCCTTGGGGTTCACACGGATCCACAAGAACAACTGAAAACGCTGTAGTGTGCATGTCAGGGCAGTAGTTGGCAGTGTAGATTTGTCGTGAAACAGCGGTGTTTCAACACGTATCTGCACACTAACACTTTTCAGTGAAGAAAAACTGTCACCAATTACAATGGCAGGTAGACACATGAAGATGGGAGTTTTTTTGTCTGGACAGACTGCAAAGTTGGGCTGCTACTGACTATTGCTATTGACTGGGAGCCTTCAGCTTCTTCATCGTCGTCATTTAAGGGCAGTTGGCAAACCCACTTAGAGGTGCATTACTGCCACCAACTGGACTTGAGAGTGGAATGGGAGCTTTGTAGTTGCCCCTAGGTGCATATGCACCGCAAATCATTGTTTTCCACATAACAGCTGATTCCTGTTTACACACACAAAAATAGATACCAAACTGTTTTCAAAACTTTACATGTCGGGGTGCTGGTTTGGCGGAGTGGTTGGCAACCTGTCCTGGTTCGAGTCCCGCCTGTGGCCGGTTTGCAGAGTGTCTTCCCCTGCTCTCTCTCCCCCTTTCGCGGGCCTATCACTGTCTCTCTCCTATCAATAAAGGCACAAAATGCCCCCCAAAAAAAACATTTAAAAAAAAAAACTTTACATGTAGGACCTTTGTTTCAAAAATTTGCAGTTTCAGGCAATCCGGACTCTTCTCGTGTAGGAAGATGAAAATGTAACGAAAACTCTCAGTTTTCTGCTGTTGTCATTGTCCCTGGATGATGTACTGCATCGACTAATGAGGGAATCATGTCACGCTCAATGAGAGCCCTCCAGTGGGCTCCCCCCAATCCCCCGCCCCTCTGCAACCCTGGAGATTTTAGACTTTGTCATTTTTCGTAAAGGTTTTGTGATTTTCCTGGTCGTTGCCCGTGGGACTACCACGTCGCCTCAAAGGGAATAGGGGGGTGCCTACAGGCCCCATGCCTCTGGATGGCAAAAACTTGGATCGAGTGCAGACTTTCGATAAATTGCAGTGAGGGAGCTGCTCTGCTATGTCCAAAATCCTGACCATGAGTGAAGCCATTGAGCACCAGACTCTCAACAAACATTAGGTGAAAGAAAGGAGAGGGCATGAAAAAGTATGTCTAATCTAATCTGATCTGATTTCATGTCCTGTGCGTGATTCAGAGGAACATGTAGACACACTTAGCCTTTCATCCCCCTTGGTTACTTTCTTGACTAATATGTTGTCAATCATGCTGACAGCCTCTCACGAGAATGGAAGTCGATATAGTCTACAGTTCTTAAGCATGAGATCAGCCTGAACAGTGCTACCTCCTCACAAAGTAAAGCCATATTGTAACTGAGTTGGTGAGAAAGTCCAACATTTCTCATTAAGGCTTATCTTAAATGTATTGTTCAAATAAAGTTTGATTGACTTTATTAGTCATAAGTCTGATCATAATGTGGGAATGGATTTGTTTGGTAAGGGTAAAAACTAGAGCCATCAATCACTGTTTGTTGAATTCAGTGTTTGAAAAATAGCAGAACACATGGCTCAGCCAGTTACAGAGCAATCCATGGACCGATCTCAGGGGACCTAAAGTCCAATGGCATAAGTAACATTTTGTTTGTGCGCGAGTAAAGGTCTCATAAATAACGTGATAAATCTAGATTCAGCCGTGTCGTCGTGGGTCTTTGTGCAAGTTTTGCACTACAATACAAGCCTTTTAGGTATCTCTGAGCCACAGCATGAAAAGACGGTTCAACAAGACAATGCCTTCAAGCACAAAACCATGTCCATAAATAAAACATTTCCCCTGTTAGGTGCAAAAAGACTCAACTGCCTCGACCTTAACCTCATTCAGCACCTTTGGGATCAACTGAAATGTCAACAGAAAAGTCATCTACCACTTAAGGAGAAAGAGGTGCAGGAAAATGCCCGGGAGCAACATCAGTGCTGCTCCTGCAAAACCATTTCTATACAAAAGTTTGGGTTTTGATCAAATCGGAGCTGACGTCCAATTCAACTTTTTCTCTCAAACTTCACTCTAAATCTGTCACACTGTCTCGCACATTTAGGTCTGTCCTGTCCCATTTCTGCCTTCATGAGAAATCTGAGATGCTCAGAGCTTCTACAGAAATACTGGAGTCATCCTCTGAGTTTGTTTGCCACGGTCTCAATATTACACTCTTAACCCTCCACACAGTCACATCAGCAAGTTTCAGAGAGACTTATTTAAGACTTCTTTGACCTTTAAATGTTACTTTACACAACAACAACAGCAGGGAGAGCTATGAGAGCAAATAAGTTCAGGAAAAAGGACACCATAAGCAAATCCTTTTAGAAAAGTCTACTCTCAAACCAAACCTTGGTTGTAGGGATGCCCCAACAACAATGAGACTATAGACTGTGTTTTAATGTGACTGCTGCTCATCTGTTGGTCATGCAACAAGCTCTGGGGTGTACTTGGACCTCCTGGAGGTGGCAATGTACCCTGATAGAAAGAAGGAGCACAAAAGTCCCCTCTATGGAGGTGTGACATGTCTGTAGGCCAACCAAGAAGTAAAGCATCCAGTGGTTTTCTTGACTAACAGTCTACGAGATATTTCACTCTGTTCTGGAATCATCACAGATAATAATGTCTGTTCAACATGATAATCTTCACACATGAACAGAACTTTCACGAGGCCTCAACACTATATACGAAAGAAAAAACTAGGACTGTCACGATAACAAATTTTGCTGGACGATAATTGTCCAAAAAATTATTGACGATAAACGGGATTATTGTCAATGTAATTTTGTTTTTTTTTTTGTTCATTTTTTCATTGATGTAATTATAATAATAATATATGGCATAATAAAGTGAGTGCAACAATAAATTTAACATACAAAAAAGAGAAAAAAAAAACAACGAAAATGAAATGGACCCTCGTTTAGGAAAAATTGCATGTAAATAAAATAATTGTACTAATCAAAAACAATTAAAAAAAAAATAGACCCTTTCTCTGTAAAGAAAAACAAACGAAACTCCAATAAAAACAATAAATAAAAGGGAGTTTTTACAGTTCTGGAATTGTTTGTGCCATGTACTTTCTCCCAGTCATTTTGTACTGTCTGTCAAACGTTTGTAACTGCTGGCTTTTCAACCGTGTTGAAGGGCTGCATTTCTTTTGCAATGTAGTGAACGACACTGTCTGTGAGCGCATCTTTGCATTTTGTGGTTTTATCTATATTTTCTTTGCAGACCAAACACCTCAGTAAGCGTTGACTATCAGGATGAAGGCTGCGCTGCACCTCCCCTTCTTCTTCGACGCCATTACTTTCAAACAAATGCTACATAACGGCTCGTCTGTGTTCATGAGCTCACACCTTGTTCATTCTGTTTAAAACCAACACATTCTCACACTGGAGCTGTGACAGACAGCTTCAGAACCGTATGTTTCGTGTCATCACTCATATTAGCGTGTGTTACCTCGTTACTCCTCAGGACGCTCACTTCAGGTCTCTCCGTGTGTACGCGCGAGCGGCACAGCCTCCCCCCCCAAAGATTGTATGTCAGACAGATGCTCACTTCGCTATAAATCCGCTATAGAACCGATGCACCCCGGTGTAAAGAAAGATAGACGTAGTGAGCCATCTTCTCGTTTAGCCTACTTGGTAGAAAGAGAGGAGGAATGCAAACACGCATGCACGTGTCAGTTTATCGAGGCCGGCAAACTCACCAAGGACGTTTTTATTTATCGTTCGGTTAAAGGAAAAGTTCGGTTCCTGCAGCTTTTACATTGTTTATAGAATGAAGAACAACAATATACTCACCCAGAAGGCTTTCCTGATGCAAACGGTGCTTCGGGAGATATTTAGATCCAAAATCGAGCAGCGGACACCGATATAATGGTAGCCTGTAGGGCATAGATCGCCGCTCCTAAAAACTGCATTAATCGTCCAAAAACTCATGTTTTTCACCAATATTCCATCATGATTCGCGCCAAATGGACCGCCATTGCAGCCTGTGTCTCTCCACACAGCGCTGTGTGGCTGAACTAACCTCTAAACTGATGAGTTTGTTTACATGCTCTTCGCGCATGCGCAGTACTCTCTGGAGCGTTGCGATCGCTTCCTCATTTCTAAGAGCTCCTTATCTGTATACTGTGGCTCCAAACTGTAAGGACGTCCATCATATTCAAAGTCCTCCTCCACAACATCTTCATCCCATAGACATTCGTCCATTTTGCACAAAACTGGAAGAAGAAAGTTGATTTGTAGCTGCCGATCTTCCCCTGAAACAATGAGCCGCACTGCGCATGCGCAAAGGGCATGTAAACAGCTCGTCAGTTCAGAGGTTAGTTCAGCCACACAGCGCTGTGTGGAGAGACACAGGCTGCAATGGCGGTCCATTCGGCGCGAATCATGATGGAATATTGGTGAAAAACATGAGTTTTTGGACGATTAATGCAGTTTTTAGGAGCGGCGATCTATGCCCTACAGGCTACCATTATATCGGAGTCCGCTGCTAGATTTTGGATCTAAATATCTCCCGAAGCACCGTTTGCATCAGGAAAGCCTTCTGGGTGAGTATATTGTTGTTCTTCATTCTATAAACAATGTAAAAGCTGCAGGAACCGAACTTTTCCTTTAACTGATTTATTGATTATTGTGACAGGCCTAGTAAAAACCTATCTCCAAGCTATTGTGGGACTTCAACATTGTGGCTTGTTTTATGAGTAGCTAAATGACCCAATGATGGACGTAGTGCCCATGACTGTGGCTGTGGCATATGCTTAAAAAAATCTAACATTACTGAAACAGTGTCCTAGGCCATATTAGGAGTTTGGTAGCAACTGTCCTTTAAAAATAAAACTGCACAATTCAAAAGCAGGAAAATATCAGATGTATTTTATGTTGCAATCAAAATCTTGTATGCTTGTGTTCACCAAAGAAAGTATTTCAAGCATTTATCTGAAAAGCTCTTCTAAAGCTTTTGTCCTTTGACTGAAAGTGTCAAAATGCAAAGGCACTTATTCATTTTTGTGCTCATACCTGCACCACTCTATTCAGTAAACAACATACTTCTGCCTACTTTACTCAAAAAAACTCACAATAGCTACTCACAAGATATTTGAATATGCGCCACAATGATCAACAGACTAAAGTTGACTTTTTACTCTGGCTCAGGAGTGTGAATAGTCAAACTAATAGGAAATATGTCTGAGGACATTGACTAAATGCTTTCATTCCAAATTGCTCAAAAACAATATTGAATCCCCAAATAGATGTATTCCTTTAAAGTTCCCCAAAAAAGTCCAACAATTTTTAACTGAGGCTGTTTTTAAAACATCATCATCATCACTTCTTACTTAACTTTGCCTGATAAAGTCATTTAAATTTCCCAAACTTGACCAAATCAAAACAGAACTTTACATTATTGCATTAAAAAAGATAATAGTTTGATAATGTGGTATCACTATGTCTTGTATATTTTGTATGTCAATAAGATTTTATGTTGGGTAAAATAATGAGCTAAAAACGAGGATTCATTAATACAATCTGTATTGGGGTGGAAAATTAACTTAGTATAAACATTTAGAGAGACATACCACAGAGTAACTTTGCACATTGTTTTTGTTCTTGGGGTATTTATGGACCTATAAAAGCTCAAAATAGGTGATACAGTCCTCTTTAGGGTTCTGCCCATGTCTAAAAACATCAAATCTGATGGTCAGTTGAGAAAAGAGTGTGATTGTAACATCACTGTGAGTGAATAGATACAAATACACACCTAAAATACTCAAACTTCACCTAAAATGGCCCTCAGAAGTTGGTATCAACCAACAGTGTCTTTTCATGGATGGTTTGGCATCATGTTTTTTCAGGTGAACTACCAAATGCTCTTTTGCTCAAACCAAATCACAAAATTAGCTTTCATGAAGCTCCATGACAGCAAATTTTCTTCATTGTTGGTATCAACCCCCAAAGCTGTACTTGTGTCAGCACAACCCGGGTTCACAAGGAGCTCATTTGCACTCTTAGTCACGTACACCAAAATAGAGCATTTGTGAGGAAGGCTGTTAAAAGCTGGTGTATACAGGGTCAAAAAGTTCCCATGATGATCAATCCTCATTATATTTTGACTGAAGCACCGCACAGCTCATTTCAACCACAGGAAGTGGTGTTAAAATGTGGGAAAAAGGAAATCACACGTCACGATAAATGAAACTAGTGTAAGGCTAAAGTAATGTCACTGTCAAGCTGCATTAAGCTTGTCCTGATGTTTGATTTTTATTTGACATGTAATCATGTAGGCGCATTAACAAATAAAAAAAAAAGACAAAACTATGTCACAGATCTTTATGGAAAACTGCTAACTTAAGCGGCTGGAGCCAGAAGAGTGGTGGTTTGGATGTGTGACAGATGCGGCTAAGATTAGCTGAGGCTTGTAGATGAGCAGAGCAACCTCACACTCCCACAGAGACTGTTAGAGAGAGCAAAAACAGAACACACCATGACCTTGACCTCACAGTCACACACACACCAAAAAAAGAGGAAATAAGAGCAAGACATGAGGTATCGAATAAAGCAGAGCGAGACGTGACCTCTGGCAGGTGTGCTCCTGCCAAATCACTGACTTAACATCTGCTTACTTTATCCCCAAAACACAAACTAACACAAACCGCACACAACAATTATGCCCAAACAAACAGATTTAGGATTACATTGTAATGGAGTGACATGGAACAATCCCAACCAACTTAATGACCAGCTATCCATTTCACTTTAATCCTCACAATAGAAACCATGTGGGGGAGAGCAGGGCCGTCAGAGTCGAGGCCAAGCTGACAAAATGAAAACAGCAATCAGGCAGAGCGGGGGCAGAGGGACTCTGAAGGTGATTCATTCTCCAAAATGAGACGAGTGCTGACTCTTATTCCCTCAAAGATGTTGCTCTTGTTATACTTTTTTAACCAAGGCTGTACAGGAGAACATTTCTGAGCCGTGGCACCAAGCCTGAGAGGAACAGTTCATACCCATGTTTGATGGAGTAAAAGAAATGACTGAATACACAGGAAGTGCCCGTGGATACATAATCACCACACACATGTGATACATGGGATCTGCAGTATGTGATATCCTTATTTTATTTTTTAAAACAATGTCATGATTTTGGGAGGTGTACTTATTCTTTTTTTTACCAGGAGCCACAGAGGAATATCACCATCACTCAACAGTCTAAACACAAATATAGAAACACTATGCAATCAGATTGCTTAACATACATCACATGGCTGGATGGCTGGATGGCTGGATGGATGGATGGATGTAACAGCCATGTTTTTCCTTAGCTTGAGTTCAGGCTCATCAGAGGTGGGCAACTGTGGTTATTAGATCAGCAGTAATTATTTACTGATTGTCAGACGGTAAAATTGTAACTATCTATAGAATGCTTTCACATTATAAAATTAAAATTTTAACCAAATACAAACAAATAGCTTTAATAACAAGTAACATTCAAATATAGAAAGGTAGAATTAGTCTAAAGAGAGCTACTTTTTCAACACTAGTTAAGTATTTACTAATAATTATAACGTATTGCTTCCTTTTCCATTTTTCTAATGTGTTTAGCTACAGATATATAGAAGATTACAGACATAACAGTGGCGATTGCTCTAAGACTGCAAGGGAAGCTCAGCTTCCTCTAAAATGTCCCCCAAAAAAGTGGTGATATGTACTGCTGTGTGTACATTTCAATGACTAAGTATGCACTAGAATACCTTCATCTTTTGTTCAGAATCAGCTACTTATCACAGGTAACAGGCGCGACTTCCTTCTCATTCATCCCCGCAGCGTCTCAGCGCTTTAACACAGTCGGACGCTGAGCGTCTTCTGACTTCGATGGGGAAGCATAGAGTGGGTTGTTCCATTGTGGAAACTGGACAGTCATTGGATAAATGTTGGGCTTTGTCCCGCCCATCGGACGCTCAGCGTCTCTGGGGGTCTATGAGGCAGTGGGCTGGCCTGGACGCTCGGCTTCTGCATGATGATTGGATAATCTGTCTGAGGCCGAATCCCTTTCTGATTGACAGTGAAATGAGCCAATCAGCGATCTTGAAGTATAACCCTCCACTGGAGCATCTTCTAAGTTTTACATTCAGTTGTTCTGGAGAGGAGCTTCTCCTGTTTAAAGTGGCTGAAGTCTTACACCTGCAACACAATGGACCAAGGCCGTTTAAGCAGTCTAGCTCTGCTGGCCATTGAGAGAACACTGGTAACATCCCTAGAAAAGATACCTAGTTGGGTCACAGATCATTTTCTTGAAAAGGAACGGAGGTTAGAATTTACATTTAAATAAATAAACACATAAAATGTATGATGTAGGCCGGAAAAAAATGAGCTTCCCCTCCTTGACTGACCAGCAGCCGCCACTGAGACATAAACAATTACAGCTGTTTTCAGTGTTTCTATGGCTATTTTCTCTCTCTCTCTCTCTCTGTCTCTCAACCATTCACTCTCACACTTGTACACAGAAAGGCCCTGACTGACACAGAGATTGAACCATCAACCTTCCTGCTGTGGGGTAAGCATACAACCTGCTGTACCACCATGCTGCCCCATTTTAAGACTAATTCCAACATAATTCTATAGAATAAAACTTTGTCTCTCTTTGTAAGTGCTTACATAAAAAATTTGATTTTAATTCTTTCTCAGGTGTCAACAAAACAGATGATTCAGGCACTTTTACCGTGATTGTTCAAAAACCTAACAGCTTTCATCAGCTGTCTTATGTTGAAGTTAATTTTAAAGGGGTTATTTTCCTACACTTAAGTTCCAGCATTGGGAGGAACAATGCTTTAAAGGTCCCTCCCAGTCAATCTTGACCTGAAAATTGACCTGAAATTTCCTTCAAATGGAGGCTTCCTCACCTTGAATTCCTCATCTTTCAGTGTCAGACATGAAACCCAGCTCCATCTGTTCTTTCTCTTAGCCATGACAGCAACACTGGAGACCGGTGATATTGGAGCTTTTAAAAAAACACAGTTGAGTCGTGCTGACAGTCTTTAAATTGTGCGAAATGGACGTTTAATTTAAGCTGCTAAAAGCTGAGAAAGGTGTCTACAGCACAGGAAACACCATCTGAGGCCAAACACCTGTGCTGTGCAGTGAACCCATTTTAAAGGTCTCTGTAAGGGGAGATCTTTAAGATCAGGAGAATTCCTCTCTCAGGTTTGTGTTAATGTGTGTGTGAGCATATGTGCTTAAAAAGGTGCAGCATCCATGGAATCAAAACTTTATTAATGGAATAGTTCTGTTTTTTTAATTGAGATCGGTTGAGGTCCATCACACCAGTAAATCTGACTGTGAGGTTTGTTCCTGAGGGGGAATGGCCTCGATGCAGATGCTTGGTGACATGAAGCAGTCAATGGTGTCACCAAAATCCTCATAACTAACACATTTATGGTCAAAACTTCACACAAAAAACAACAAGACTTTGGGGAGCACCACTGAACCCTATATAAATATTGGGAACTATCTGACAGTGCACTTGGTCAACAATCGTAGGGTGGCAGGTTTGAGTCCAGCTCCAGCTTTCACAAGGGCATGTAAATGGGCATGAAATGCAGTGAAAGTGTTAGTAGATACAGATGGACAACTTACATGGAAACTCCAACCAACAGTGAGTAAATGGGAGAGCAAATGGGTGTCAATGGCTAGGTGTGACCAGCAGTGTAAAGCTGCTTTGAGTAGACAATGAAACCACAAAAGCACTCGACCAGCTCAAGTCCATTTACCATTTACTGTTTATATACACTACCTGGCCAAAAAAAAATCACCGCCCAAAAACCAAGGCAACACACTCTAAGATTTAGTCGGACCACTTTTAGCATTGATTACAGCACGCATTCGCTGTGGCATTGTTTCAATAAGCTTCTGCAGTGTCACAAGATCAAACCACTGCCCCCACAGGCTTGTACAGCAGGCACTAGGCATGATGGGTGCATCACTTCACCTGCCTCTCTTCTTATCCTGATGCTCCCATCCCTCTGAAACAGGGTCAATCTGGACTCATCAGACCACATGACCTTCTTTCAGTCCCCCACAGTCCAATCTTTATGCTCTCGAGCAAACTGAAGCCTTTTTTTCTGGTTAGCGTTACTGATTAGTGGTTTTCTTAAGGCTACACAGCTGTTCAGTCCCAATCCCTTGAGTTCCCTTCACATTGGAAATATTCTTACTTTCACTATTAAATATACCTGGGTTCTACTGTTATTTTTCTTCAATTTGATTTGGCCAAACGTTAAAGAGACTGCCGATCATGATCATTCAAGATTTTTTTCCGACCACATTTCTTCTTTGAAGATGATGGTTACCCACTATCCTTCCAGTTTTTAATAATGTGTTGGACAGTTCTTGCCCCAATTTTTTAAGTTTCTGCAATCTCCTTAGATTTTCTCTGCATGATGCCAATGATTAGACCCTTCTTAAACAGATCAACTGCAAACAGGATGTGCCTCTTGAAATGGTTGTTAAAGAAATGAGAAGCTACACATTTTATCAGCTGGCGTTAAATAACTTGTTTCTAGCTGAAAGATAATTGCCCATGCAGTAATTATCCAATAGAAGGCTCATATCTATTTGCCCAGCTTAATCCAGGTGGCGATTTTTGTTTGGCCAGGTAGTGTATATTAACTAATGTTTGTAGCTGTCTCTCTCCCCTCAATGAAAAACTTGCAAGTTGATTTACTCGCAGCTATATTTACGAGCAAGTCTCAAGCAACCTCACGTAAAAAGCCTAAAGTCCATTAAATAGCCTGAATCTTGAGACATTTACATATATAGGAATAGGAAAAATTGTTTTAACTTTAAGGCAGGAAAAAAATCCCCTTTCCTGCTAGATCATGTGCCCTTGTCTCTATATATCTATAAATGCACATGCACAGAATGATAAAACAATAAATTACCCAAACCACAAACATGTCTAACATCTTAGCTCTGACTGAGTTAGCCTTGAGTTGCTGGAGATGCTGATTAACAGCGGCATACTCCTTTGAATTAATGGTTACCTAAACGTAATTATGTGTGCAGGTTGGGGGAGTTTAGGTGTGGGGATGTGAGAGGGGAATGGTTATCTCGCACACTAATGAGCTCGATTTTTCATGTGCTATCTTTGCTGATCACACTTAGGGCTATATTTATCTGTTTACCTTCAATTACCTGTTTTCCCTGGGACTAATCAACACTTAGGAGGAGACACAGGGCTGCAAACATGAACATGTGTGAGCGTGTGCACATCTGATTTGTGTGTCCTGCTGATTTGTATGCCTGTAGGTGTGTATGTGTATCTATGTTTAATTAAGTGGGACAGCCTGTGTATGAACACAAAGGCTTAATGGCTGTTAGAGGTAAACTAGCTCTGGCCATGAACTTGTGTTAATGAGATTTAAGTCAGTTTAGATCAAACCTGGGGAAATGGCTGTGGTTTGTTTTTTCCTTTGAAGCTGCAAGTGCCAGCGTCTAATAGAGTCATTTTCCTCGGGCTCACCGTCCCTGAATCACTCTTTGTACAACTGGTCTCCAATTGTGCTCTATTCTCCGAGAAAATAAAGTTCTTATCATATGATTAGGGATGTGAACTCACGTAAATTTTAAGGAATCAAAACTTTTACTGTGGCCTCTGTCAAAAAAATAAAAAATAAAAAAAGTTTCACATCAGGGCTGTCACCTTTTACTTAATATTTGAACATCCATTTGAGCACGGGACTAAATGTCCACACTCAAAGTGTAAACAAATCCTCTCTTGACCACAACAACAGCTGCATGTAGTCTGCCTGAAACCAACCAATGAAGAAGAAACCTCTAGGAAATGGAGGACTGGCAAAGCCACTCCAAGTGGACAATAACAACATCCAAACATTTGAGGAACACCGGTGGAAGCACTTCGGGCTTGTCTCTATGTTGATTATGTGCAGATCTGCAGGACCATTTGTCAAGCCCTCAGCTCAGTATTTCTGTGTCTTCCTCAGTAAATTCCCCTGCCAGATGCATGAAAAAGGCAAAAATAGACAAGGTCGCAAGTTTTATATGCAAGATCATGTGGCCAATCGATATTAAAGTAATCCAAGAAAATGCCTCATGTGTGTTGTGGTCTGCTGGACGTTTACATTAACAACTGAATATCTCTGGTTGTTAGCATTTATACTGGAAAACCAATCACATTTCACATTCCTTTCTTTATCTTCCACCTCAATGATTCAACAACTTCAATAGATAATGTAACACAAAACTCTAAGTTCTTCAAAACACACATAATCCATCTTACAAAGACATAAATGGCCCCAAAAATGTACTTTAAAAGTCTGAGTAATGGGGCTTTTCCACAATGTGGTATCTGCTCAACTTGGCTTGACTTTATTCAGTTGGTTTGGTTATACGTAGGGATCGTACCTGACTTTTTGTTTTTTTTGTTGTTTTTTTTTTAACCAGAGGGGTACGAAAAAACTGCCGACCTCTGATGGGTCAGAGAATTGCCATAAATCTGGGGTGTTGGCACATTTATGCAGCAAAAAATACCCTTCATGGGCAGCTCCATGGGGCTGGAGCCCGATACAAACTCCTTTGCTTGGATAGCATGTTGTTTGGCTGCTTATAACTGTCTTTGAAACAAAATTCATCACCAAACCTTTAACAAAAGCTGGTCCTCAGTTATAGAAAATATAGAGTATCATGGAAGTTCTTCACCTTATGTGAAATGGAAACAATAGTAATATGTTTCCAAAGGTAAAATAAATAGAAAACCTGAAAGGGACCACGGGAGATGTAAAAACAAGAAGACTGATAGGAGACAGAGTATGTAAGAGAGGAAAGAAGCCATCCAAATAGTCCATGAAAAGACTCGGCACAGCTCTCACATTGGAGCCAATGGTGCTTTAAACTGAGCTGTTTCTTCTGAGCCTGGCTGAGATACTCAGAACACCGTGAACTGGACGGCTTCCCTGCTCTTTGCTGGGAATTACTCTGTCACTCCCTTGGCCTCGACAAGTAGTGCCGGGGGAAGTGTTAGCCTAGCATGAGTTCAAATGTGAGTGTGTGTGTTTGTGTGTTCGGCAAAAGAGCTGGAGAGGCTAAAACTGGCCCGGAAGTCCAGGCATTTTCTGCTGCACAACAAAAAGGTCGTCAATCAAAAGAAAAGTGCTCTTTTTAAGCCATAAATCAGCAGGATTAAAGATGTTGGGAAGTGAGGGGGAGACTGGGAGGAAGAGGGAGGTGGTGGAGCTGGGGTGGGTTGCATGAGAGGGAAAAAGACTTAGAAAGACAGGCAGATATTATGCACTACTTAGTGTCTGTATTCATCATTAGAGGTATTAAAGGCCAAACCTCAAGCCCAAAAATGCAAAAAGTCAACAATTCTTCCATGACTGCAGGGCATAAAGTCAGATTTACTCAGACAGCTGAATATAATATGTGTAATATAAATAAAGTTCTGGGCAAACCAGCCTTAAAAATGCTACGAAGTGGCTCTTCCTAGCTTCACTGCATGGTGGTTATATAAAATTTTCAGGATTTTTTTCCTTTCCACTGTATGAACAGAGATTCTCTACAACCAGAGCCCAGGGATGGGTGAATAAATGTGTGTTGTTGCTGATATCGACGTTTCACTAATTAGACTGGCCCCTTCACTGCCAATAAAATCAAACTGTGCATTTCCTACATGAGCTGGTTTAGCTGTTTTCAGTCATATTAGCTTTACAGCATAACGTCATCAACCAAATAGCATCATAATGAGGCAACTTTCTTTATAAAGAACAGTTTATACATGCAGCAATCCACTGTACTCAACTAAGCACAAGTCAGTCATGAGAGTTTCACTCCAAAATCACTCTGAAACACTAAAATGACTCTTATTCATGGCCAATAAACCACGGTGACAGAAACAGAGCATTTAATGCCGACTAAACCGTTGATAGATAAGCAGCAGTAGATATTATTGGAACCGTTATCAGGAGACTTGTGCACCAAGAGCACAAATCTACACTGAGGCTTTTCTAACATTTAGTCATTATTTTCAAAAATATGAGAAACCAGCAAATCACATTAGGAATTATCTTTCTCACAGGCAGATACAGAAAACAAAAACTGACAAAGATCAGCAAAAACATAACCCTCTCGGTTACTGAATTTCATATATCTCGCTTTTCGTCCTGAAGTCTATAATATTGCTTTATGAAGGCCCACTGAATCTAATAATTTCTTAGAGAGAAAACAATTAAGCCTGTTAGAAAGACTATTAGAGATATAAATAAGGCTAAAAAGCCTCATGGCAAATATTTCCATCTATGTTGGTGTAAAGCTGAATCATCAATTTGCTCTTTACAATTTCTTTATTATGAATTAACAAGCTTTTTAATTATGAATAAAATTGTTTCACTTAGCAGCATATTACAGAACAGTTGTAACACAGCTATAATAACCGAGCAGTAACCCACAATAAAAAGTCAAAATTCATATAAAAGCAGATTCACTGGGAGTCTAACCATCAGTTTTGGATGCCCTGTGAAATCTGCAGTAAATTGACTGCATGTGGGACTCTGGGAGCCTTTCAAACTGCTTGTCCATGTCATTTGAAAGCATCTGTGAGTGTAGACAAGTGCACGTCTGTCCGTGGATCTGAAAACCCAAGACTGACCCAGATATGAGGCCTTTCTCCAGCCCGGCAGGGTCTCATAAGCCCCTCTGTAATTGAGGGCCAAGGGAGCACCTCACCAGTGACGGCCGCTTAATGAGAAATTATAGTTGTGCTGATGCTTTCAGAAAACATGACTCCATTTGATAGTAATTACATCTCATATGGTTTCATTACTCAGTGCTTCTTATTTGGATTAGGCAATAATACAGCTGAAATTGAAGAGGATAACTCTGCAGGGATTAACATCCACTGGAGACCTCCTCCCACACTCAAACACACACCAACTGTTACAAAAGACTGAGGTTTAACAAGCCAGTCCGGCCACAGAGGTCATACATGCAGAGTTTGTGAAATGATACCACAAATTTATCTAAATTGTCAAACAATTCACTGTACATTAGACCAAACCTCATTACAACATTTAGAGGATTAAGACCAGGAGTTCTTCTTCATCACAGAGGACTGTAACAACGACCTGTCTCCAAGGTGCTGATCTCACTGGGCTGGTTTAAACAGAAAAGGATGTATTATATTCTAATTGGTTCCAATGGGTATTGAGGATTTTATCTGCCGCTTATAAGCACCTATCCTTCCTGACTGTTCTGAGACCTTCACTTTGTGAAAACAAGGCGTGTACATGTGTAGAGTCTAACCTGAGAACAGCAAGACTGAAACATAAAAATACTGTATTAAGTCTCCAAGGACACAAAAGTCCAGCAGCTCTAAGTCACTGTCTGTAAAAGAGTTAAAAAAAATGATCAGATTTTGGTGGTGATCCAGTTAAACACAATAAATGAAAAATCATTTTTGCTCAATAGCTGCGTAACTAATAATGATATCAACATGATTCTGAGTGCTAGGTGCGGGATTTCAGAGTCATGAAACATACTATGATAGTAATTTTATCATGGACTATTGTTTATAGATGTAGCAGCAATATGTGAGCTACCTTGGCTGAGGTTTGCGCTCTCCGAGTGCGTTCTACTTTGTAATGCAAAAGTCTATTTTCACTGAGTCATTCAGGAAAGAAGCATGCAGGATGCTCCTTTTTTAACCAATCATGTAATAATCTCTATGACCAAATTAACTTTTAATACATCCATTCTAAGATATATTTTTATTTTGATTACTTATTTATTTTAATCATGTTCATTTATGTATTCATTTTTTATTCTGTGCAATGATTGCACACTGCTATGGTCTGCTTATAACTTTATAATTGTATTGTCATCTCAGTTTGATAGATAGATAGATAGATAGATAGATAGATAGATAGATAGATAGATAGATAGATAGATATAGATAGATAGATAGATAGATAGATAGATAGATAGATAGATAGATAGATAGATAGATAGATAGATAGATAGATAGATAGATAGATAGATAGATAGATAGATAGATAGATAGATAGATAGATAGATAGATAGATAGATAGATGGATGGATGGATGGATGGATGGATGGATGGATGGATGGATGGATGGATGGACGGACGGACAGACAGACAGACAGACAGACAGACAGACAGACAGATATACACACACGTAAGTTTTTTTGGTTTGTTTGGTTGTTTGTTTTAGCTTTCCTACTCTTTCCTGGCCCGTTCCCAGAGCCTTTTGAACATGTTTTAGGCATAAATATTGAGATGTGTGTATTTCTGAAATCATAACAATTAAAAATAACATTATTGTGAACCAGTCATAAAACAAACAGCTTGTCTTTGTGACGTATTCGGTTGATTAAGTTAATTTTGAGCCCCACTAGGTTTGTATTTTTAAGTCTGATCTTTAGGGAATTGATAAAACCGTTACTACAGTGCCCGTATATTACTGTGGGAGTGGAAATATATTTTAGTATCTATAGGAGCCTTTTTGCCTTCTTTAATGTGAGAAGTGTTTCTGGAGAAATGCCCTCTCACACTCTCAGTGCTGCTCTGGGTGGCTTTAAGCCCTCTGTAGATAATTGGGGACCTGACGTTTGCATAGATAATATTCTCAGGCTGCAGTGACTTTGGAGGGAGACTCTCATTACTGCAGATATTTCTCCTGTGATTAAAAGTGGTTCTGCTAAGTCAGAGGTAGGAGCAGCTGGATTTGTGATTCTGCTGTATTAGAGCTACGAGTTAAGGCTTTAATCCAGACCGAGGTAGAGCCGGCTTCAAGGTTTTCCCTCTCTGAGTCTATATCTCACACCCACACCATGCAAGCACACAGAAAAGTTAACTCCCAGCAATTTACAGGTTCTAACCTGCGTGCACACCACTGCAGAGGTTAGCTCTTGGCTTAAAAGTACCCTAAAATCCCCTCTCTCTCGCTCTCTCTCTCCATAAAGCCATCATCGGACCACTTTCCCTCTCAGCACCTCCATCCTCAGGAGGCGAGCCCCGGCAGTGAAATCTAATTAAAAGAAGAGCTCAAATGAAACCGTCACATCAAAGTCACAGCAGGGACAGAATGACACAAATCAATAAGACAGAGAGCTCCAGCAGATCGCCGTGCACCCAGGGGACTCCTGAGGCGACCCGGGCTGGGATTAGGCCGCTCAGACGGTGCTCTGATTGCAGTTGGAGAGGCTGAGGAGTTTGGCAGGACTGGTTTGTGAGAGCACATGGGTATCAATACTGCTGTCTGCTCTACAAACAGCTTGATGATCGAAAGATGAACACGGCAGCAAAACCATCAAGAGTCCTACATGTTTGTCTCTTTGCTTTTGTAGACCAACAACTAAATAAAGTGAATCAGGAACACAATCACCCTGAACCAGGTTTTAGAAGCACAGATTCATACTGAGTGATATTCAAACGTTTGAAGCTGTCTAGATGTTTCTGTCTGCATGTAGGAGTACAGTGTTATATTGACTGAAGAGCTTAGGAAAGAAAACCTAATTGGACTAATGTAAATAAATAAAACCCAAAAGTGCTTTCAGACGCTGAGCTGTTGCCTTATTTCAGCTCAGCACTATTAACTTTCTGTGCCTCGCCTCAGCAGCTCTTGCTACTTTGATGCTCCCAGTCTGTGCAGCACAGAGTGCAAACATCCAGAATGTTCAGTGAAGTCTCAACATGCAGCTAAACAGCATAAGCTTGCTCTTAGCTCCAATTACAGACCAAGATGTTTCATACATGTCTAGGGATGGGAATTGATCAGATTATATTGATACAAAAGCTATTAACAATCCTGCTGATCGATCCAAGTCTTTAACGATTCCCTTATTGATTCCTTTGGGGCAAATGTTGGCCTGTAGATTTTCAGTGTCAACAATGTCAAACACACGTCACAGCAAAGATAACTGTTTCTGCAAGTTGCTGGTGTTTGCTCCTGAAACTGCATTAATCATCCAAAAACTCATTAGTTTCACCAATATTTCATCATGGTCCGCTCATGCTACTCCTCCATTACAGTCTGTGTCGCCCCAGACATGTTTTTGTAACTGTGCCGACCTCTGAGCTGATGAAGAAGAGCGCTTGCTTCAGCACATGCGCAGTACTCTCTGGAGAGCTGCCTCCGCGTCCTCCTTTCGATGAGCTCCTCATCTGTAAACTCTGGCTCGAAAGTGTAAGGACACCCATCATATTCAAAGTTCTCCTCCACAACATCTTCATCCGATAGATATTCGTCCATTTTGCACAAAACTGGAAGAAGAAAGTCGTTGTGTAGCCGGCTGTCTTCCCCTGAAACAATGAGCCGCACTACGCATGCGTGGAAGCAAACGTTCTTCTTCTTCAGTTCAGAGGTCAGCACAGTTACAGAACATGTCTGGAGTGACACAGACTATCTTGGAGGAGTAGCCCGAGTGGACCATGATGAAATATTGGTGAAACTAATGAGTTTTTGGACGATTAATGCAGTTTTAGGAGCGGCGCTGTATGCCCTATGTGCTACCATTATACGGATGTCCACTGTTCGATTTTGGATCTAAATATCTCCCGAAGCACTGTTTGGATCAGGAAAGCCTTCTGGGTGAGTATATTGTTCTACTTCATTCTATAAACAATGTGAAAGCTGCAGAAACCGAACTTTTCCTTTAAGCCACAATTCTGGCACTTCTGAACCCTGTCAGTGGAAGGAAATCATAAGGGAACTGATTAGCAAAAAGACTCATGATATTGATTCTTTGATGGAGCTGTTAACGATTCTCAACTGGAATTGCCTTTTGATTTCCATCCTGATGTATGTCAATCCTTCATGTTTGCACTGATCTATTTAATGATCAGTCCACTCCTCTGAGCCCTGAGTGTGAATGTGTTGGAACAGGTGGGAAAGCCTGGAGGGAAACTTCAACTCTTGTGAAGCAGATTTCTCTCCACTTTTCTTTTTGTTTTCCATTGAGCTACATGTCTCTATAACTTTTTTATACAGAGCTTTTGCTCCCGCTTTGGGTGCTCATCAATAACTGAAGATATACAGTATCTTCAGGCCCAAACATGTACTTGACTCACATTGTTCTTCAGGTAGCATGAACAAGCATAAATACTTAATAGACTGAGGAGTAAAGGTGTCTACATCTGCACGATCCAGGTATTTCACTTTCCCTCTCTGAGGGGAGTTTATAACAAACTCAGTCAAGCGGGGAAAGGGGGATGAGATAATGACTTACCTGTATGGATGGGAGCCGAAATGAAGTTCAAGGCAAAACAGGACCATCAGGTGTACCAAGAAAGAAGAAAAGAGAAAAAGAGTTAGTTCAGATGGAGGAAATTTTTCATAAAAAGGGAATAAAAAACATTCTTTTGTTTGGGGTGCTAGTTTGGCGGAGTGGTTGGCTTTCCCCTGCTGTCTTGCCCCCTTTCACAAGCCTATCCACTGTCTCTCTCCCATCAATAGAGGCACACAATGCCCAAAAAATACACTTAAAAAAACAAAAAAAACATTCTTTCATTTAACTTGATACACCGAAAGGATTGTTCAATATATTTCACCAGTCCAGAACCCAAACATTTGCCTTTTTCCTCATTTCCATGTTTTCCATGACTGGAAAATTGGTCAATCATTTTCCTAATTTTTCAGGTTTTCCAGGACTTGTGGGAAACCTGTTGCAATGAAGTTAAAAATCACATTTGCAATTTTCCCATATCACTGTTTGGCTTTAGAGGTAAATGAGAAGAGTTAATAAACAAGAAACATGTACCATTTAACCATGACCTCTGTCATGAATCAAGCATCACAGCCGAGATAAAACAGAGATGATGCCCCCTGTAAAGCTGATAATTTAAATTTCACTGAGGCCAGAGAATCTTCAAAGTAACTTAATGTATTTATGAAGCCAAGAAAACCTCCAGAAGATCTCCAACAGTCTGTCTGGGGCTCAGCGCAGCGAGCAGTGAGTGAATGAAAGCTGCAGGCTATTGGAGACAACGCTCACTTCTTCATCCAATAATTCTTTCAGTGCTGTGTTCAGGACTAATCTCCCTCCCAGGCATCAAACTCAATTATACATTACACAATGCTAAACTGCCAAACAACAAATGCACAGTTATGCCAGTGTTGGAAAAACAAGCACAGGGGAAGAAATACTCATGTCTGCTGCCATGTTCGTCAACCAAAGTTCTCTTTTCTTTTGCATGTACGCAAAACGAGCATCAAATCTCAGCTGGAACCAGATTGTCTGGCTTTGTTTTTATTATTTAAGGCCTTATTGGAACTAGTAAGAGCAGCACACTTGGAGAGAGGCACAGTTTTGATTGCAATGTGAAGCAAAAGATGGTTTGACTCAATCTATTCATAAACAAAAGCCTTCTGTAAGCCATTAAAAAGCCTTAATGTCCACCAGTGAGCTCCACCTTTGTAATTACAGCACACCTGAAGAAAAGCAGGTCCATTTCATTATGCATATTCTTCTTCTGAGATCCATACATGCCCTATCATTTAGGGGAAATAAAGCACATTATCCCACCCTCTGCAAAGCAACGCTTAAGAGACATCAATACTTTACAGAGTGCCAGGGGAATAGGAGAGTGGGCTGGCAAAGCTGGCCGTGTTGTTGAAATAAGCACTTTTACTCCCGCACAGACAGCAGAAATCTGACAACGATACCTTACACAATGGCCATTGTCAGAGGCGAAAACCGTGAGGGAAGAGCAAGCAAACAGGCTAATTTGCAGTGTGAACAAAAGGCTGTCTGTGAAGGCTGCGCACTGACACGTTTCTGTTGCATTAGGGATGGAGAAGGGATTAGAGTGGAGTATGTGATCCTGTCTTGTCTGACTGTGATCTTTTTCGAAAAGAAGCTGCAAAGCTGACAGAAAAAAAATTTGTCTGCAGAAACAAAATAATAGGAAGCATGACAAGAGTCTCTCCCTCCTACATTTTGTCCTTCAGTCAGGCTTGAGCAGAGCTGTAAACAAAGGCAGACATTGTAGAGGGCTGCTTCATTAATTTGACTGTTGTTTACAGAGCTACACTTAAAGGCATCCACTCTTGTTCTTTGGAACTAACAAGATTACAGCCCACACCTCGGCTGAAACCTACTGGAACTTCAAAAACTTCACTGAAGATGAAGCTCCATTACCCTGAAGAGGAAATCCATCACTCCAGACCTCTATTTTTACATTTTTATGGTCAAAGTCACTTCAAGGTGCAAAAAGTTCGAGACCACACACATGCACCTGCAGGGATGAGACTGCAGCCTTTGCATTCTACTTTGCAGCGGCCTGGTAAACTTTAGAACAAAACTATTCTAAATCTTTTCATACAAATGAGGCTACAAGAATCATAGCCATGCAAAACAAGAACTCAGCTATATGGAGTTCCCTTTATACATGAGGGTTACACAGTCAGCAGTTTTTGAAAGTCTAACTAACAAACAGAAAATAATCTTAAAACACATCACCTTGGATCTTGACAAATTCTGATTTTCTGACATTGTATGCTTGGCTTAGGCTGATAGAATATCTTCAACATAAACAAGGAGAGAAATAGGGCTGGACAATCAATTAATTCAAATGATTTTCGGCAGAATATTTAAAAGTGTAAAAAAATGATTTTGTTTTCTTCTAAGTGCAATTGGAAGTTGTTAAAACATGTGAAAAAAAATCAGTTTTCATGATGGTAGGCCATGTCAGGTTTGTTAGAAGCACTTTTATAGGCTTGTATTTATTTTTGCTTTTTCTAAATGAGATAGAAAATTGAACAGAGCATTTCGTTCTAAAATACTGAGAAAATACCTCAGCCTTTAGTGTTTTTGTAGATCAACATTTCAACTACATAATCAGCATTTTTTGACACACACTTGACCTTGAGGGTGGATCTTGTGTTTGGTTTGGGAATACATTTTGACAATATAAATGGAAAACTTGATTTATGTATTTTTTGTATTACTGGGAGTTTTTTTAATGGAAAAAATCAATTAAAATTTCTAACTGAGTGTTGTGTAAACAAAATTGGGGATTTTTAGGCCATATCACCCAGCCCTAGAGAGAAGTTTTCAGCAACAAAAGGACAGTCTAGTATTTTAGTAGAGTTTTCCTTGATGATGCAGAGACAACAACATACGAGTAAAAGTGCTCTAAACAATGTGGGGTAGCTGGGGCAAAACAGACTGTTCAGTGTAATTCATGAGTCCATCGAGACATTAGTCCAGAAAGAGTCTGGGAAGGGCAGAACCTGTCACAGCATATCAGCTAGATGATTGGACAATCCTTCTGTCAATCATAGTCATTACATGTCATTCAGGTAATGTAGTTGGCGGAAGGGCTGGGTATTTCAAGCAACTTCACGATACGATACATATCCTGATACTAGGGATGGGAATCGAAAACCAATTCCAGTTGAGAATCGTTAACAGCTCCATCAAAGAATCGATATCATTAATCTTTATGCTTATCAATTCCCTTATCAATTCCTTCCACTGACAGGGTTCAGAAGCATCAGAATTGTAGCTTGATTTTCATTTCACCTACTACACAACCTTAAGTGAGTGGAAACACCAGCAACTTGCAGAAGCAGTTATCTATACTGTTACATGTTTGACATTGTTGCCACTGAAAATCAGAGCAACATTTGCCCACATGGAAAATCTGCAGGAATCGATAAGGGAATCGTTAAAGAATTGGATCGATTAGCAGGATCGTTAACAGCATCGGCATTGATAAAATCTTATCAATTCCCATCCCTACCTGATACTAGGGCCACGATACGATACGTATCTCGATACATGTAAATTGTGAACACTGACTATGCTTTAAGCAAAATTCCTGACAAGTTTAGTTTTTCTTATAAGAAGAAAAATAACAAAAATGAGTTTTAAGTGGTTCTACAACTTGAGAGACATAAATTCAGATCCTCAAAGATGGTAGACCAAAGTTCAAATTTAGAACATATGCTTCATTATGTAGCTCGTCTTCTACCTTGAACTGTGCCACTGTTAACATTAGCCAAAGTGTATTTACAACAACCGTCAAAATATTTTGGCCGTATCGATTCTGTAGAATCCGTATCGATACACGTATCCCAAAGGAGTGTGATATGATATTTTGCCGTATTGATATTTTGAGCGCAGGCCCAGTTGGCGGGCACCCCTGCTGTGGCATAAAGAAAAGAACATTAGCCACTTAGCAACTCTCTGCAAATATGCTGGAAATGAAGGGAAAATATCCTCCTATTGAGAAGTTTTTTTCTTCATCAATAAAGAAATGCAGTCCAGATCGGATGACATTGTGACAGGTCTGGGGTCCAGCTGCACTGCAAGGTTATCATAAACTTAGTAAAACTTTAGTCCTGAAACAATGTGACAAGAAGTTACCCATAGAGTCAAGAGCAAATGTGAGTGTCATTTTATTTTTCAATATTTTGCACTTATAACTATAATATAAAAAAACTAAAAGCACACAAGGTTTATATCATCTCTTGGTTGAGCCAGATGAACTGACAAGAATTCCTAGTTTAATATGTGATAGGCAATGCAGTTATAAGGAAGATAGTTTTCAAAGAGAGACGTTTCCATCTTTAATATGAAAATATTTCTTTGAAAGAGTGCATCCCAGAGTTATCCTCCCTGCACTAAAAACACAGATATTAAAAT
Source organism: Scarus forsteni (assembly GCA_036419115.1). Classification (NCBI taxonomy): domain Eukaryota; kingdom Metazoa; phylum Chordata; class Actinopteri; order Labriformes; family Labridae; genus Scarus; species Scarus forsteni. The sequence continues at coordinate 8,393,534 of JAZDUH010000157.1, read as the reverse complement.
AAATCCTATTATGTTGTCACTAACATTTGAAGGTGAAGCTGAGAAAGTCAAAAAAGAGAGTAGAAAGAAAAGAATACCCTGTGCTGCATTTGTGTATAGGGTGAGAAAAAACTTGATGTAACAACAATTTTAGCATGAGATACACTCCATATTTAAACTTCTAAACTGTCAAAGCCTTCCAAAGTTCTCTCTCTGCGCCTGGATATCCTGGGAGAGTGTTTGTTGATCTGCTTGGTATTCAAACAGGCTCGGCGCACAAGTCAAGCATGGCAGATATGCCAGTGGAAGTCATCACAAACTTGGAGCAGAAGGTACACTGACTGGGCACAGAAGCAGAACACTTCACAGTCTGACTTCAAACACATGGTCACAGTGCTGAAACACTGTTTGTGTGTCCACATGCAAGGGTGAGATAGAGGAAAGCAGGGTGTGTATTAGGGCTCAAGGTATGGATATAATTACTATAAAGATGTAGCTTGACGACAATATAGAATTAATTTGTAGTAACAGATGACTGCCACATTTCAAGAACCATAAACTTTGACATTTTTCTAGTAAAAAAAAACAAATTTTCTACAAAGCATTTGGATTGAATTTTATTTTCATTAGCAATAATTAAAAAATAAACATCCCCAAAAGATCTTAATTGTATAAAACATACCTTGTGTATCAAAATGATCAAAAAATGATCAAAATCTTTACTCTGAAATGACAGGTGGTGTTTAAAAGTATATGAATTAACAATACTAATTAAATTAAAATAACTTGTAACCAATCAGCATTTTCTGTGGGAACTGACAAGAAGAGAAATTATTTACAAATAGCTCAAGGAATTGAAATCATTTTTCAGTGCTTCACAGTTCCCTTATATTATTTATATATTATTACATTCTGATATTATCCAGCTAAGTTCTGGTTGTCTTGCATATAAAGGAAGTCACACTCTCTTTTTCTGGAGTTACCAGAAAAAACAAACAAATGAAAAGTCTAGTAATCATGGCAGAAAGAAGACTAGGGAGGGAATTGATAAAATTATATCAATTTCTTTAATGGTACCTGTGTTCTTTCTGTGTCGGATAAAGGTGGCCAACAGAGGTTTTCTGTTGCAACAATGTCAAACACATGACTCCCCTGATATCCAATGCTGTGCTGCACATATTGATGCTTCTGCAAGTTGTTGGTGTTTCTGTTTACTAAAAGTTACACAGTCTGTCTTTTTTTGTTTAAAACTACTGCTTGCCTGATTTTGACTTTTGGCCCTTTTCCACTGGAACGCCTTGGCCATACTCTACTCGGCTCTACTCGATTTGCAGCGTGTTTCCACTCGCCTGGTACATACCAAAAGATGATGTCACCGACTGCCGGTTACTGATTGGTACAACAATGCCGTCATCGATGAGTCATGAGCGCGACGACCTAGCATGCTAGCGGTAGCTACCATTAACTTATCCTCATATGTCTTTTCTTTGCAGCTCGATTGCTCTCGTCCTCGGCCTTAATTTGCTGTATAGCTTCCAAAACTCTCCTGTGCTTCTCAAGGGGTATTTCTTCTTACCACCTGCAGCCTTCTTCTGCTTTCCTTTTTAACTCGGTTTGGGACAAAAAGCCACAGATTGTTGTGTCGCACTCAAAATGATGTCACCACAGTGCCGCTCAGCTGTTTACAGTGACACTGCACGCCGTTGGGCAGGCGACTGGGGCTAATGGAAAAGCAGCACAAGGCGAGTAGAGTAGAGCCGGGTAGAGTCGAGTAGAGTAGAGTAGGGCTAATGGAAAAGGGCCATTTGTGTTGAAGACTTCTTGCTGTGAGGCCCCCAGTCTGTCTGCAGGAATTGGTAAGGCAATCAATAAAGAATTAGATGAACAGACAGAATCAATCTCTGCACTTTCTCTTCGAATTCCCAAAGCTAAACTGTCCTTTGTTCTTCCTCTGATGAACCATTTGGCCATCGAGTCATGCATTAGCTACGCTGCTAATCCTGTTTGGGGTCACCTGGGGGGTGAAGCCTATCCCTGCTGCCATTAGCCCTGTTCATGGTGCATTTCCTCAAAAGAGATGAAGCTCTGCTATCATTAAGCCTTGACAACTTTTACAGTAATTCCATGAAGACATGATAGTTGTGTCACAGTGCAATATGACTTTGGGAGACACGAGTGAGCATTGCACGGCACGGGTTTAACAGTGTGTGCTCCCCTGGTGGCTCCGTGTGCACCCCCCTTATCTTTATTATGCTTTCTGGCGCTGTTGGTGCATCCCATTTATGTTGGTGCGTTGACCAGGGCTGAGAGATATATTGTTATTGTATCGATATCGATATATGAACATTCAAGATTTTAATATCAAAAAAGCAAAGATATAAACTATATAGATTTCCCCGGCACCCGCCTTGCATGTACAGCTCTGGAAGTCACAACAAATTTCATTTTTACAATTGCCCTTGAATGCACTGCTTGGTTTTCACCGAACCCGTAGTCATATCATATCATATCGATATTGAGATATCTGGCATGAATATCGAGATGAAATTTTGTCCATATCGTTCAGCCCTAGTGATGATATGGGAAGTGGGAATTCTGTCACAACCAGCTTAAATATGTTCCAGGTATGAATTAATAAAGTCAAGTGAGATTCACAGCTAGCACAATACAACTTCCAAGATCAACTGGAAAGCATATATAAATGGAATATGGCAGAAATGGGAGACTGATCTAAGCATCTTTCACAGACAGTAAAGGCAAAACCTATCAGGGGAGTAAATAATGTAGCTTGAAACTAAACAGCATGTCTTATTGTAGATTTGATATAACCTGAAAATGTCATATCTTGCCCAGTCCTAGTGTATTTTTCTCCCGCTACATTGATTTGCAAACATGTCGATGAAAATCTCTTCAATCACTTCCTTCTGGCTTATCTACTTCTGCTTCAAAGGCCCCAAATCTCTTCTTAAATCTCAGAGAAAAAAGCTCAAAAACTACAATCAAGTTCCCATGACTGAGTTACAACTCATAAAGCCTCTTTCATTACAGCCATGATGAAATAATTGCATCGTTTCCATGCATTAAAAGACGTTCTCTTTGGTTGATCTCAAACAGATTTGGTCTAAATTTGTCTTGATCGGGCCTGTCAGAGGAAAGTTCACTCTCCTCCCAGCTGTGCAGCGTCAAAGGCTAAAATTCCCATCGTGGACAGAAGAGAGGGAGGAGTGTAAGACAGAAAGAAAACAACAGAGAGATGGACAGAGAGAGAAAGAGAAGCAGACAAACACAGAGATGAAACTCTCAGTAGCTTTGGTTCAAAGCCGACTGCGAGCCCGCCTCTGTTTTAATGTTAATTCAACCAAACGGACAACAAGTGCCGCTCCGCTTCTCTAGGCAATTAATCTTGCGTGAGCCAAGCAAAGAGAGATTTCAGCGAGGGGCTAAATAAGTCTGCATAATTTTTCTGAGCCAATTACCGTGACAAGAAGCAGAGGGGAGGAGGGAGGGAGGGAGAGGGTGAAGGGAGATGAGGATGGTTGGACAGAAAGATGAGGG